>BSBM01000649.1:2245000-2315000 GCA_027924585.1 Larix kaempferi | reverse complement strand
TTATGATGTTCAAGGCCTTGCAACATATCCATGGTCTTGCATGGTAGTCTGAGGATGCATTCATTGCATTTGATCTTGACAAAATATGTCTCGGGTCTAAGATTGTTATTTGCCTCCATAAACCAAGGCCAAGGACTTGAGGCTATTGTTTTTCTACCAAGACTATGGTTAAGGGCCCAAGAACCATCCACAGTGCATAAATCATGTTAGGGATAATCTACATTGGACAATTAATGGTGTCCATATGCCCAAGAAGAAAATATTATTGATAAAGGCTCTCGTTTAATTGTCGGACATGATTCCCAAGACATTGTAATGACACTCGCATTCATCTTTGATTCCAAAGACACCTTATAGAGGGCTCCCATTGTGGATTTTAGGTTTTTTTCATGGCACTTGAGGTTGAGAGGGTAATTTGGGGATTAAAGTCCTTGTTTCAGTTTAAAAAACCTACTTATGGATCATGTATCCCACTGTTGTGACCACAACACCCTGCCAGGGATAATCCACGGGCCCCTTACAATTTGTTTTTAAAGTTGGACTTATGAGAGGGTTTTTTGTATTATTTCCTTACTCGATCATGTTTGAGGCCATATGGGACGTCTTTGTTGTGAAAAACACCCATATCCAAATGATTTAGGGCCCAAGGCCAAAAAAATTTCATCCCCATATCGTATCTCTTGAGTTATGAAATGTTCATTAGGTCTCAATCCTCTTCTTTCACCCTCCAAGCATGTTTACATTTCAAATATCGTGTGGCATTGCACTAGGCGCGACCCTTGCAAGTATGACATGGGATGCTACTGCTCCCCCCCTAACCCCATGATATATTTCTCTCTATATCTCCCATATCCCATCTCTCTATCTCTCTCTACCTCTCACTCTCCCTAAAGCACTACACCCCTTAACCCCTAGACCATTGAACCATTCAACTTGTAATCCCACAACCCTAACTCCTAAACAACCTAACCCACAATCCTTAGAGTCCAAATGCCTAAGACCTTACGCCTTAAGTCCTAAACCCTTAAATCCCTATAAGCCTTAACCCCCCTCTCTTTAGCCATTCATTTATCCACTTTTGAAGTATAGTCCAATGTATGAAAATATTTTTGAAGTGGGGGAATGGCATTAAATGGTGTAATAGTTGGTTAATAAATAGTGTAAACGTTATACAGGGGTGCGTGCGCATGTTTTAGAGCGTACACGCTAATGACGTGTATGCGCTACAAAGACGCGTGCGCGTGTCTACTGCTAGTTAAAAAAATAGAGTTTTCTGTTCCCGAGAATGCTACCAAAAAACACGGGTTTTCTGTCTTTCGCGGGTTTCAGGCTCTTCCAGGTTTCTTATTGGCTCACATTCATTGGTCTTTTGGACGCTCATTGATCTATTGAACACAAAATCACTCTTGGAATCTAACAAACATATTCGGTGGTCTTGGAATCTAGTGGATACATTCAAGCTACTAGTTTCCATTGCAAGTGGAGATCATTTCTATAGGTATGGTGAATTGTAAATAATTCTTTTCATTCACAAGATTTGAGATTCTCCCATGCATTTTTGTTTTTATCATATTCCTACAACAATATCCATGTATAGACAACAATGAATTTAACAAGAAGAATTCCCAAGTTCACATCTAAAAAAACTCATATTCACTAGACAAGATGAAGTATGCAATGTAAACCAATAATTATTACCATGAATATATTCTGATTTCAAACAAGGATGGTATGGATGAGGTTCTCTCCTGAGCCTCTTCAATTTGAATAAAATCCTAAGAAGCAATCATGAGATGGGGTCCATATTGATTAGTTCATGAAATTTTGTCCATGATCTCATCTTCATGCTATGTTTATTTCATGTAGAAAAACTATCAAACTATTCCCAAGGCATCTCTAGCATAAATGATTTTTAATTTGAAAAAAATACAAATAAATGGTTTAATAAACCTCCATCTTTTACACATTGTACACCATAGAAAATCCTATAGCATAAACTATCAAACTATTCCTCCCCCACACATTCCCATCTATGATGAGGTTCTCTCTTGAGCCTCTTCAATTTGAATAAAATCCTAAGAAGCAATCATGGGAGAGGGTCCATATTGATTAGTTCATGAAATTTTGTCCATGCTCTCATCTTCATGCTATGTTTATCATAATGTTTCTTTAATATCGTGCCTTTTATCTTGACTACTTGACTCTACCTCATTGAATTCTCCTTCCTTGGATGAATTTGCAACATCCTCATTGTGTAATTACTAAACTTATTCTCTTTACCTTATTTGATGTAGAAAAACTGTCAAACTATTCCCAAGGCATCTCTAGCTAAGCAAGACACTAGTTTCTCCATTCTACAGTTGACCAACCATCATCTAAATTGATTGGAATTGTAAGGGATAATGATGTTTATTCAAACACAAATAAACCAGCATTGTCTGTAGTTGTATGTATTAATTTGTAAAGTAGTAAGTTATGTTGGA
This sequence comes from Larix kaempferi, assembly GCA_027924585.1. Classification (NCBI taxonomy): domain Eukaryota; kingdom Viridiplantae; phylum Streptophyta; class Pinopsida; order Pinales; family Pinaceae; genus Larix; species Larix kaempferi. The sequence goes on along the minus strand of BSBM01000649.1, from coordinate 2,312,517 downwards.
ATGTGTCAAGTTCATTGTACAATGGAACTGATATCTTATTTGTTGTTTCTTTTGTCGGGGTAGGCCTCATAGTTTTGTTAAAGAGACTCTTGGAGATGGGAAACTCACGTAACAGAACAAAAAAATATAGAAGGAATATACCCATTGAAAAGGTTAACGACTTAAGAGAAAAGGCCAGGTTGGAAATAGAAATAGTGAGACATGATCCTGTCATTGCCCCAGATCCTACCACTTATCCTAACACAGTTGTTGACACGAAAACCTCTTGTTCAGAACCACAGGTAAAGCGGTCGCATCCAACGGACCCAACTCAAATTCCAACATCAACACAATCTCCAACCAACAATCCATCAACGAGTCGTGTCGAAGTTCCTCACGACACAGGAATATTGGGAGATGTTGCATGTGTAGATATGGGCATACAAGCAGTGCTTGATTTGAAATATCCCCAAGAAGACCACAACCATGTCGAGCACACTCCCATTATGGCCCAATCTGTGAATGAAGCACCACAACAAACAAGTTCTAGTATTCACGTCTCATGTCCACCTTCCCTACCTCGACTGTCCAGTGCAAGAACAAAAACTCCTAGACGTATTCATGTGGATGAAAGTGCTCTATCGGGCCTTGAAGGCAAGTTTCCAAAACGCACTATCGAATGGAAATGCAACAAAATTGTCAAAGAATATTTTGAATCCAAAGGTGATGCATGTAAATGTCAATTATTGCTATGTTTGTTAAAGTCACATTGTTTAGTTGTTGTTAGGAGAATTTTGGGCATAAAGATGGTTAAAAGTTCAAAGGCTAGTAGTCATATTGTTAGAAATCTCCAATCTGCATTTAATGCGATTGGGAAGACATCTCATACAAAATATATTTGTTCAGCTCATCGTGTGTTAGCGGAATCAGTTGTAAGCAAGTCCACAAGGCAGCATTGGCTGCTATCACACACTTCTCACATACTTAAATTAAATAGAAAAACTATTAAAAAGTACTCTGTTATAAGAGAAAATCTTGACACTCCGGGTGGAAACGATTGTTGGGATTTTGTGGGTAGGTTGCCTTGTGGAGATAGGAAGCTAATTGATGTTGTTAAGTAGTTGGTACAAAATTTTTGGCATGATCATACTAGACCTTCATAAAACCAAAGAGACGTTCTAAAGATGATAAAAGGTTCTACTGAATGTGAACCCCATGTTAAACACTTCCTTGACACCACACGAACTGAACTCTATGAGAGATTCAGGACTGAGAACACACAATTGAACCTCGGCTAAAGGTACTTTGAGAAATGCAAACCATGGTATGTTCCTATATGCATTGATTGGAACACCTGTTGTTGTAGATACCATGTAGAATATGAATATCATTGTGACACATATAAACATATTTTTTTTATTTGCATACTAACATTGTGTAGGGCTACAATGAATCCATACTACCACTGAATGCATCAAGAGACTTTATCCACAACATCATGTGTCCAAGGCCCGAAGGACAAAGATATTATGAAAAATCGTGTCTATATGGGACATGCTCTAGGTGCAGTGGGTTTTATCTTTTGAACCGTTGCATTCATGAAAGCGAGGAGCACAAATTTGGCAGGATGGGCATGGAGATGCAGAGCTTCAAGTACATAACCTATCAATTAGATAGTGCCAGGGAAAGTAAAAAGATTGCATTAGTGAAGTTACAGGTACAAATCAATATTGCATATTTTTCATATTATATGTTCAATTTATGACATATACATTTTTCCAAAGGCCACATTGTCATATTTCCCTTATTTTCATGGTAACAACTATGGGTATGTGACTTCTTGACGGAGGTCTACAAGAAAACAGAGCAGTGCATTCAACATGTGCATAAAGCACGATGGCAAGATGAGCAATACAGAAAATGCAGTGACACATTTCCTGTTGGAACCATAGTGCCAATTGTGGATTTTGCATAAAATTACACCCTTCAACCACAAAATTAAATCCAGAGTCAATACTACCATTCAGACCAAGTCAACATCATGGTCAATATTATGTATAGGCATGGGCCAAAGAGCAACAATGAAAAGAGGATAATACCGAAGGAGATGAAATTTTATATAAGTGATGATAGAACCCATGATCTCCATTATGTGCAACATTGTTTTTGAATTTTCTATGATCAGTTGAAGGAGAGAGATATACAGATGGATTAGCATTGGATATGGTCGGATGGTTGTGTGGGCCAGTTCAAAAATGCCCGAGTATTCCAACGGATGAGTATTTTGCATAAGACTTATAATGTGTCGCATATTTGGAACTATTTTCTGACCGGGAACGACAAAGGTGAGCATGATGGGTTTGGTGCATGCATTAAGACCGCACTATGAAGGGAATAGATGAGGTTTAACATAGACTCTCATATCCGAGATGTAGAATTCATAGTTCAATGGTGCTCTGCAACAATGTCAGACCGAGCAAGAGATCAACAAACATCATCAGTGACAGGACGTGTGGTAAGAAATTTTTGGCAAGTGGTTGACATAGATCAATCGCGTTCCTATAGTTGCGGCACACATGGATTTCATTCAGTTCGAAGCTCAAGAAACCCCTTATTTGAAATATGGACGCGAAAACTTGCTTGCTTTTGTAGCCCTTGCAGCAGTGGCGAATGGGATGAATGCGAATGCATGGACTGAGTTGATGAATGGGATCATGTGTCACTTGTAGTAGACCAATGTGCAGTTGTTGAAACAACCTAGTTAGAGGAGGGTCAGTCATCGATTTCGACAGACTACGACCATATCTCACATCTTGTACAACTAGGACACATATACTCAGTTGTTTCCCGAAAAGATAATGAATGGGGCACGGATTATTGGTTGGCATGGTGCATCCAAGGTAAGCGAACCGTCTACGAATCATTAATCGATGATGAAGGCAATGAATTTCCTATTGGATCGATGGTGGTTAAGGGGGAATATCTTACACTAGATGGGAAGTCAAGAAAGACTAGTGGGCATGTATTCATGGATTACAGACCAGGTTCAGTGGTGTATCACTTCACAAACTTGATTGTTGGCACAAACATCCATCTACATATAATTTCAAGCAAGAGCTCAACCAAGGTACGCTACTACCTGCCTCATTCAGAGCACCAAGAGATTGATGGAGACAATTAGCAATAGAGAGGATCCAAATGGATTTATTGAATGAGGTCAGTCAACTTTACATAAGAGAAAGAATTGCATCAAAGAATGTTATGTTCTACATCGAGGTATGTGTAGTTTTATGTTATTTTGTTGGTACAAGCATTTTTTGTTGATACATACATGCATACATGTCTTTTCCATACATACATACATACATAGAGATACATTTTTTGTTGATACATACATACATATATACTTACATACATGTCACTAACACTTCTCATGCTTTCCAAATTCACTTTGCTTGTTTTCCTAGTCAACAACATTTGTCATGCTTCCTCCATGTCAACAAGTCATCCTCATCATGCATGTCAACAACATCTGTCATGCTTGTTTGACATGATCTCATGCTTGCTTGATCTTTGCATCATCATATTGTTGTCCTTGTCATAACTGGCGATATTTGCATCATCATATTGTTGTCCTTGTCATACTTGGCCACTTGTCATACTCCTTTGTCATCCTATCAATCTTTCTTACCTTGGCATGCTCCTTTGTCGAGTCATCAACACTTTGTCATTAATGTGTTGTCCATTGCTTGTCCTTCATGTTGTCTTGTCCTTCTTCCATGTCATAATTTCACCCTTTTTCATTAATGTTTCGAAACCTAATCTATCCCTAGAAACTTAGTCTAGCCTTAGAAGCACTAATATAACCCTACAAACCTAATCTAGCCCTAGAAATCCTAGAAAGATAAACTAACCCTAGAAACACTAATTTAACACTAGAAAAATAAGCTAGAATAATATAAAACTAATCTAGTCCTAGAAACCTAAACTAGCCCTAGAAACACTAATCTAACCCTAGGAATCTGATCTAGAATCCTAGAAACCTAATCTAGCCCTAGAATCTGTGAACCACCACACGTACACTCAATAGGGGGTATTTGGACTCCAAGTGGGATAGGATCACTATTAGAAGGGTTTGTATATGAGGGGTGGGTCTCAAATCCTTGGCCATGGCTATTGTGTTAGTTTTTTGTTGCTTTGAGACATTCTATCTTTCCCTTATCTTCTCCACTAGTTATATCTTCGTGATCCATAAAATCTAACTCCTAGGGTTTAATCATTAACCCTATAATATCCATGATAGATAAGAAGTCCTCGTTGGATTCAATAACAAGCTTATGTCAATCAAGCTCTCGCCACTAGCATGATTCTCTTTCTTAGGGTTTACAAACAGTATCCATGTCACATTACACAAGTGCATGGCAAGACAACGCTATTGATAGCACCCAAAATCATGTTAGGCATTATCTCCACTCTGCATGTCTTCTATTAGGGAAATGACCTTAGTGTTAGAACAAGATGCTCAAATTTTGACCTAATTTGTCACTTTCTCAAAATTGCTTGGAATTTCCCTTCGTGAGGCCTTTTACTTGGGGTTCCCAATTATCTCACATACTCTTAGACCCTCAACCATGGGCATACAAAAAATCTCAACTCTACTCTCCGTCGATGGATATCACACACATATAATGTAAATCAATCCTTGGCTTTGCAAGAAATGTGGTCCATCTGGCTTACCCACAATGAATGCATACGTTAGAATATTTTAGCATGCCCTTAGAAAATATTTTATATACTTAAATATGGTAGGAGGAAACACATAATCCAAAGCCTCTGAAACCTCAAAGAGTAGAGTTTCACCTAGTCACAATCACTTTTGTGCTTTAGTGAATTTGCATGGAGCCTCAAAAAAATATCCTAGTTCTTATATTATATTTAGTTGCATTGAAAACTTATCATGCATAAACCAAATCTGAAAACTCACTTTTACAACAATTATAGCAATAGTAAAACAACTCTTCACTTATTCAATGATGATGTCAAATCACTCAACAAAAATATCTTTTACTTATGATAAATTAGCAATACATATATAACTATAAATTACAATTCGAGAACATGCATGAGATCCTTATCACAAGGCTAGTACAATTCACTAGCTCTCCAAAACACTAGCTCGAGAAAATAGTGAAAGCCCTAGCTGAACCAAGGAGATATAACATGCATGAATCACTAAAACAAGTCGTCCAATGCAATACATTTGCTTCTATTCTTCTTATTTAGAAAATGCACCTAGGGTTTCATAAAAAAAACCTAATCATAAACCTCCAAGGGATGTAACCGTATAATATCAGAAGGATCAAGCTCAAGAAAATTTGTCCTCCATAGACTTCAGATATCCTCCTAGGGGTGTTTTCATGAACCATAGTGAATTCCTCCATGAAGCTAATTACAAATCAAACAGTGTGATATTGATGGTATGAGAAGGAATAAATACTTATTCTATATATCATTGCAATTGGAGGTATCCTCTAGTGTTCACATCCCAATTCATGTTAGGTATTAGCTCCGCTCTCCATGTGTTCTACTAGGGAAATGGACTTAGTGTTAGAACAAGATATTAGTAACCTTAGTGATCACAGGTCTTCACAAATGTGAAAGAGAGGCGATCCAAATTCACTCAAGGGGGCCATTTCTCATCCGGAGGCTCTCCAGAGTGCGTGGCCGCCATGGACGCGTCCACAATGGCAACACACACCTGTGGGAGCCGACATAATCCAATTTCTCTCGCTATTTTGAGTTCCGTGGCCCCGGATAAAATCCTCAAAGTGTCCCTGAATGGCGCCGGAGCAAATCCTAAAAGTGTCCCTAAATGGCCCCGGAATGCCCGTCGAAAATGCCCTTAGGACCCAAACCATGGCTCTGTTCGTGAATCTCTCAATTCCAATGGATCCAAGACTATGAGTTTCAGCTAGGGTACCCCCCACACTGTGCCTCAAAGTCCCAGAAATGGTGCCAATGTGCCATCTCCGGAGCTAGGGTTTTGCTTAGTGAGGGCCATTCCAAATTCGTTCAAGGGGTCCATTTCTCATCCAGAGACTCCCGGGAATGCATGGCCACCGTGGACACGTCCACAATGGAAATACAAACCTGTGGGAGCTGACGAAATCCAATTTCGCTCGTCGGTTTGGGTTCCATGGCCCCGAAGCAAATCCTCAAAGTGTCCCTGAATGGCCCCCGGGGTGCCCGACTAAAATGCACGTAGCACCCAAAATGTGGCTCCATTCGTGAATCCGTCAACTCTGATGGGTTTGGGGCATCGGTTTTCAACTCGGGGACCCCCCACATCATGCCTCGAAGTCTCATAAATGGTGACAATGTGGCATCTCCAGAGCTAGGGTTTTTCTCAGTGAGGGCCATTCCAAATTCACTGAAGGGGGCCATTTCTCATCCAGAGGCTCCCGGGCATGTGTGGATACCGTGAACACGTCCAAAACAGCAATACGCACCTATGGGAGTTGACGGAATCCAAGTCTGCTCACCGGTTTGGGTTTTGTGGCCCCGGAGCAAATCCTCAAAGTGTCCCTGAATGGCCTCGGGGTGCCTGACTAAAATGATCATAACACCCAAAACGTGGCTTCGTTCACAAATCCATCGATTCTAATGGGTTTGGGACGTCTAATTTTGACTAGGCGACCCCCCACATTATGCCTCGAAGTCCCGAAAATGGTGCCAATGTGCCATCTCCGAAGCTAGGGTTTTGCTCAGTGAGGGCCATTCCAAATTCACTCAAGGGGGACATTTATCATCCGAAGGCTCCAGGGTGTGCATGGCCACTGTGGACACATCCACAATGTCCATGTGCACCTGTGGGAGCTAACGAAATCCAAGTCTGCTCGCCGGTTTCTGGTTCTGTGGCCTCGGAGCAAATCCTCAAAGTGTCCGTGAATGGCCCATGGGTGCCCGACGAAAATTCCCATTGCACCTAAACCGTGTCTCCGATCATGAATCCATTGATTCCGATGGGTCCGGGATGCTGGGTTTCAACTAGGTGACCCCCCCACACCGTGCCTCAAAGTCCCAGAAACTGTGCCAATGTTCCCTCTCCGGAGCTAGGGTTTTTCTCAGTGAGGGCCATTCCAAATTCACTCAAGGGGAGCATTTCTCACCAGGAGGCTCCTGGGCATGCAAGGCCACTGTGGACATGTCAACAATGGACATGTCCACAGTGGCCACGCATGCCCGGGAGCCTCCGGATGAGAAATGCCCCCCTTGAGCGAATTTGGAATGGCCCTCATTGTGCAAAGCCCTAGCTCCGGAGATGGCACATTGGCACTGTTTTCGGGACTTGGACGCACAGTGTGGTGGGTCCTCTAGCTGAAACCCGGCATCCTAGACCCATCAGAATCGATAAATTCACGATCGGAGCCATGGTTTGGATGCAATGGGAATTTCTGTCGGGCACCCCGGGTCCATTCAGGGACACTTTGAGGATTTGCTCTAGGGCCACGGAACCCAAAACAGTGAGCGGAGTTGGGTTCGGTCGGCTCCCACAGGTGCATGTGGTCATTTTGTATGTGTCCACGGTGACCACGTATGCTCGGGAACCTTGAGATGAGAAATGGCCCCCTTCAGCGAATTTGGAATGGCCCTCACTGAGAAAAACCCTAGCTCCGAAGATGGCAGATTGGCACCATTTACGGGACTTTGAGGCATGGTGTGGGAGGTCCCTTAGTTGAAACACGGCATCCCGGATCCATAGGAATCGACAGATTCATGAACGGAGCCACGTTTTGGGTGCTATGGGCATTCTCGTCGGGCACCTTGGGGCCATTCAGGGACACTTTAAGGATTTGCTTTGGGGCCACGGAACCCAAACCGACGAGGGGACATGGATTTCGTTGGCTCCCACAGGTGCGTATTTCCATTATGGACGCATCCACGGTGGTGACGCATGCCCGGGAGCCTCCGGATGAGAAATGGACCCCTTAAGTGAATTTGGAATGGCCCTCACTGAGCAAAACCCTACCTCCAGAGATGGCTCATTGGCACCGTTTCCAGGACTTTGAGGCATGGTGTGGGTGGTTCCCTAGCTGAAACCCGGCGTCCCGAACCCATCGGAATCGACGACTTCCTGAATGGAGCCATAGTTTGGGTGCTACGAGAATTTTAGTCGGGAACCTCGGGACCATTCAGGGACACTTTGAGGATTTGCTTCGGGGCCACGGAACCCAAACCGACGAGAGGAATTGGATTTTTTTGGATCTCATAGGTGCGTATTTCCATTTTCGATGCGTCCACAATGGCCACGCACACCTGGGATCCTCTGCATGATAAATGGCCCCCTTGAGCGAAATTGGAATGGCCCTCACTGAGCAAAACCCTAGATCTGGAGATGGCACATTGGCACCATTTCCGGGACTTCGAGCCATAGTATGAAGGATCCACTAGCTGAAAACCGACGTCTCGAACCCATCAAAATCGACGAATTCGTGATCAGAGACACGGTTTGGGTGCTACAGGCATTTTAGTCGGGCACCCCGGGGCCATTCAGGGACACTTTGAGGATTTACTCTGGGGCCACGAAACCCAAACCGATGAGTGGAATTGGATTCAGTCAGCTCCCATAGATGTGTATTTCCATTTTGGACATGTCCATGGTGGCCACGCATGCCCGGGAGCCTCCAGATGAGAAATGGCAACCTTGAGCGAAATTGGAATGGCCCTCACTGAGCAAAACCCAAGCTCCGAAGATGGCACATTAACACTGTTTCCAGGACTTCGAGGCACGGTGTGGGGGTCCCCTAGCTGAAACCCAGCACCGCAGACCCATCGAAATCAACGAATTCGCAATCGGAGACACGGTTTGGGTGCTACGGGAATTTTAGTCGGCCACCCCCGGGTCATTCAGAGACACTTTGAGGATTTGCTCTAAAGCCACAGAACCCAAACCGGCGAGCGAACTTGGATTCCGTCGGCTCCCACATGTGTGTATTTCCATTGTGGATGCGTCCACAGTGTCCATGCATGCCCGGGAGCCTCCGAATGAGAAATGGCCCCCTTGAGCGAAATTGGAATGGCCCTCATTGAGTAAAACCCTAGCTCCGGAGATGGCACATTGACACCATTTTTGGGACTTCGAGGAATGGTGTGGGGGTCCCCAAGGTTAAATCCGGCTTCCCGGATCCATCGGAATCAACGGATTCATGAACAGAGCCACGGTTTGGGTGCTACGGGAATTTTAGTCGGGCACCCCGGGGCCATTCAGGGATACTTTGAGGATTTTCTCCGGGGCCACAGAACCTAAACCAGTGAGCGGACTTGGATTCAGTCGGCTCCCACAGGTGCAAGTGGCCATTGTGGATATTATATATTTTAAATCACCTCAAATCTTAATATGTCGTAAATATTATATTAATAATATTTTAAAATTTATTAAAAAATATCTATTATTTATATTCAAATTTATCAAGATTTTGAGTTTCATTATAGTGGCACCGTTATGGAGAGGGTGAAGAGGTAGTGTTACTTATAGGGAGATTGGGACATATTGAAGGAAGTATATAAAGGGTACAGAGGGTTTAGTGCTAGGGTTTGGGTGAGGGTTAGGGTTAGAGTTATAAAAGGAAATTGAATTACGTGTTAGGAACCCATGTCAACCCTTCTATTGTCATGTCCCAAATTTGGTATTGGGTCACAATGGCCTAATCACAGTGGCTCTATTCATTAGAGTTTGTCAAATTGATGCTAAAGGTCAAATAATTGCCGAGGAGGAAAATTACTAGTTTCCTAGGTTTGGGGTGGAAGCTTTGGGATTTGGAATAATGGGGATAATAAATGATGTTTGAACATTAGAATGGCATAAATATTTAATAAAGGATCTAAATAAATATATACAAGTGAAAATCAAAGTGGCATTTCATCATGAAGACACATGGAGGAAGTGGGACCCACATATGGCTAGATTTCCCCACTACATTTGGCATCATTCTCTCACCAATTCGAATTCAAGGTGAATGGTAACATACTTGGGGGAGTCCAAAAGGTATTATTCATTGCATGACTCATCCAAGGTCGAAATATAGAGGAAGAGTAACTCCCATGGAAGAGGAAGAGGCAATTTGGAGCTAGTGAGACACTTGGGCTAGATTCCCTATCTCTATGACAACAATGATGAAGATGCTATGACACCTATGACACAAATCAGACCTGAAGGCTGACATATGACATATATGACATGTCAGGGCTAAAAATAGACTCCAAGAGGGCGCTCAAGGGTGTTAGGGCAGCTAAGATGCTTCCACATGTGATTTGGTGGAAGTGGGAGACTAGGAATTGTTGTACAAGTGGCGTTCTTTGGAATCTCTTCCCAACTTGAGTTGGCATGAGTCTCTTGGAAGGAATTCGACCCATGGAGGACATTAGAAGTTTATAAATGTCAATAAAAAAGAATGAAACCAGCTTTTGATCATTTGTAGAATTTGCAATTGCAATTGTGAAGAGAGAGAGCTAGTGGATGACTAGTTTCTTGCCTTAGCCAATTTCGAGGGTGAAAGATTCCCATCCAAGTTGGTAATTGGAAAGGCCATTCAGACCTTTCATTTGGAGCTTTAATGGAGTATTTATTTGCAGGTGTAATATACAGGGCAGCTCATGGTTTCTTCTATTGCAGCTCACTCCTTCAACCATTTCCAGTTTTGATGGCATATTCTTGATCCTTGAGGGAGGGCGTTTTTGGTGAGCTATTGTACTCTTTGGGGAAGCTTTTAATGCCCCATTTCTTTTTTAATATGAATTAAATACTCTGTTATTCATCTCCAAAAAGTTTCAGGTCGAAATTCCAAGTAGAAATGTATAAATCTCATTTTTAATGGAAGAACAATGCCATTTCCCCACTACCTTGTTGTGAGCCAATGTATTGATGATGATTTCGAATGAATGGATGATTCTCTGATATATTTGTGATCAATATACTGCCATGGATGTCTTCTACAAGTTTCATGTACTGTACTTGAGCATTTGAAGCATTTTTACTCAGTTTAGTTGCATTGGGAGGTGAAATAGTGCCATTTCCCCAAGGGTCGAATTGGGGATTTTTGCAGTTGAATGGGAGAGGGTGAGAACAGTTGTAATAATCCATTAATGGTGCATATGAGACTTTAATAAAATACTTAACACATTACATACCTCTGTTCATAAATTTGAGTGGGGTTGGAGGCATTTGGGAAGCCATTTTCAGTACTTACCCCAGGGGGATTTGAACCCCAAATTACTAGTAAAATTGCATAATTGGTTCAGAATCTTAAGAGAGTTTTCAGAGGCCTTTTGATGGACATATGTCATCCATAAACATCATATTCAAGTTCTAATATCATTCATACACCTTCCTTGAAAATTTGAAGGCATTTGGAGTCAATTTGAGACTTAGAGACCAATACTAGTCAAAGGGAAATCACTAGTAAAGTTACCTACATTGACCAGAATTGAAAGAGTATTTGAAGAAGTGTTTTAAAGGTACAAAGGCATCCTTGAAACACATATTTATGTTCTAATATCATTCATATACCTTCTCAGAATATTTGGGATCATTTGGGGCAAATTTGGGACCTAGAGATCGAAACTAGTCAAAGGTCGAACCAAGGAAAAAAAGTGGAAAATTGCAATAAAATTGCAATTTTAATAAAATTCCTAATAAGGGACATTACATCTATTTACTTTGTTAGCATATTGTTGTTGGATGCATATGCTTTATAAGTCGTCCCGTAGTATTTGTTGATCCATAGTTTATATTATTGTTGTTGGACGCATATGCTTTGTAAGTCGTCCCGTAGTAATTGTTGATCCATATTTTGTATTGGCCCATGGTTTGTATTGACACATGGTATTGGCACCTAGACTTAGTATATAAGTTTGTGTTGAGACCAATGAAGCTACCGTCAAGTTATTTGTATTGAGCTTTCCCCCTCGAAGTGGCCTGCGATCAATAAAAGTGATTCTGAGTTCTGTCATTTCTGCTATCTCATGTATTTTCATTAATCAATTGTTGCAGGTTCATCACATCTGGTATCAGAGCACTTTCTTGGTCTCGCTGGGTGAAATTTCTGCCAATTTTTTTTTCACGTCTGTTGCAGCTTCGGATCTGGGAATAATCCCTATCCGCTTAATTGTGGGAAGTACTTTAGCATAAGCCTTAAAAATCATTGTGAGGAGTACCATAGGAACCTTGAAGTAGTTGGCCCATTGAGAGGGCCTGCCAGGGAAAAGGGCAACGACCCCTACCTGATTGACTAGTTCCCAACCATCAGGAAACCAAGAGTTGTCGTTTGTGGCAAAGCGGTTATCAGTTTTACCTGAGCCGTGGAGTGAGGGGTAATGCCCCAATACACAAGCTGTTAGACAACATTGGTGGCCAAGTGAATCCCCTGAACCGATAGGAAGCCAAACATACCTGGGGTCCATATCTATTTTCAGCTGAGCTGTTGCCGATCACTTCCGAGCCATTGCAGATCCATCTGTTGCCGATCACTTCCGCGTTGTTGCAGATCCATTCCGAAAGCCAGTTCTGATCCAGCCATTTCAGATCCATTCTAAAATTCATTTCAGATCCAGCTGTTTTCGATCCATTCTGAGCCATTCTAGATCCCATTGTTTCTAATCCATTCCAAAAGCCGTTTCAGATCCATTCTGGAAAAAAAAAAAAACATTTTTTTGCCATATCTTCCTTATTTTAATTTCGTTTTCATTGAAACTTTTCGGTCACCCTTGCAATCCCATTCTGCATATTTCATTCCTGAGGACCCTATCCAAAATTCCACTTCCCAAAGCCAAAAATCCCACATTTGTCTATTTTTAGGGTTTGCCATAACTCCTTTGATTTTCACCCAATCGCCCTCAAATTTTTCCACCGTGTCCATTCCCTATTTCTGCTTCTTTGTCCCTCTCTGACAAATTTTCCCATTTGTTCACCCCACTTTTGAAATCCTCATTTTCTACTTCCCTATCCATTCCAAAGTGTCCAAAACCTAATCAAACCCCAATTACCCATCCGAGTTTTTCCCAAATCCAAATTTCCCTTTACTAAATAAGATTTTGTTTGTGTTTTTCTATCCATTCCAAAAAAAAAAAAAAAAACTCATGGTTATGGTTGTCACCCGCATGGGAGCAAAACCCATGGAGGAAGCACTTGCAGCCATCCAAACCAAACTATAGGATCTGGATGAAAAATTTCTCGGCCTCCATCTTGAGTATTCAACCATGAACAACAAAAGTCGGTCCGATTCTTCATCAGACAATGGGTTCTCTTCTTCTGACAATTTTCGTGGTCTGAAGCTTGAATTTTCTCACTTCAATGGTACTGATCCGACTGGATGGATGTATGGTGCAAAAAAGTATTTCAATCTGCATAATACTTTTGATGTCCAAAAATTTCCACTTGCATCCTTTCATTTGGAATAGGAAGCCCTTCAATGGTACCATTGGTAAATCAAGGCTCATGACGAGCCAAAATGGACAGATTTTTGCCAACTCCTTTTGCAACGATTTGGTCCTAGTGCTTTTGATGACTTCACCGGAGCACTCACTAAACTTCATCAAATTGGCACTGTGAGAGACTATCAGATAGAATTTGAGAAACTAGCCAATCACACAGAAGGATTTTTTGATGAATTCTACAGGAGTTGTTTTATCAGTGGTCTTAAGGATGAAATCCTCTCAAAGGTCAAAATGTTCTGTCCCAACACAATGATGGAATCCCTGGGGTTGGCTAAGTTGGAAGAAGACAATATTGCATCCCAACAACGCTCCAAACCCACTTTTGTTCCCTTCCAAAATATGGGTTCTCAACGACCTCCCATCCCACCAGCTCGTCGACCAACTCCTATCAAGCATTTATCTGAAACAGAGATGCAGGCACGTAGAGAAAAAGGGCTTTGTTATAATTATGATGAGAAATTCTCTCGCGTACATAGATGTGTTCAACAAATGCTCTATCTCTTGGATATGGATTCTCTGCCTGCCTCTAAAATTGGTGAAGAAGCTCCAGATATAATGGATGATCAGGTTAACATTCAAAAGCTTCCTATTGACCCCCCATCTCAGGATGACCAACCAGAGATGTATCTCCATGCTTTATCCGGCGTCACCACCCCCCAAACAATGCGGGTCAGGGGTTACTTCAAGAAGCTTCCTCTTACAATACTCAATGATTTTGGTAGCACTCATAACTTCATTGACCCTCGGATCGCCAAACAGGTTGATTGTTTTGTCCATCCTTGCTCCAACTTTGAAGTCATGGTTGCCAATGGGGGAACCTTACCTTGCAAGGGGAAGTGTCACAATGTGTGTATCTATCTGGAATATTATAACATGTGCTCTGACATGTTTTCCTTGTCCCTAGGAGGATGTGATTTGGTTTTGGGTGTTCAATGGTTACGCACACTTGGCCCCATCTTATGGGATTTTGCTGAACTTTGGATGCAGTTTTCAGTCAATGGGAAACAACACAAATTTATGGGCTTACAACAAGGGTCTCTCCGCATCATCAGTTCACATCACCTAGAAAAGATCCTTAAGAAGAATTCACATGGTGTCATCGCTCAATTCCATTCTATTCAGATGCACCCATCAATGGTCTCCCCTACTTCCTTGGATAGATATGCAGGTGTCTTTGCCAAACCAGAGGGCTTGTCGCCTTCAAGAGACATTTCCGATAAGACTTTAGCCGCATCTACATCTCAGCAGGAAATGATGGTTATTTTGCATGCAGTACAGAAGTGGAAGCCATACCTATTAGGGAATCGTTTCTACATGAAAACTGATCTCCAAAGTCTAGAAAATTTCCTGGAACAACTTGTCTCCTCCCCAGCACACCTGAAATGGGTTATCCAACTCATGGGTTATGCCTATGCGATCACTTACAAGAAGGGTAAGGACAATATGGTGGTAGATGCTCCTTCTCACACATTTGATGACCCAGTTCCTCTTACAGCTATTTCTTTTCTTGTTCCAAATTGGTTGCAATCTGTTCAACAGGGCTATCTCTTCTATGAAATCCATGCTTCTTCATCGGCAGGGCACTCTGGGTTCCTCAAAACGTATGACCGGGAACAATAAGTAACTTCTTTTGGCAGGGACTGAAAATGACAATTCCACAGATGGGGGTTGACTGTGATACTTTCCAAGTCAACAAGGGTGAAATGACACTCCTTTTAGGACTGCTCGAACCCTTGCCCATCCCTACACAGATTTGGACAACTATTTCTATGGATTTCCTAGAAGCGCTCCAGTGGTACAATACCACATCTGAAAGGATACAATATGAAGCAGTTTATGGACAGGCATTGCTAGTTCTTCTTCCATACACCCTCAACAGCTCCCCAGTTCAGGCAATTGAATCGGTTCTTCGAAACCGCGATCAGATTCTTCTCATCCTGCAGGACAATCTTCACATGGCAAAAATTCGACTGCAACAACAAGCCGATCAGCACCGTTCTGAGCGCACTTTTCATGCAGCTGATATGGTTCTTCTTCGTCTACCTCCTTCCAAGCAACCCTACCTGAAACTCAAAAGGCGTCAATGTCCCAAAATGCAACCCAAGGATTCTCTAGGGTAACCACTCCTTCAGATTCTGCATCAATTTCCACATCTAAAGCTTTGAGGACAAAGCTTTTTCTAAGGGAGTGGGGATGTTAGGAACCCATGTCAACCCTTTTATTTACTTTGTTAGTATATTGTTATTGGACGCATATGCTTTGTAAGTCATCCCGTAGTATTTGTTGATCCATAGCTTGTATTATTGTTGTTGGACGCATATGCTTTGTAAGTCGTCCCGTAGTAATTGCTGATCCATATTTTGTATTGACCCATGGTTTGTATTGACACATGGTATTGACCCATGGTATTGGCGCATAGACTTAGTATATAAGTTTGTGTTGAGACCAATGAAGGTACCATGAAGTTATTTGTATTGAGCTTGCTCAAAGGAGGTTTCCCCCTTGAAGTGGCTTGCAATCAATAAAAGTGATTCTGAGTTTTGTCATTTCTGCTATCTCGTGTATTTTCATTAATCAATTGTTGCAGGTTCATCACATTAGATCATTTCTCTAATATAAATTTTATATTAATGGTATGGCTTGGTCTAAGGTGGTGCTCTCAAACAGATATTTCATTATGAAATATTTAACAAGACATGAATTAAATTTAAGATAAGTGTTTGTTTAGAATCCTAAATTTAGTCAAAGATTAGTAAAAACCTCTATGTATTGTTGCATACTTTGTCTATAATCCTATCTCAATTGGAACCACCTATTTATTAAGTTTGATTCATAACCTAGAGGATAAAAATTTTCTTTTCAAATCCTAACACAATGCATCCCATGTAATGTGCAATGGTGAATATCACTAGTGGATTTTTCCCCATTTAATTTGTTGTAGATATTTGTAGTGTGGGACTGGCATAGGCTTGGACAAGTCCCTCTAAGTGGTTATCTATAGGAGTCAAGCATCAATCTTCAACCATAAATGAGCATGTTTTAAAATAAACTGTTAGGATACATATCTAAGGGTCTAGAAGATCTCTATGCATTTGTCCACCAAATTTGGTCAAGGAAATTCTGGTATCTAGTTAGAATATATTAGTGGAAACCCTAGGTTGAGGACACGATGCTTTGATAAGGGCACTAAATCTAAAAAGTGGACCTTATGCTAAATAGATTCAAGTAGGATGAATTCCAAAGAGATTGAGTTGCTAAGAGAAAAAGTTGTTGGAGGAAAATGGCACATCGTAGAGGAGGTTTAGAAGATGACGCAACACAAGAGATGATTTTGGGTGCGAGAGTAGCCTCCAGAAACCCAAAATCTAGCTAGATTTGGGTGAGCATTGAGCATGGGGAACCAAATCTATGAATATGTGTATTGTTAAATACAATTTTGTTGGGTGAAGCCAATAACCAACATAATCAACATAATATAAGATTTTTTTGGGTTGGGGATATACCTCAAGGTACCCAAAGCATAAAAAAAGTTTGGGTGGGCACAAAAATCAAGAGAACAAAAAATGTTGAAGAGGACATGTGGGGTGGGAGGTCGACCTCCAAAAACTCAAGCATTGACATGAGTGAGGTAGGTCTAAAGCAACTTCTCTCATACCAAATAAGAGAAGTGGTAGGTAGGTCTCTAGGTCTCTAAAGAAGCTTCTCTCATACCAAATGATGTAGGTCTAAAGCAACTTCTTTTGTGGAGTGGTGTTGCATTTTGAAGTTCCCTTAGTCATTGTGCTCTAGTTGTATTGTTGGTTTTGGCTATTTGTTCCCAATGTTAGGAGTTTTTCTTGTTTTTTCTTTAACTTGTGTGTAGAGCTCTAGGAATCAATAGTTTCTAGGTGGCTCCATCCACATAAACAATCCAGATTAGCTATGTAATGATCCCATTACAAAACGCATGAGTATTCAATCAAACAAATTGAGAGGAAAATGCAACGCATACTCTTTCTAACTATGCAATTTGAAGGACTGAGCATTAATTGTATCAAAACATATAGTGTGGAGTTGTGAGCCTCCATCAAGGACATAAGGGGTGAGCTTACAAAATAGGTTTGTTCCAATTTGTTTTCTGAGATACGTTGTAAATAAACACTTCAATTGAGCATGAGACGAGACAATTGCAAGCAGGGTTTCTACAAACCTAGTGAAGAGTTGTAAAAGGAAAACTGTGTACCCATACTAACTATTACCAAGACATATTGTGGTTGGATTGAAGTTGTATGTCTTTCATTTTGAGCAATTCTTTGAGGACGTCTTCTCTTCTTTATATCGCAAATGTTGTTAAACTACAGCAGTTCAATTTTCATTACTCATTTGATTCTTTGGTACTAGTCAGTTAGTTGGACAGTTTCTATAATGGAAATGTTTTGCTTCTTGTTTCTCTTTCACACATATTTAAAAATTTATTGAACTTATTGCAATCATGTGACACATATTTAAAGAGTTATGGACCCTCTTGCAATCATGTTTGCTTATGGGCTGTCATAAGCTTCTTTATCATTTATTATTTCATATTTCAAAATTGTTGTTATTTAATTCTTTGTTTCGACCATTGTTGTTTCTATGCTAATTTATGAAAACATTTGGAAGACATTCATGTTAATGCAGACTCACATGTACATGTTATGAGCTTTAGTTACCTATATATATGTGAAAAATTTTCCATAACATTGTTATTGAATACAAAATCATGTATGCAAAAATATAATCAAAGACAAAGTCATATAGACAAGTGCAGATCCATCTATTAATATGCAAAAATGATCCAATCATGTACACTTTTTGGAAAAATGGAACATCGTTCCCAACGTCTATATAATGGAAACTCGTTCCCTGTACAAAATATGGCAGCTCGTTCCCTATACAAAATATGGAAACTCATGCCCAAAATGCCACGACGTGGCTAGTGTACATAGGAGTGTCTCTCAATCCTCCTGCCCACCCTCGGAGCTCCCAGGTGCATCTCCAAAATCGATCTTCCTCTTCTTCGTGCTAAAGGAAGATGGGTCCTTCTGGTGAATTGGACCATGCCCCCCTGTGCCCTAAAATGACAACAATAATATGTAAACTTTTCCTGGCAATTATACAAGTATAAAACATAATTTAAAAATAAAAATAGTTTTCAAATCTTAAATAACTCACCGCATGTGAGACTGTAAGTCGTGAGGGGGTCTCTCTCCTCCGTGCTCCAAGTCTCTCAGCAATTCCACCCTGCAACGTTTATAACAATCAGATAAATGATGAAATTAGATGCATATAGTAATTTTCGTTAAAATTGAATGAGATTTTCATAAACTAGTCAATCTCACCGTGAACACAACCGACCTGTCTTCGGGGCTAGCAGATGGAGCAGTCGGATGAACAACTTGCTCCGATGCTAGGATGGACGATATAGGGGAGGATGTAGCCACATCAATGGTGGATACACCACTGGGGGGTACAGTGGAATAAGGAGAGGTGGAAGAAGGAGGCATGGACTGACATGGGCGAAGTGGAGATGCATACGTAGGGCGATATACACCAACTGACTGTAGTATGGATGGGGCCATCGTGGAAGGGGAAGCGAGTGTGGTGGGGGAATGTGGGGGGGGGCGAGGTCTGTGTTGCGGCGGAGGGATGGGTGAATGTGGATGGGTGGTGTATTGTGTTCGAATGGGGGAGGGTGGAAACATGGGAAACTGTAACGAAGGTGGTGGAAAGGTTGGGATGGGGTGATGGGACGCAGGATATGAAACGGAAGGGGGAGATGGATGGAAGTGTGGTGTGGATAGGAAGAGGGGGATGGATGGAATGGGGTGGGGAGGGATGCATGGAAGGGGGCATGTATTCCAGGGGATACAACTAGCATATATGGTGGCCAAAAGGCCTGGAAGGGAGGAATAACGACACTGGAAGGCCAAGGTGCTCGCACCTGCATACACATTTATAACCTCATAGTTTAATATAGAAAAATATAAATATACACAAACAATTCATCATATTTGAAATTAAAATTATACTTTAATACACGCAATACCTGCACACGTGGAGATCTGCTGATCCCCGGTGGCAATGGCTGGTCGCTGGAGCCTGCAGACACCTATGCGAACACTAGAATTTTTAGATTGAATTTATAAAAATACTATTAACAATATTAAACACAATGCCAATGAGAATGACAATGATAGTACTTAAAAAACATGACTGCAATTAATTTAGATTCAAGTTAGATGATAGTGGTTTGATGGACTTTGGATATTATATAAAGTTTTTATTGTATTGGTGCAGTCCATTTGTTCAAGACTTGGTAAAGAACATGGTTGTGGGGATCGTGTCCTTTGACCCACAATGGATTGGGCCCATGATAGGAACAAATGACCCATTCTGTGGTCATTCATTGAAGATAATGTGGCAAAGAAGATTGACAATTTATGCTTGAAGTGTTTGATTGCCAAAGTTGTCATTGATGACAACACCTTAATGACAAAGGTCAAAGTGGTGACATGGAAAAGACTTGAATGGACAAATGGTAAACATGACAAGCTTTGATGACTTGACAAGTGGCAAGCAAGCATGACAAGTGTAGAAGACTTGACAAAGTGAATACATGGCAAAGGATTGATGACAATGACTTGATAATGACATTGATAACAATACATTAATGACAAAGACATGTAAGAGTTAAGAACATGGAGCATACACATTATGGAAAGCACAATGGAGATGGTGACATGGCTTGAGGAATGGCAAAGGTTGAAAGTATGACAAACATGGTAAGCATCAAACATGGCAAGCATGACAAGTGTTTATGATAAGCATGGAAGAAGGACATGGGAAGCTAAGGACAAGACAAAGACAAGTGACAAGCAAGCAAGCTTGATGACTTGTCAAGCATGGTGTTTGATGACATGGAACATGACAAGGAGGACATGCTTGATGACAAGAAGGAATGATAGCTTGGTGACATGGAGGACGATGAATTGGAAAACATAATCTTAGAGGACAGAGACAAGATGATGAGGTCGACAAGGAATATGTGCAGGCATTTGGAAGGCCCCTTGCGGCATTTCAAAGCCCCATTGCGGGCATAATCAAGAGGACCTGTTGAGGCCTCGGTTGAGCACGTTGGATGCAAAGGTGCTGGAAAAGTTCCAAGGCTCCCAACAGAGGAAGAAAACCCAAGTTGAAAGGCTTCTAAAGAACCTGCGCAAGGGAAGTTCTATCCCCAACCTGTTTGGTATGGTGATCCTCCATGGATATTCGGCCTCCGCTGGCACTCTAAGAGTTGGGGATTTGACCAATTACGTCATTTTTCCAATCAAGGAAAACAAGAGTATGAAAATGGTAAAGCTAAGCTAAGCTAAGCTAACCTATTTCAGAAGAGGAAACTAATCTAAATTAGTCCTATTCTAAAAAGAAAGCTTGATATTATGCAGATCAACCTTGAGGTATGATGAACAAGTAAATTACCACCTTCAACAGAAATGTTTTCAATGTGTTACTTATTAACTTAAATCACAATCCATTAATGAAAATTAAAAGACAATAATTCAAGTACTTAATCCTGTTCAAGATTAAATCTGTAATCATTTTTGTCAATGGAAAAATTAACCATGATTATTAAGTGCAACCAATGATTTGCAGAAATCGATAAAGAAAGTATTAATATTGAATAAACTCAATGAAATACCTCACAGCATCAATCAGTCATACAGGGAAACCAATATGATCAATCCATACATTATATATATGCAAAATGATAACATTCACTGTAGATGACAATCTAAAATACAAAATCAGTAATTCTCAAATAAACTTGAGGAATAACAAGAGATAGATCAAAAGATGACTTTACTGTATTAAGAGAGTCTTGTACAAAAATTACAAAAGATCTGATGAACAGAGTATCCCAGTCCTGTCTCATGCTGATGTGTAACTCCAAAATTCCCAACCCTTAACTACGAGAAGCATTGCTCCTTAAATAGGAAATTACAAAAGAGTGCAGGTGGGACTCTCCCAAAAACTAGGGATTACAATTCGGATCTTACTAAGAATCCAGGAAATCTTGCCACTTTTCATATATTTCTAACAATCCATCTACATTTGGAAAATTGACAGATTCCAAATCTATTTGGATGTTGCAAGTATTATTCTCCATGTCATGTTTAGCTAGCTTATGCCAGGTGCAAAGGTAGATGTGGATTTTACCCTACATGATAGGCGGGCCTCTAATTAATCCATCCATGTCATCAACACTGACTTCATCAAGGGCTTGAATCTTTTGTGTGGCCTCCTTGCATTTGCGCTCAATTTCCTCAAGCTTGCATTTGAACGGAAAAGCCTCTTGAATAGGGTCCATAAGTGGGAGCTGTAAGACATTCATAATATTATCAACTGTATACCAGCGTCTTTTGTAGATACCTTTAGATTTTTTTATGATTTCTTGCGCCGATTCATTCAACTCGAGCCATGTATTCAAGGAAGCTTTGATCTTCTTGATCTGAAAGGTATTTAAAATGGGGATATCTCCTAGTACATCCTTTATATACCCCTGCCACTCCTTGATCTTTTTCTCTGCCTTGGAAGCTCGGAGTCTTTTGTCCTTTTGCTCTTGCAGAGTAGAAGACATCTTTGAAAAGGAAATATAATTCTCCCTGATCTCATCCAAGGCAATGTACAGTTTCTCAAGTAGTTTATAATGATCTTGATTTACCTTAAGAGCCAAGTCCTTGAACTCTTGTGAGGAAAGCTTAAAGAAACTTGTTGAGGCTGCACTTGCAATTGCATCTTCAATTTGCTTTTCCAAAGCGATTATCTTTTCTGTATCAGATGAGCTTTGAGCCTGGGCAAGTCGGAGTTCAGTCTGGAGGGTAGCATTCTTTTGCTCAAGATCATGCGCTTTGTCTACCCAAGTCTTCCTAAGGTCAGCCACATCAGTCCCATGTTGTTTGTTGGTGTTGACCAACTCTCCTTCCAACCTCTTGATTTCTTCTTTCTTAAGGTCAATTTCCTTGCTTATTACCTATACCGAATCCCAATTTGCTTTCCCAAAAGCTCCTAAAGCTGCAGCTAAGAGAAAAGGCCCGGATAAATATTTCTGAGCGAAAATGAGACAACTGAGCTCCTGCACTATCATTAAAAGAGCGGTCTTTGACGTCTGCATTCTCAATTATCCATTTAACAGGGTCAGTGTAAGGTAAAATGGCTAGACGTGCAGCAATGGCATGAATTTGAGAAGACCTAATCTTCTCATACGCAGGTCTGTCATTTTCAATGTGGGAAAGGTTGTCATTGTAAAAAATAGCATAGATTTTGGACCAATCCATCTGGTAGGTTTCAGTGACTCTTTCACTCGTGTCCGAAAGGATACCGAAATTAGGGTCCTTAATAAGGGAATCCTTCTGGGCTGTCTTAGACCAGGTTTTTTTCGACATGGCGACTGAAAACGTAATTTCTGAAATAACTGGAAAACTGACACAAATCACTCTTAGCAACAAATCCGCAGTAAAAATTGGCACAGCGCAGTAATTTCGATAGTAAAAATGATAAAAGAAAAATAGAAAAAACCCTTATTTATCGAATTTACAAGACGAAATCCTCACTATGCGATCAGAGTGGATGAATGGATTAGATTACCCGAATCGGGATTCGGGATCGGGCTGTTGGTTCGTTATTCACAAAAAATTTAAAAAGGTTCCCGAAAGCCGCAACCCAAAAAAGTCGGGTTCGGGTTTCAGGATTGCACACTTGCAAAACATAACGAGAAAAGTAATTCCCGAAAGCCGCAACCTGAAAGGT
Organism: Larix kaempferi; assembly: GCA_027924585.1. Taxonomy (NCBI): domain Eukaryota; kingdom Viridiplantae; phylum Streptophyta; class Pinopsida; order Pinales; family Pinaceae; genus Larix; species Larix kaempferi. The sequence goes on along the minus strand of BSBM01000649.1, from coordinate 2,289,222 downwards.
CAGGTTCAGGTTTCGGGATTGCAATTGAAAAGAAAGACGCAGGATAAATTCCCGAAAGCCACAACTCAAAATTCTGGGTTTGGGTTTCGGAAACGGAATAATAGTAAACAAAATCGAAACCTTTTCCTGAATCCCGAAACACGACATTGTCAGGTTTCAGGTTTTCGGGAACACACGAAAAATGATAAAAATAAAATGAAGTCCCAAAAGCCGAAAGACGCAATAGCGAGTTTCGGGTTTCAGGAACACATATCCCATAATTATTAAAAGGAAGAACCCACCACCCGCGACTATCGGGTTTTAGGTTGACACAACTGGAAAACAAAGAAAATGAAATACCGCAGCCCGCAACTGTCAGTTTTCGGGTTTCGGGTGCACAAACTGTTGGGTTTCGGGTTCGAATAAACAAACAACAAAACAATCAAAAACTAAGGAATCAAAAAATTGGCAATAGGCAGACCAAAAGCATTAGGTAAGGGGTCTTCAAGATGGATCTCAAGATTTGGTGTTTACAAAAGAACTTACCCAAACGCTTTTGCGTTTTTTTAGAAATGGGGTTCCCGTGATTCAGTTAAGCATGGGATCTGTTGTGGCCACAAAAAATGGCGGCTAGCTGGGATGAACCAGCTATCTCTGCAATAAAAAATTCAACTAAGGAAAGTATGTCAGGAAACCAAGACCATCCCAACCTGAAATTTTAGAAAACGTTCACCAAAAGATCAGTTGATAAGCAAGAAACACAAGATTGATATATTCCCATACATGATCATGTTAAAGTAATGCTAATTGGATAAGGAACTTCCAGAAACAACTAAGAATCTTTACCTTCATGCAATCACAAAAACCAGCTTGTGTTAAACCTGGAAATTAGCTCAGAACTGCTCTTGGATATCCCAATTACACATCACCTTGATTTATTGAAACTTATTTGTTTACAATACTTCAGTTGGATATTTACATTCTTCCTCAATTTTTTTTTTGTTTAATTGATAACTTGGGCGTAAGAACTTGCAGAGATAGGACCACTGCCCTGACTTGGTGATCAGAAAATGGCAGTGCCATTCACAAATCTGATCTGGAAACTGAACAACCCAGCTCGGTAAAGAGACTCCTTGTATTCCAGTTGTGACACCGAAAGCAACTATGATGGCTTGGTGACCATATGATGATAATTTCAGTCCAGGGTCAAACCCATGATCATGGCAGGGATGGCTTGTGATAAGACCCCCCTGTTCCTACATTCAATAAGTATGTTAAAACAAAACAAACAAAAATGATTGAGTTGTGAATTACAAGGAACTACCATGGCTTGGTAACCATATAAGGGTAGCGTTACTCACCAGTGCTTTGTAGAGCATGAATGGACCGACCTGTGATAGGATCTTCCACCTCCCAGCTAACTGAGAGTCATCTTCCAAGTGTGGTGGCTTGATGTGAAGATGTCATTCCACTTTAGCACTTATGAACCTAATGGGATGGCTTAAAAAAAAGACCCCCCACCTTGCAATTTACATTTATTAAGAGGATTATTATCAAGATGATAGTAAAAGGATTCCAGAGCAGATAAAGTTAAACAGGTTATTATGATATGTTGTTTTGTTGTTTGATCCATGAAACATGAGATAAGACAACTCAGTCACCCCATGAACCTCAATTAAACAAAAGGACATGTGTAAGATGATGACCAGGATGGAAAGGTATCAATTTAAGTCTCGCAATTACTAACTGTTTAACCCTTTGCTGAGCAAATTCTGACATAGGTTAAAGAAACTCTAGTTGACAAACAGTGCTAGAATTTCAATTGAACTGATTATGAGAGAAAAAACTGATTGTTAGGCATTGCCATATGTGTTGGATTTATTAAAAAAAACAAATGAAAACAATCATAGAAAATCAATAAAATGAAGGAAACAGAAATCACACACCACTCCTATGTACAAATGCATCAGATTGATCAAACAAAATACTTTTTGAGAAGTGAAACATTCACTGGATAGGTGTCCACAACTCCCTCTAGTGTCTATAATCGAACTGTACCAGGGCCAATCTTTTCTGTAATAATGAAAGGCCCCAGCCAAAGATGTTGAAACTTGGTATAGGCATTCTCGTCTTTATGTTGTTTGTCCCATCTTAGGACCAAGTCTCCAACATAAAATTCCCTTTCAGATGATGATTTTTCATCAAACCATCTCTTCACCATCTGCTGATGATGATATAGCTTGTTCTTAGCTATTTCCCTATCTTCTTCCATTTTGACTAAAGTATCAATTCTATGCTGGAGGGGAGAAGATTCATCTTCTTGGATAGACTGAGCTAACTGTAGTGAGGGGATGGTGAGATTGGAAGGAAGAACAACTTCTTTACCATAAACCAAGCAGTAGGGGGGATTTCCAATTGTTGCCTTTGGAGTGATTCAATCTTCCCAAAGAACATTGTACAACTATGTGTGCCAATCTCTATGATGAGAAGCTATAGTCTTCTTCAGAATATTGATCATATTTTTGTTAGAAGACTCAGCCAACCCATTACCCTGTGGGTAGTAATTGGTGGAAAACTTCAACTTAATCCCTTTTTCAAGGGCATATTCAGTCAAATCAATCGAGGAAAAATAGGATGCATTATAAAAAATGAGGTACTCTAGAGAACCAAAGCACGTGACTATATGACTTTCAAGAAAGGAAATTACTTGGTCATCATTACATTTTTTAAGTGGGACTGCCTCTACGCATCTGGTAAAGTAGTCAGTGGTTGTAAGGATGTATTTGTGTTGCAAAGAAGAGGCGGGGTTGATAGGTCCAACAAAGTCCAGTCCCCATTGTTGGAATGGGAACTGAATAGTGACAGGTTGAAGAGGAAAAGCAGGTTTCCTGAACTTTCCTGCACATTTCTGGCATGGTTCGCATCTCCTCACATAAGCATATGCATCTTTAAACAACATGGACCAATAATACCCAGCCCTGAGTATCTTATGAGCTGTTGTCTCTCCCAAAAAGTGGCCTCCAGCAGGTCCTGCATGAAATTGAAAGAAGATGTTATCAGTTTCATTCTTTTCTAAACACCTAAGGAAATCTCCATCATAATTTTTTCTAAATAAGACTTCATTAATGAATTGATAAGGAGCAGCCTTCAATCTTAAGGATCTGTGTTTCTTAAAGTCAAGGGTTTCAGGGGCAAACCCATGGTTCAGAAAAAAAATTGATATGGTCATACCACTCGGAGGAAGGGGTATCAATGGCGTTGATAGAACCTGTTGGAACCTGTTCTTCTTGATCCCATTCAATCTGCTGCTGTGTAGGATCGTTTGATTACGTAGTTAGCAAGCAAAGATCTTGTCCTTTGACAATTTGGGTTGGTCTGATTTCAAGATCATACTCTTGCAGGGCTCTCATCCAGTGATCCCTTTTTTCTCCCAACTCTTTCTGTATCAGCACATTCCTAATGGAAAAGTACGGTACAATGACCTTGGTCCGAGATTTCAACAAATAAGGCCTATAATGCTTCACAGACTTATAAACTGCATAAGCCTACTTGTCAATTTGAGAATAATTAAGCTCAGCTCCTTTAAAGGTTGAACTCATGAAAGATATTGGAATTTCTGTGTCATTGTCATGCTTCTGCATTAAAACAACTGCATACGAGAAATCAGTAGCAAAAGTATACAAAATGAAATCTTTATCAAAGTCTGGGGACATCAAAGTAGGGGCTTCGGCTATGGCCTTTCGAATTTCAATGAACGCATCTTTTTGTTCTTGTGACCAGGTAAACTGTACATCTTTCGTAACTAAATGCTGTAAAGGTTTAACTATCTGTGAAAAATTAGGTACAAATCTACCTACAAAGTTGATCTTACCTGGGAAGGACTGCATTGCTTTGCGCAAGCCTAACAAACCGATTTTTGAAATAGCATCTGTGTGTCCGCGGTCGATGATCATACCTTCTTTTGAAACAATGAAACCAAGAATATTTCCTTCTGTGACCACGAATATCGATTTCTTCGGGTTCATGGAAATTCCGTACTTCCTGCAACGTTCAAAAACCTGTTTCAGAGCAAAAAGATGTTCATGTCACTTATTAGAATATATAGTAATGTCATCTAGATAAACTACAACAGAATTATGCATCAAACCCCGGAAAGCTATATCCATAGCTCTCTGAAAAGTGGCTACTGCATTGCTTAAACCGAAAGGCATCTGCCTGTAGGTGAAAGTGCCCCAAGGAGTTCTGAAAGCAGTTTTCAATTCATCGTCTGGGGCAACCATAACCTGGTTATACCCCAAAAAACCGTCAAGGAGTGAGAACATCTTTGACCTTTCTACCCTTTGCAAAATCTGCTCCATAGGAGGAACATGATAATTGTCTTTTTTGGAAGCCCGATTTAGATTCCGGAAATCAATGCACAATCGAATTTCTCCACTTTTCTTTCGAAAAGGCACCAAATCGGCTATCCATTGTGTATGCCTCACCGGGAATATGATTCGGGCGGTGAGTAGCTTTTCCAGTTCTTTTTTCACTGAGGGTTCTACGCTGGGATGCATTTTGCGCAGCTTCTGTTGATATGGTTTCACTTTCGGCTTCACGGGTATGTTATGATACATAATGCTAGTGTCAAATGTTTTCAATTCATCATAAGTCCAGGAAAAGACATATTTATATTCTTTACACAACTTAATGATAGCTCTTCGTTCTTCAGGTGTGCAATAGACTCCCAAGTTGATAAAACGAGGTTCTTGCTCGGTACCTAAGTTAACGTGCTCATAGTTAAGCGAGGAGCTTCGAGTTTTGCAATTCGTTTTATGTCTGAATTTGTCCTGCAAATCGTAGAACTTCTCCAAATTGATTACGGACTTTGGGATGACGTTCGAGGGATCAGAGAGATATTTTTCATGTTCAGCCTCGTCTATAGCCATATCCTAGAATGTATCCTGGGTTGTCAGAAAATCAAGTATCTACTGATCGTCGTAAAAAACTTTCCAATTAGTTACGTTGTCTGGTATGGAAGGCTTGTACATATGTTCTATTGAGAATGTTCGAGGAGACAGGCCCTCTGGTGGAATCAATCTGGATGTTGTATTTGCCAACAAGTCAGCATCAAAATTTTGAGATCTAGGAACTGAATTAATATTGAATGCAGTAAAGGAACAAGTAAGACCTCTTACCAATTTCTGATAATTCATTAGGAGGGGAGATAAGCAGTGTATTTTATTCCTCACCTATTTGACAATGATCTCTGAATCCCCAAAACATTGGATTATCTGCACTTTCATGTCAATAGACTTCTTAACTCCCTGCACCAGGGCCTCATATTCAACTACATTGGTTGTACAGTCAAACTCCAACCTGCATGCAATCATATTTTTCCTTCCTCTAGGATCTATGAGGACACACCCTGCACCAGCTCCATCCTTAGATCTAGAGTCGTCAAAAAACAATGCCCAAGCAATAGTGTCTAATCTAAAATTTGTATTTACATTAAAAACATTATGTACAATGTCTCCTGAGAATGGAACAGAGGTGAGATGAGTCACCTGAGATTCATTCTGTGCATTCTCTTGTGGTGAAATGTTAGCTGGTAAATCCCCAATGAAGGTATCAAAAGTAAAATGCTCAATGTGTGAGTTGGAATAACCTGTAGGCTCACTTGAGTCATTTAAGTCTGTGACTGTCTGTTTCATGTAAGGCTCCCTACTAATCTTTATTTTGTTTGGTTTTCCATTGTAGGGTAACCAAAAATGGGACCAGTCAGTCGCAAAATAGCCTTTTAGCTTTTCTAACCAGTCTCTACTAAGCCACATACCATATGCTTTTGGGATGTCAGCAATGACTATGTCAATAGTTTGGTGGATCCGAGGATCTGCTGACAGTGTAAGCAGAACGTTTCTATGTCTCCCTACCACTCTGACTTTAGATTTGTCAAGTTGTACTATCTGAGTGGGGAAAGGTTCCCATGTGGCATTCTACAAACAGACAAAGGCATCACATTTGATGAGGCACCTGAGTCTATCATGCAGTTATGTATGTTTCGGTTGAAAATCTCAAGAGTAAGTAGAAAAGGGGGAGTTCTTTTGCCTCCAGACTTTTGATCATCTGGTTTAGTGAAAGAATCAAGGTTATTATTCTGTGATTCTCTTGGTTGTTTAACCACCATACTTTTGGGTAAGGTATCCCTCATGGAAGGGATTTTCAACAATTCAAATAGAAAGATGTTTGCCTTAACTCTTTTAATATCTTCAACTAGGTTGTACTCCATTTCAGGGATGACTGTGTCCTTGTGGGGAACAGTCTTGCCTTTATTAGGAACTGGTGTGGAGGATGAAGGTTCCTGAGGGGGTTGAGGTTTAGACCTTGTGTTGTAAGGATGTTGAACATTGAACCCAGTCTCAAGTTCTTCTTCTTCTTCACACATAGGAAGTTCTAAAAGGTAACTTACAGTCTTGACTTGTGGATCCTCATGTTCATCTTCTTCTCCTTCAGGCAATTGTGGATCGATTTGTCATTGGAAACTTCAGGGGCGTTTTGAGACTTTGATGCTAACGCTCTAAAAATAGAATAAATTTCTCTGTTTGTGAGGCCTTCTGTTGGATTAGGAGGTGGAGGATTTGGTGGAGGTTGATAAGGTCTCCTAAAAGGTGGCCTTATAAAACCTCTATTCTGGTTTTGATTTTCATTGTTTGTCTTCTTCAAATCAACCATTTCGTTTGAAATTTTCTGGATGAACTTTTTCATCTCAGTCATGTCAAGTGGATCCTTGTTTTGAACAGTTGTTTTAAGAGTAGTATCGGTTCTCCTTCTAGAAGTGGAAGGTTGTTCCTCTGTAGTTTCTGGATTCTCTTTCAAGCAGAACATGTCCTTCTCTACCTAAATTGCTTCAGCAAATGCTTCAAGTAAGGTGCCTTTATGTGCTTGTTTCACCCATATTGCAATGGGTTCAGGTAGGCTTTATTCATACTAGGCCACCAACAATTCTTCAGCAGGAATAAGGTTGGTGGGAATTCTATTCTTTAGGTATGAGAACCTTTGATTAAAATCTTTAACTCTTTCCTTTCCTTTGATCTTCATGGAGGATAACTCCAAAACAAGGTCCTGCGGTGTTTTGTCATCTCCAAACTTTTGGATGAATAGTTTTTCAAACTCATCCCAAGAAATAATAGACCTTTCTGGTAAGGCAAAATACCATGTAGTTGCCTTTCCTTCAAAAGTATAAGGGAAGAGTCTGCAGACCACATCCTCATGAATGACACTTATAAGTCTAATAGCTTGCATGAAGGTTTTAACATGATCTAGTGCAGGTGACTTGTCATCTCGGTTAAACTTGGGTAACCATTTCTCAGGATTTTTGGGTAACCTGTGTTGGTCTCCAAGTACCCATATTGCATCTTGGTCGAGCCATGGTCTGTTTTGGCCTTGTCCAGCCATCGGTGGTTCTTCTTCCTTATTCTTTTGACGAAGAACTTAAAGAATATTCACTATCTGAGGAAGACAATGAAGATGAAGGGGGAGATGGTGGTGGTCCACTAGGTCCAAGTTTTGGTTGATCTGGTGCCTCCTGAAAGAGTTGTTTAAGGTTATATTCAGGAGAACCTGAACGATCAATTGTTTCTTGGTGTTGTGTGTTTTGATCAGCAGTTTGTTGATGTTCACTGTTGAGATCAGCTGTGTGTCGGGTCGGTTGATCACTGGTCTGTGTAATCATGTTTCGTTGACCCTCTTGATCACTGGTCTACAAAACGTGATCTAAATTGATAGCTTCCATACCACAGCTTCATTGAATAGCGAGTCTTTGTTCCAATCTAGTTACACTGTCACATTACTTATTCAAAATGTCTTCAAGGAGAATTGATCCTTTTGTAGGGGATATGATTACAACATCCCTTCCAACCTGTTGTGTTGTAGGTGCAACAACAATAGAAGTGGCCTGAGCAGGTGTAATAGGAACAACCGTGAATTGTGACTCAGTGGGTTGTTCAAATGTTGACACCCTTGATTGGCTTCAAGTTTGAATTGTTGAAGTACTTGCTGGAGAGTGGCTTGTTTAGGAATGTTGTACTAGTGGCCCTCCTTCTAGCGCCATTTGTTGAGGCCTCAGTTGAGCAGGTTAGATGCAAAGGTGCTGGAAAAGTTCCAAGGCTCCCAACAGAGGAAGAAAACCCAAGTTGAAAGGCTTCGAAAAACCCTGTGCAAGGGAAGTTCTATCCCCAACCTGTTTGGTATGGTGATCCTCCATAGATATTTGTCCTCCGCTGGCACTCTAAGAGTTGGTGATTTGACCAATTAGGTCAATTTTCCAATCAAGGAAAACAAGAGTATGAAAATGGTAAAGCTAAGCTAACCTAACCTATTTCAGAAGAGGAAACTAATCTAAATTAGTCCTATTTTAAAAATGAAGCTTGATATTATGCAGATCAACCTTGAGGTATGATGAACAAGTAAATTACCACCTTCAACAAAAATGTTTTCAATGTGTTACTTATTAACTTAAATCACAATCCATTAATGAAAATTAAAAGACAATAATTCAAGTACTTAATCCTATTCAAGATTTAATCTGTAATCATTTTTGTCAATTGAAAAATTAACCATGATTATTAAGTGCAACGAATCATTTGGAGAAATCGATAAAGAAAGTATTAATATTGAATAAACTCAATGAAATACCTCACAGCATCAATCAATCATACAGGGAAACCAATATGATAGATCCATACATTATATATATGCAAAATGATAACATTCACTGTAGATGACAATCTGAAATACACAATCAGTAATTCTCAAATAAACTTGAGGAATAACAAGAGATAGATCAAAAGATGACTTTACTGTATTAAGAGAGTCTTGTATAGAAATTACAAAAGCTCTGATGAACAGAGTATCCCAGTCCTGTCTCTTGCTGATGCGTAACTCCCAAATTCCCAACCCTTAACTACGAGAATCATTGCTCCTTAAATAGGAAATTACAAAAGAGTGCAGGTGGGACTCTCCCAAAAACCAAGGATTACAATTCGGATCTTATTAAGAATCCAGGAAATCCTGCCACTTTTCATATATTTCTAACAATTCATCTACATTTGGAAAATTGACAAATTCCAAAGCTATTTGGACGTTGCAAGTATTATTCTCCATGTCATGTTTAGCTAGCTTATGCCAGGTGTGAAGGTAGATGTGGATTTTACCCTCCATGGTAAGCGATCCTCTGATTAATCCGTCCACATCATCAACGCTGACTTCATCAAGGGCCTGAATCTTCTGTGCGGCCTCCTCGCATTTGCGCTTAATTTCTTCAAGATTGCATTTGAACGGAAAAGCCTCTTGAACAGGGTCCATAAGTGGGAGCTGTAAGACGTTCATAATATTATCAACTGCTTACCAGCGTCTTTTGCAGATACCTTTAGATTTTTTGATGATTTCTTGCACTGATTGATTGAACTCGAGCCATGTATTCACAGAAGCTTTGATCTTCTTGATCTGAAAGGTATTTAAAATGGGGATATCTCCTGGTACATCCTTTATATACCCCTGCCACTCCCTGATCTTTTTCTCTGCCTCGGAAGCTCGGAGTCTTTTTTCCTTTTGCTCTTGCAGAGTAGAAGACATCTTTGAAAAGGCAATATAATTCTCCATGATCTCATCCAAAGCAATGTACAGTTTATAAAGTAGTTTATAATGATCTTGATTTACCTTAAGAGCCAAGTCCTTGAACTCTTATGAGGAAAGCTTAAAGAAACTTGTTGAGGCTGCACTTGCAGTTGCATCCTCAATTCACTTTTCTAAAGCGATTATATTTTCTATATCAGATGAGCTTTGAGCCTGGGCAAGTCGGAGTTCAGTCTGGAGGGTAGCATTCTTTTGCTCAAGATCCTGCACTTTGTCTGCCAAAGTCTTCCTAAGGTTAGCCACATCAGTCCCATGTTGTTCATTGGTGTTGACCAAATCTCCTTCCAAACTCTTGATTTCTTCTTTCTTAAGGTCAATTTCCCTGCTTAGTACCTATACCGAATCCCAATTTGCTTTCCCAAAATCTCCTAAAGCTGCAGCTAAGAGCAAAGGCCTAGATACATATTTTTGAGCGAAAATGAGACAACTGAGCTCCTGCACTATCATTAAAAGAGAAGTATTTGACGTCTGAGTTCTCAATTATCCATTTAACTGGGTCAGTGTTAGGTAAAATGGTTGGACGTGCAGCAATGGCGTGAATTTGAGAAGACCTAATCTTCTCATACGCAGGTCTGTCATTTTCAATGTGGGAAAGGTCGTCATTGTCAAAAATAGCATAGATTTTGGACCAATCCATTTGGTAGGTTTCAGTGACTCTTTCATTCGTGTCCTAAAGGATACCGAAATTAGGGTCCTTAATAAGGGAATCCTTCTGGGCTGTCTTAGACTAGGTTTTTTTCGACATGGCGACTGAAAACTTAATTTCTGAAATAACTAGAAAACTGATACAAATCACCCTTAGCAACAAATCCACAGTAAAAATCGGCATAGCATAGTAATTTCGATAGTAAAAATTATAAAAGAAAAATAGAAAAAACCTTTATTTATCGAATTTACAAGACGAAATCCTGACTGCGCGATCGGAGTGGATGAACGGCTCAGATTACCCGAATCGGGATTCGAGATCGGGTCGTTGATGCTTTATTCACAAAAATTTTAAAAAGGTTCCCGAAAGCCGCAACCCGAAGAAGTCAGGTTCGAGTTTCGGGATTGCACACTTGTAAAACATAATGAGAAAAGTAATTCCCGAAAGCCCCAACCCGAAAGGTCGAGTTCGGGTTTCAAGATTGCAATTGAAAAGAAAGACACAGGACAAATTCCCAAAAGCCGCAACCTGAAATTTCGGGTTCAGGTTTCGGAAACGGAATAACAGTAAACAAAAGTGAAACCTTTTTTCGAATCCCGAAACGCAACATTGTCGGGTTTCGGGTTTTCGAGAACACACAAAAAATGATAAAAATAAAATGAAGTCCTGAAAGCTGAAAGCTGCAATAGCGCATTTCGGGTTTTCAGAACACATATCCCAAAATTATTAAAAGGAAGAACCTGCAACACTCGACTGTCGGGTTTCGGGTTGACACAACCGGAAAACAAAGAAAATGAAATCACGCAGCCCGCAACTGTCGGTTTTCGAGTTTCGGGTGCGCAAACTGTCGGGTTTCGGGTTGGAATAAACAAACAACAAAACACTCAAAAACTAAGGTTTTCTCCAAACCGAAACACTTAGAAAAAGGAATCAAAAACTTGGCAAATAGGCAAACCAAAAGCATTGGGTAAGGGGTCTTCAAGATGGATCTCAAGATTTGGTGTTTACAAAAGAACTTACCCAAACTCTTTTGCGTTTATTTAGAAATGGGGTTCCCATGCTTCAGTTAAGCATGGGATCTGTTGTGGCCACAACAAGACCCTGCGGGCATTCTTTGAAGCACCCACTGTGGGCATTTGTGGTGTATTACGGGCATATTGATAAGGGCATGCGGGAATTTACATGAGACCATTGCATGCATAATCTAAGACCAATACGGGGGTCAGGATGACTGAGGAAGGTTCGGTGAAGTAGCAGCAACAATGGTGCAGCAGTAAACTAATTCTTATCTCTAATATTTTGGGCTTCACTAAGGCATCAGCAGTGGTAGATTAATGACAGCATGACCATGGAAAAATGAAGATATGTTTGGGGACCGAATGAGGACACGCTATTAAACAGAATGAAGATGATAAGCTTATGGACATATTGTTGATGGACAGAATGATGACAATGTCACCTACAACAAATTGACGATGGAAATTTCTCTCATCATTGGTCAAGTATCATTGGCTTATGATTGAGGATGTCAATGCAATTAGGTGGTTTCGATTAGTATGTATGTGCCTTAGGGATCTGGGAATGACGTTAAAGGGAAGAATACCATACCTTTGGACCTAAATAAACCCTTAAGGCATTCAAATCCATGAATAATCCCTCAAAGCACCATCCATGACTTTGTAGGGGTATCCATGGCACTATGTATCTAGGTGATGTAGCCTTAGGGCCTTCGAAATGGTCAATGAACCATGCCTTTAGCCCTAAAATTATTTTTGAGGCATCCAAATACATGAACAATTTCTCAAAGCACCACCCATGGATTCATAGGGGTATTCATGGCACTATTTTCTAGGCCTTGTGGAGTTGGGGCCTTTGACATGATCAATAGAGGAGAATTGAACATGTTTTTAATGCACATGTGCACTCTTGGATGTATCTTTGGAGGGGGGGAGGAGAGGGAGAGACTTGTAAATGGATAAAGAGAATGAGGTCAAGGGATGGTGAAGTGATAGGTCCAGGGGGAGGGAGAGAGTGAGTGAGTAAGAGGAAAAGAGGGAGGGACTTATACATGGAGAGAAAGATAGAGAGAGGACATGGTGGGGAAGAGTGATAGGTCAATGGGGAGAGAGAGTGAGTGAGTTAGAGGTGGAGAGAGAGAGAGAGAGAGAGAGAGAGAGATGTAAAGAGGGTGAGAGAGAGATACTTAAGGAGGGAGGGAGATGGAGATATTTGTGGAAGAGATGGATAGATAGAGGAATATAGTGAGATGGAGGTAGGGGGAGATAGAGAAGGAGAGAGGGAGAGAGAGGTAAAGTGAGAGAGCGGGAGAGAGAGGGGCAAAGTGAGAGAGTGAGAGAAGAAGAGCATTGGCATCCTCAATCATAAGCACAAGTAGCATCATAAATGAAAGAAGTTGAAAATGGAGAAGCAAAGGATGCCTAAAGTGAACATGAACACATGTCTAGTTTTCTTAGGTTTTCATGTTTTATAAGGTTTCATTTTTGTTTGGTTGGATTATATGAATTTATAGCTCTCAAATAATTTATACAATATGATCCAGGTGGATATCGGTGGCAGCCCACCTCTTCCTACTGGCTCAAAACAGTCTTCTGACAATTTTGGAAAATTACTATTTTTAGTAGTTTTTCGGGTCCTGAACTTCCAAAGCCATTTTGAGGCCCTAAATGACATTTTTTCGGCATCGAATTCTCGAGAAAATATGGGTACTGCACGCCTACCTTTTTCTCGTTTCAAACTCAAGATTTGTTGACCCTTTTTGTAATCCTTGAATAGATCTTTCCAACGAGCTACTATACGCCCCAAATGGATATCGTATGCAAAAGTTACGACCCCGGCAAGTTGATATACTAACTTACCCAAACGGGGCCCACATGACTTTTGGCGCTTCATCTCCTAGGGTTAGGTTTTTGGATGTTTGGGATTCTTTTCCTCATGCTATGATAAATAGTTCCTTTTGGCCTCTCTTTCTATTCATCTTGGCACAAATGAGCATAGTGGCCACATCTCTTCTCAGAGATAGCTACCACCATTCCAACTGTTATATTTTACAATCTGTTCTATTTCCGTTATTTAATAGAATGTGTGTTTACTGTATCAATGTGTTCTTTGCAATATATCTCTGTATATGATTCTGTATATGCTATCTTATTTTGTTCTTGCATAAATCCGGATCACAATATGATAAACACAACTGTAAAATCTGATGATAATATGATAGACATGTTTTGTGAGAATTATTCATTTTCATTTTAGTTTTAAATGATGATAATATAAAAAATGGTTACTCAGTGCTAATTAATTTGTAATTACTGAACACAAATTACTCATAACTGGATCTAATTATTCAAAGTAAAGAAGTTACCTGTGTGTATGGTGTTGCAATCTCCTTTGCTGCTTCCATGGCTCAGTCTAGGTCAAAGTAACCGATGTCCTCCCACCTGGATGATGGAGACTCGGCCCTAAATAACTGTACTTTAAAACAAATAAATTCAACAATGTGTAATTCAAAGTTAAATATATTAAAAAATACGATATCAAATAAAATACAATAAATACTTGAACATTAAATAAAACAATGGCTAACCTGGTCCATGTAGCTCTCCGTGGCATGTTGCTGCATAGGACCATGGCAAGAATGACCACAGTGAGAACAACGATGTGCCGCTGTTCCGATCGAACTAGATGGCCCTGCCAAGGTTCCACCTGTACCTGGCATGTCTCGGCCACCACCCATAGACCGTGTAGCTGTGTGTGTCTCATTAATGTCCTCCCGGCTCTGTGAAGACATAGCCACAAATGTGGTATGTCTAAGCAGATCATGTGTGGCACGTCTAACTAAGTCATCAATCTCATCTAGGCCTCTACCAAACCCAGGTGGCTGAGGAGGGGGGTTTGGCTCTTTACTGGGTGCAGGAGGTCCTTTGAGTGGGCTGCAGTGGGCTTGAGGTCGATCTTGGGCAGAGCCAAGACCGACACCCTGAAACTTAGTGATGTCAAAATAATTGACATGGTATCCTAGCTCAAACTCAACCCACAATTTCCTAAGAAAATACTGTGGGACCTACAAATTATTGCATGGGGGCCTGTCAAACACTATAAACCATCTCTTTCTCCAGTTATCTCTCCATGGTTGGTAAATACACCAGTCCATGCAAACTCGTCTCTTCCTCACATCTGGAGGATGTCTTATTGTGGGAACTATGAATTTGCTATACAACTGTGCTTTCGTGATGTTGAGTTCTTTAATTCGTTCTTTGGATATCCCAGTGGAATAGTGCTCGTTCATTCGACCCCTGTATTGGCTCAAATTTGTGATCTCACTGTGAGCAATGTTGATGGGTTCAATGATGTTTTGCAATGATGAAGCCAAGGAAACCTTAGAGGGTTCCTTGGTGCTCAATTCATCGCTTAATACCCTTAATTCGTTTAAATCTTGGTGTAATTAATCCTCGGGGTTTTTAGATGGTTCATCACCAGGTTCATTGTCCGTTCCAATGTTGATGTTATCTTCTGATGGTTCGGTTTCCTTGGTTTCCTCTAATGGTTGTGGTGTGTTTGTCATTTTCTTAAGTGTATTGGATCTGTAATGACAATTTGTTGGTTTTTTATTTGATTGTAAATTTTTTTAAAATTTAAAATTGCAATGGAAAACATAAACAAAAAAACAACAAAAAACAACAAAAACACGATTCGTTGAGCACCTACCTAGAGGCAATGCTGGAAAGGTAGTGGAGGCTCGGATTGATGCCGAGTAGGAGACTTCGGGTGCTCCACAACGCGCTCGCGGGGGGTTTGTTTGGTCGGTTTGCACTCGCGGGTTTGTTAAACAATAACAAACCCGTGCTCTATTTTTTTTTTATAAAACAAACAGGGAAGCGCACGCGTTATTAACGCGTATGAGCAAATTTTGTCCACGTCAACTCAACAACGTGGACATTCGGCATTGCTGAAGCAAGGGCACGTACACATGTTTGAATGTGCGTGCGCGTCCTTGTTTTTTTTTCTGCTCGCGCGCTTCTACTATGGCCTTTTTGAGTACCGACTTGGTGTGGGTACCCATGTTAAAGATGTTTTTTTTACATTCTATTTAATGATATAATTCAAGATAAACATTAACATTATTTAATGACATAATTAAAGATATGTACATTGTTTGATGTTAAAATATTTTCCCATGTTAAGGATGTTTTCTTTTTTACATTGTATTTAATAATATAATTAGAAATATACATTGTTTGATTTTAAAGTATACACTTAAAAAAAATATAAATTCTATAATATATATTTCGTTTCTTTAATACCAATAATTTCTATAATATATCATTCATTTCAATAATACCAAGTGCATTATGGTAACCTTTTTAAGAATAGATATACATTGTTGTGTGTTGAGAAGGTCCGCATTCAAAGCTCTTAGTTTTTGTTTTATTATGATGTATATAAATTTGATTTATTTTTTAAATATTTTTTATTAAAAACAAAAACTTATATAAAATATCTCAAAATATGGTATATAGCAAATTAATCATATAATCATGATTAACTAAAATTTAGTTATGATTTTAATTTTAAATGGTGTACGATATTTACCCTAGATTGCAATCACATACTCTTAAATTGTTTATAATTTTTATGACTTGCACGGACTTAAACTTTGCTTCAATTTCCCTTATTATCTAATGAATAAATAGTAGTTAATACTTTCTCTTTTCTTTACTGCGAGGATATAGACTTAGGATAAATATTTCCACAAACATAGAACATTAATTCTCGCTTTTCACCTTTTCAATACTTCCAATGGAAGTATACTCTCACTTCTCAAATCCTCTCCTATGTCTAATCATTAAATACTTTGATTGCCACGTATCTTAGCTTTTTCTTTCGGCGAGGAGATGGGAATAGGATAATTCCTTCCATAAGCATAGCACCTTTTCTCTATTTCAGTGGCGTGGCGAGGTAGAGAACGAATATTTCCATCCATACATAAGGGACTCCATTTTCAAACCATTCCTCTAATTGCCTATCTGTTTTCATACTGATTTTCTACTTTCCTGTGCTTTTTCCCACAACCATGGGTTGCTGCTTTGGCAATATGGAGATATATCAATTCATGGAAGTATTGAACGGCCTAACATAGAATCAACCTTAGAATATCCATACCAGCCTCTGCAAGACATGGAAACTGCTTAAAATAACTTTCATACAACTGAACATTTAAGAAACAAACGGAATTAATGTCAATCATCAACTCTAGTTCAATTGTCCACTTAATTAGTGATGAAATGAAAATGAAAAGGACATGTTGCATAGGAATAATCAGTCATACAACTCATGAAGACAAGGCATTTATTATTGACTTGTCTTCAAAGATTTCATTATCTCGCTCCAAGGTTATGAATTGATGAGGTGCAAATGGGATTTTCACTGCTAAGGGGTGAACCAAGATGAAAGGCACATACAAGAAAAGGGTTTTCTTGTTACCACTGGTGACTACTGAAGAGAGTCTAGGTTCAATTGGCTACAACCTTAGTTGTTGGTATCAACCTATAAGTTCTCCCCTTGTGCACATCAAATGAGATTTGGGAAGCGACTACCAAACCTGATCATTGGTAACCTTGTTTCAACTAATTCTCAATTATGGTATCTGTTATTTGATTATAGTTTGTGGTGATGAAATATGAGTTAGAGGTAATTAATAGCATTTGAAACTGTATGCACTTGGGCATTGTCTATTAATTAGGATTGAAGCCAATAGATATCTCTCTAGCTTGTGCACAACCAAAATTATCAATTAAGAGAAAGAGAGTGCATTATAATCATAATTTGAATCTGGGTCAGGGTCAGCTTGGTTTGGAATCAACAATGGGTAAAATGGATGAACATCCAAGTAGTTTCTAAAGAGATTCAGGAGATTAACAGGTTTTCAAGAAGGCAAGAAGATTTGATTAATAAAATAGGACTTTAATATTTTCTATCAAGAGATTTCAAGAAGGCAAGAAGATTTGATTAATGAAATAGGACTACAATATTTTCTATCACTACTAGTACTTATGAATGAGAACACTAACAGACCTTACAAAATACCATAATGATGGATTTGTTCACCAAGCGAGACAGATACAAGACTTAGAAGAAGAAAGTGCCAAATTGAGGGTTTTGGTTGTTTCTCCAAGCTAGGATTCTATCTCTTTTACATCCAACATGAATACTCAGTGGGTTTATTAGGAATAGTTGGAGATATTAGCTTCTTCCACCTAAAGCATAACTGGAGAAGAAAAAAACAAACACTAAAATTATAAACAACTTTGTGAAATATTATATGGACAAAGTGAATCTGATTTGTTTTTGTATGTTCCGAAATAAATGAGATTGTTAAAGTTGACAATGAATTAATTACTTATAAAATAGATATGAAATTTTAAAATTTTAAGAATAATTTTTTTTTAATGACTAAACTTGCATTATACCGATAGGTGTTGAGATATTATGTGATATTTTGGATTTCCTTGAGCAGATAAACAAGATTAAACAGAGTGTAACAAGTGTACAATCTGGATTAATTTCATGCTCGTCATATCTTTTTATGATTAAATGCATCTTGATTAAGATTTAAATAAGCTTCAGTTAAGTGGTGGTTAAAAAAAGGATATGTTTATTAAATAGTATTTTTTTATGTTTATATTAATTAGTTTAATGTTTATGTTAGTTTATTTATAATAATTCATGGTTGTGCTAGTTCCTATCCCTCCGAAACTGTTTTTAGAAGTTTGTTCACAGTGGACAGTCGATGGGGTACTGCAAGAATACAATATTTCCTTAGAATCCAAAGCGTTTTTCTCTTCCTTAGAATCTCAATTGAATATAAATACTTGAGCACCTATGTATCATTAACATCGCTGCAATTAAATTAATTAAATAATCAATAATAAGTAAATTAATCAAAATAGTCAATTTTAATGTTAAAATTACATCATTGTAGCATTAATATAATGTAAAATGATTTCAACACAACATACTACGAATTTCAAATTTTGAACATAAATACTTGAGCACCTATGTATCATTGGCATCACTACATTTAAATAATTAATAATAATTAAATTAATCAAAATAATAAATTTTAATACTAAAATAACATTATTATATCACTAATACGATGTAAAATGATTTCAACACAAACACACTAAACACACTAAACACACTAATGATGCTAAATAAATAATTACATCACAAACATGAAACTAAAATAACGTGTAAATAAATTAATATGACACAATACAAAAGTTTTGTATTTTAATACTAACACAATATCAATAAATTAAGCTATGTCACCGGTAATGACATTAATATGATGCATAATGACTCTAAAGTGATGCAAAAATGATAAAGACATTGTTTTTCAAACATCATCAATTCAAATGAGACATAGATATATCTGTACGTTGTGAATTATTTTTCCAAAATGACACTTCAAAGCGTGTATATTGAAAACAATGATGCAAAAAACTTATGCAAAGGGTAACATCCCTACACATGTTAGGTTTTATGTCATATAAACTTGGTTTTTTTCCGAAAAAATTACACTACAATGTGAAGATACAACTTTGTATTGTAATTGTCCATGTAACTATTCATGGATTTGGAATTGTCTATGCTTTATTGCTTTGGATATATTATACATACTGTTTCGAACCCATAAATTTTAAAGTGTGTATATATAAGAGACTCAATATACACATCTCTATCTCTAACTTAATATTACTTGCTTATTTCAAGACAAACATATTAAATAATATGTACATAGTATATCATAAAATGTAATATTTTGCTTATTTCATCATTTACTTGATTATTTCATCACCATTAGCTTTTATGGAAAACTTAATATAATGAATTTCATTATAAAGATGGGCCATTTTTCCTCAATGTCCATAAATGTAGAACCATTTATAGCATAACATCATCCTGACTCCTCATTCAAGCATGATAATCCATAAAGTATGTTATGTTTTTGCACATGAATAATTCCGAATTTAAATATTTATAAAGCATTTAATACCTAATAATTTGTGAGAAGATGTGTTTTCTAAATACCATTCCACCAACAACAAAATGGTAGAGAAAAGACTTGTCTTTGACCCTTCATATAGGGACTTATTTACTATATCAACAAGATGGGTTGCTAAGCAACACGTCCCTGCCTAAAATAAATAGAAACCTAGTTGGACAATGACTTATGCACTAGGTTTGAATATAGCTAGATATAAATGCGAGTTCTAATGGCTCCAAGAGTGAGAAAACCTCGCTTTAGTCTTGTTGTTACCTCATCATTCCTGAATAACAATAGAGAGAAAACCAAAACAATAGATTGCCTAGATGAACAAAAATAGATGTCTACAAAATCCTGTGTAATGTAATCTATGAGGTAGATGCACATTTCAAATCGAGGTTGGAGATCTAGAAAACTGGTATAATGAATTGTTCGTCGAGGGTTGTGTTGGAGTTGTGAAAGAAATAGAAACGTTCAATGCAGCCATTACAAATGTGCATTCTACAATTAAAAAAGTAGTTGTTGACATTGATGATGATAAAAAGAAAGTGGAAGAGATTAGAATTTCCTTACGTGATTTAAAGCAGAGTGTGGAATTGGTTGGACAAGGGTTGGCTCCTCTGACAAAACAGGTGAATGAATTCTTCTAGGTTGTTTTGAGTGGAAGGAAAACATTGCTCGATAGTCTCAGATTATCTGAGATAGCCAGTCATGAATGAATGAATGAGTAAAGTCGAGCATGATCCAATGTTTTCATTTTTCATCTTTGGATTACTGACCAAAACTCCATTCTATACATGGATTAAATTTGGTCTAGTAGAGTCTTTGTGATTGTATCACTGTATCCGCGTGATTTTAATATTTGGTTTTTCCAGAAAGTATAAGGCAGAGGATTAGAAATCATAAGGTAGATGATTAGAAATAGAAAGGGATTATTGTTTGGTTTGTCAGAATATTGTATACAAATTTGTTCAATGTTGAATTATAGAAAACAAATAGCCCTTGTATTAAATATTGAGAAGAACGGGCACTCATCCAATTCGGTATATAGACAAGTTGAGAGCGCCATGCCACTCAACAGAACCAAGCCGACCATCGAGAAACTTCCTTATGGCTATGGAATCCTCTATTGATATTGGAATCTATGGAATCTGAGACCAATAACAATGCCCATTTCTTCGAACTTGGTGAAATCTTGGCGTTTGCTTCACATTTAGGGATGGAATCATATTGAACGTCATGGTCACAGGTGTTAGAGTAAACTGCATGCTAGACTTGACGAGACCATGGGGGCTTCACTAGAAGGCAATATAATACCATGTTCATTCATATTGCGGTATTAAATATTCATGAAAACCTAAAAATTATATTGCTTATATATTAAGGGGAAAAGGGTTTTTTTAATTTAATGTAACAATACAAAAATACTTTGGGGTCTTTTTTATATGGGCGAGCTGACAAATATCCGCCAAATGGAGATGGCGGGATCACGGCCAGATGAGAAATCGGGTTGAGGAAAGGCTTGGGCTTACCAGTACGCAGGGAAATCCCGTCTTGAGGAATGCTTGAGGCCAGGGGGTTTCGTGGTGAAGTGAGTTTCCAGTCGATCATATTCGAGAGACAGTGGTCATTGACAGCGAATTGTTACCAATAGCACTCAGCTAGTTGTTACCAATAGCCTTGGGAGGCTTTAAGCCTCCAGGGCCTGTTATAGGCCCTCAATAGGCCTTGGGGGCTTGAATAACCAACCACTCGTGCCTATTATAGGCCTTGGGAGGGTTAGTCAGCCTCCTAGAGCTTGTTACAGGCCCTAGGGGCTTGTATACCTAGACCACAACAGGCTTAGTCAGCGATTGGGGAACTGCAACATGCAATCTAAATGTTGTACTATGTGCATTAGCTCTAGTGACATACAAGAAGTGATCTCCTATCTCTTCATTAGACCATTAGATGTTTCAAATCATAATGATATGTGGTTGAGAAATTGCATTATGGGTGAAGTAATGTGCATCCACAATATACATCGAAAGAAGCAAGGTGCATTGTAGAATTCATGTGGGGTCATAAGAGGGGTATCATATCAATATACTAGGTAGAAATATAAAAGGGTATAAAAAATGTTAATGAAACAATTGATACATATAATATCTAGTGAAAATAGGGGTTTTTTTAAATTGGGAAGGCATATTGGGAGGGGGTAAAAAAAAACGATTTTGGAAGGTATTTTCCAATATTTACTGAAATTAGGGGTATTGTTTCATATGCCATGAACGAACATGCTATGATAGCAGTTTATTGAGTGAAGCCCCCGTGGACGAGTCAAACGAGATAAAAACTGGATGCACCATGGGATTTAACTAAATAAATATATATTAAAATATATAGTATCACCAATACAACTCCCATGATCATATATAACACATTGCAAACTAAGGTATAAAAAAAATGTACCTTCCTTGTGTTCTTTTTTTATCTAACATCATATCATCCTCTAGCTACATCAAAAATCCAAACCCTGGGATAGCAATTCCGTCGAGCATACAAAAAAGCACGAGATTCAGCCCTTGCTACATAGCTTAATAGTCAGTGACAACTTACAAGTTATAACAATATATTCTAATGCAACTTGTAACATGCAATATATGAAGTTTGAACCAAGGTTATCCTCAAACATTATTGCGAGGATTGTGGGCATTGATCATACTAAACCTAACTTAATGATATAACTACAGTATCTAATTTTGGACTCGTTCATAACTTTTCCTGACACCTAGGTAAAACAACATGAAATGGTATTATAGGCTTGAAATTTGGAAAAATCAATGGAAACGAAATATCAAATAATTGTTTTGAATTTTCTCTAAAGCAGACTCTAATTTAGAAAAATCTCAATATATACAATTTTTTGAAATTCTTTCCATTAGCAGCAAGTTCTTCTCCACAATTTTTGGACGCCTTTTAGGTCTCTGTGGAAGCTTGTTGCCCTTAAAAACAAAAAATTCATCCTCTTTCTCCTTACGTGACAAGGAGATAAATATCCTAGGCCATTGAAGCATATCAATATCGATTTTATATGCAGGATGCAGAAATGATTCAATCTTTGAAGGCATTGCAGAACTGGGAGCCATGCAATCCCCGATAGCCCCAGTAGTGAAACCACTGTAAGGGGGCATTCTATAGGGCTTCTTAGATGATGGTGGAGAATGTATATCTACAATCTGATTGAAAGAGATTCCATTGCATCCAGAAACAGGTAGGTCTTCAGAGTCCCTGACCATACCCAAGTAACACAATTTAGTACCCAAATGGAAAATTTATATTCTAAAAATATCTAGTTCCTAACGATACGCAAACGCAAAAATCTAGTACCCTGATTGAAATTTTTAAAATTCAAACATTACCTAAATGAAATAACTTAATCCCCAAATAAAAACAACAAGTACCCAAATAAAAACTTCAACCTACATTCAGAACACTGTGTTATAGAAGCTTGTTATCAGAAGCAAATGGTATTTTTTAATCAACTGACCTTGTGATGGCTTTCGGACTGAGGGCACTTGGTGAACTGATGGTATCTTTAGAATGAATGGTGATATGGGGATGTGTGGATGCAATTTGATTTATAGTTTTAGTAACATGCATATCAATTGCAATATATTTTATAGCATAATCATCAACCATAGTTCTGTAACCTATGGACCTCTTTTTATGTCTCCATTGTGAGAGAAGATCACCACCTGGCCAATGGCTTTTTAAGGATTGATTTGCATTTTCCTGGTTGTTGCGCTCATTCAATGGCCTAATACCACCATGATGAGTATGGTGATTATCTGCATCTATAGTATTATTATTAGAGGAACCTCCTTTGATCCTCGACATTTTTTCTCCTTTTTCCTTCCAAGGTATACTTTTGGCTTTATTTTCATTACTCGGAGGATGAATTTCCTGACTAAAACCTTGATATATGTGTAGAAAAGACTCCTTCTAACATCGATTATATTCCCTACACTACCATGCTCCAAACACAACTCAACAGAGAAATGCTAATAAGAATGCACATATATGCAGTGTTATAGAGGAACTCACCATATGGCAAGGTATGAATATATAACTAAAACTCCTAAATCCTAAATGAAAAGAAAAAATAGCACCGCCCCCCTGCAATTTGATTCCATGGATCACCATCTACTGCCTAGCGACCCAAATCCAACACTTATGATCATATGATGAATTCCCAAATCCTTTTTGGCATATAGAAAGGCATTGGAAGGTATTCGATGTCTCTGTATTTGTGTAATTTATCAAATAAAACTAGCAGGAAGGGAAGAAGATAGATGGTAAACATGATCTAGAAGAGTGAGAGACAACTAAAACTACCAGAAAAGAACAGAAATCCCAAATAGATTGCGACTCCTAATTTCCATTGCTAGATGCAAAGCACAAGCAAAAAAATAATTAACTCAACGACTAGGAAGCTATGTGTATATGATTCATGCCACTACAATTGCATGTCTTGCATGTCTACCACATGTCAATGACGTGGAAAAAGGATGTTAGACGACGTCAGGCACTTGATACTTGAGTAGGCCGCATTCGCTTCTACTGCACTATGGAATAAGGGACTCGAAAAGAGGCCAAATAAGGCCTCTAAATAGCCTATTGGTTAGAAATCAAAGAAGCCACTAAAACTTAGGTTAAAATGTGTTAAAAACTGTGCAAGATTAATACTAAAGATCAAAACCGATTTCTATAGTCCCTGCTTCATGGCAAGCCGACAGGGACTAATAAGAGGGTTATCATGGATCATTTAGTAGTGAATCCTCATAGGGGGTTTATTTACTATATATCAATAAGAGGGTTATAATGGATCATTTAGTAGTGCATCCTCATCCATGGCAGCAAAGCCTTGTCATGAATAAAACTACGTATCCCATTATTCACCAATATGTTACCATCATTCTCTCGCAATACATTTTGGTCTCCCTCAAGGTTTCCATTAGCAAGTATATTATCATAAAATTCATTTCCATCACTATGGCCAATATTTTTGAGAACCCCATCTAGCATGTTGACTTGTGTGATTAAAAGTGTGTGTGTATATATATATAACAAAAAAAAACTTGTGTAGATCATCTTGTCACAGAAAACCCCCTAATAGTTGCACATTTATTTGACAATGTATTTTAGCCGTTATATTAAAATTCTTCATATCATCATATATTTCCATTTTTGCATGAAAACTAGCATTCGTAGTTAGTACCTTTCCAAGTGGATTTTTCAAATGAAAGTTTTGATAAGTGTTATAGTTACTACATTTGGTTACAGGGGGGGCGCACAAAGATGCTCCCCAAAAGTGTTGCAATGGGGGTGCTCTAGAGGGAAGAAAACGACCACGCGCACATACCTAGGGAGGCGCGTATGCACTGCTAGGTTCGGTACTGAACCAGGGCGCGTACGTGCTTCTGTGCGTGCGTGTTTTTGGCGCGTGCACACTCAGATACGCGCACGCACTCATGTTAAAAATTATAAAAAAAATAGGGCAGAATGTTTGTCATTCCACCGTTTGCAGCCGAGCGCGACTGCTTCTCCACGTGCGCGTCATTACAAGCCACCCAACTCACTCTTTGCACTCCACAACAATCCAAATCCATCCACCAACTCGTCAACAAGTCAATTGGTAGGTAAATTCCATTCTTTTTGTCATTTTATTCATTGTTTTTTGTTTTTTAAATTTGTAATAATTCCCAAATTATTAAAACAATAGAGAAATTTTCAATTGTAGATTGTAAACCCACACAATGAATGAACAAAATATTAGCATGGAGTCCTGTGGAACATAAGAAAATACTAATCCTGGAACCAATGATAACCCTCAACAAAATCCAAATGCCCAAGAAAATAAAAACCCCCAACCAAATGTCGACCAAGATGAATTGAACTATTATGTAAATGAAATGAAAGTGCACACTCGAGCTCTAAGAAACACTGGGGAACCATCTCTAGTTTCCCTTGCCACCTCAATTGAGATCTCAATTGACTCCCTCATCCATGCACATCGCCAATTGACTGACATGACTGATTATAGTGCTAGGATGCGGGAGTATTATTCCACGGGCATTTCCAAGGAGGAAATAAAAGATTTGAATATTACACAAGCCCAATTGTACAGTATGTTCATCGATCCAAGAACACAACAACCACTCGAGATTAGAAATCCACGTGTCTGCATGGATTGGTGTCATTTCCAACCATGGAGGGACAATTGGATGCAGAGGTGGTTCATGGTTTATGATAAACCTCCCTGCAATAATAAGGAGGTTCCACAGTACTTCCTTCGAAAAATGTGGGCTGAGTTTCAGCTCGGTTTACATGTCAACTACTTTGACATAACCGATTCCCAGGGTGTTGGTCATGGCTCTGCCCAATATCAACGTGCTGCTAGGAGAAACCCATGGAGAGGTCCACCAAATCCTAGGAAAGATCCCAACCTCTCTCCCCAGCCGCCTCAGTTACCCCATAAAATTGATCAAATCGACGGCGCAATGAGGAGTGTTGCACGGGGACTGCTTAGACATACTTCCTTTGTAGCAGCTACTACAGTGGAGAGACAGGCTGACCCTGATAGAGACGTAGGTGCAGGGCCTTCAGGACAGAGTCAGGATAGACCCGTGACTGGTGGTAGCCATGTTGGTCCTTCTTGTTCCACCGACACAATGCCACATCTTTGTCCCCATTGCGGGCACACTTTCCTTGGCCCGATCAAGAGCTATTATATGGAGTAGGTTAGCGCTTTTTTTAATGTGTTTTCACTCATCACTTGATAATTTGTAAAGTAATTTTAAAGTATTTGTGCTTGACTTAAACTATTATTTCAATGTACAGCTATTTAGAGTTGAGACGTCGTCATGGGAGAATGCAACATCTCCCAACCTAGATGCAGCAATGGCAGCTGCAACTGAAATTGCGGCACCTCACACTGAGGTATTTTCAGCACCCCACCCAATATTGTTATTAATTATGGCATTTCTATTTTTATGTATTTATATTTATGACATACATGATGATAATTCGTACAATATTTTTTAATATTTTGATTGACTGAATAATTACCTATTTAATATGTTTATAACGTTATGGCCCCAAGAGTTAGCTCAATCGGTCGAGCACCGTAGTTAGGCCGCCCAGTATGTGAGGTCACGGGATCCATTCTCCTCGACACTCTTGGGGTTAGGTACGCAAAATGTGCCGAGGGTGTGATGGCCCCTTCGGGTGGGCCTGCCAGAAATTATTCTGTGGACGTAGCGATGCTGGTCAACCGATACGTGAAGCACATTGAAAAAAAAAATGTTTATAACGTGCATGCGTTTTGGTGTCCACAGGTATGCACGTAGTACTCTGACCAGCCATCTCCACCGGGGGTTGGCAGATCTCCATATACACAGGCACAATGTGTAGTTAAAAGCACACTCTTAATTTGAAATCTTATGACATACTATGCTTTAATTTGATTTTTGTTTACTAAACTATGATATTACAAATTTGTATGCAGGGGCCGCCAACAGCTGTAGGCCACCTTAGTCCCATGTTTCCACCCTCTCCCATGAGTCGCCCCCGTCGCTTCCATCTAGAACCCTCCCTCCATCCACCCCCTCCCTTCCATCCACCCTCCCCTCTCCATCCATACTCCCCCCTTCGTCCATCCTCCCCCCTCCGTCCATCCTCCCCATTCGTCCACTCCCCACCATCTATATATCCTCCCCCATTTATCCACTCCCCCTTTTCTATCCATCCTCCCCCATTCGTCCATGCCCCCCCTTCCATCCAGCTTCCCTTCTTCGTCCACAACCTCCCTTCTATCCATCATCCTCCCTCCATCCAATACCTCCCCCCCATTCACCACACCTCAACATCCCCCCTAGCCCTTTTGGATCGATACCCCCTATCGTACAACCGGTAGGGGTTCATCATCCACGACATCCTCCTCGACTCCATACCACCATATCATCTCCACTTCCCGCCACTATTGTGGCAACCACTATTCCATTATTTTCCCATGTTTCTATTGTGGTTGAACCCATAGTTGTTGCATCTACATCTGTGCTCACCCCCCATGATTGCATCGGAGTAGGTTGTCCAACCAACTGCTCCACCTGCTATCCCAGAAGCTCAGCCATGTCCATTGTCGGAGGTGTTCACAGTGAGGATCAAGTTAATTTATGAAAATGTTTTGATGCATTAACCAAAATTAATTTAAGCAATTATTATTTTTCAATGAAATGATTGTCATAAATGTTGTAGGGTGGAATTGCTGAGAGGCTCAGTAGATCCAGGAAACTTGCTTCTCGTCTCCCACTCGCTTCAGCGATGAGTTATTTAAGATTGGAATTGTACATTCATTTTATAAATGTGGTAAATGTTACAAATGCTTGAAACTAATGGTACCTTATATCATTTGTTTCAGAGT
The DNA here is from genome assembly GCA_027924585.1 of Larix kaempferi. Taxonomy (NCBI): domain Eukaryota; kingdom Viridiplantae; phylum Streptophyta; class Pinopsida; order Pinales; family Pinaceae; genus Larix; species Larix kaempferi. The sequence goes on along the minus strand of BSBM01000649.1, from coordinate 2,261,391 downwards.
GCGAAGAGACAGTCTTCTCCTAGACGAAAGAAGACCTGAGGTAGCAGTAGCTCCAAGAAGAGAAAGATCGATTTTGGAGATGCAACAGGGAGTGATCGGGTGTTCACAATGCTTGACACTCCATGTTATCTACATTAACCATGATGTGACACCTTTGGGCACCAGTTTCTGTGTACTTTGTATCTACGACACGGGTTTCCATGTATTTTGGATCTACATCACAAGTTGTCGGATTTTGTATAAGGCACTAGTTGCCATGTATTTTGGATCTACGACACGAGTTGTCGGATTTTGTATAGGGAACGAGTTTCCATCGTATGTACATTGGGAACCATGTTCCACTATTTTCCTAAAAATTTATATATTTGTTCAAGTTTTGTTCCACTATGGTTTTATCTCATGGATTTATATATAGTTTTGTTCTATATATGCGTATAATGATTTGGATTCAAATGTATGTCATGGCGAGTTTGGATGAAACCTAGAGCACCATTTTAGGGTTTTTATTGCAACGACAACAATTATTAAGGCCAATATTTCAAACAAGATGTAATTTTGGATGTGTAATCAATGCACTCTAGTGTTTTTCACTCTATAACTACCCACAACACAATGTTCACAACAACTTATCTTAAGAGGAAAACATATAAACTTTGGGGTGTTGGAGTTAAACACATAGAAAACCATGTAAAGACTAAATTATGGATCTCAACAATCCATGGGAATGTTGTGGATGAGTGATGCATGCTTTGATCTTGTGATCCTTGCATGCCTTCATTTAATGGTCATTTTGGTGTCCAATAATTCTAAAGAAAATCACTTTAGATAAATTATAGTATATATTGGTTTATTAATCCTTACATAACGAGGAACCTTGAGATAAAAAGAAGCACTAAACACTCTATATTGACTCCCTTACTTGCATGTTTCACAACCACCCACAACACAAGCAACATGAACCACAAAGTTATCAGAAAAAACACACGGGGGCCCTTACATGCACTGATTTAGAGGAAAGATCACAATGTGAACAACAATCGACAACAAAAACAACACAATGGCCATGGAACAAGTCCTCCAAAACCACCAATGTAGTCCTCGCAAACACAATTGACCCCACAATGTAAAGAACCAAAATTGAAAGGAAATGAGAAAAAAATTAGTGAGGATGCAACCACCAACAATTGATGCCTAATCCTCTTAAAATAGAGGAAGAACTTCAAACATGGGGATCAGTGAGCGAAAACCACCAAGGTGACCAAATCATAACCACCGAAGGATAACATATTGCATTTATTGTGGCCAAGCACTTTGGAAGGCAATGTGAATAGAACCACTAGGGATACACCCAGCAACCATTGATGCCTAGAGATTTACACACAAGTTAAAGAAAAAACAAGAAAAACTCCTAACATTGGGAACAAATAGCCAAAACCAACAATGCTACTAGAACACAATGACCAAGGGAACTTTAAAATGCAACACCACTCCACAAAAGAAGTTTCTTTAGACCTACCTCATTTGGTATGAGAAGTTGCTTTAGAGACCTAGAGACCTACCTACCACTTCTCTCATTTGGTATGAGAGAAGTTGCTTTAGACCTACCTCACTCATGCCAATGCTTGAGTTTTTGGAGGTCGACCTCCCACCCCACATGTCCTCTTCAACATTTTTTGTTCTCTTGTGTTTGTGCCCACCCAAACTTTTTTCATGCTTTGGGTACCTTGAGGTATATCCCCAACCCAAAAAACTCTTATATTATGTTTATTATGTTGGTTATTTCCTTCACCCAACAAAATTATATTTAACAATACACATATTCATACATTTGGTTCCCCATGCTCAATGCTCACCCAAATCTAGCTAGATTTTGGTTTTTTGCCCTTATCAAAACATCATGTCATCAACCTAGGGTTTCCACTAATATATTCTAACTAGATACTAGAATCTCCTTGACCAAATTTGGTGGACAAATGCATATAGATCTTCTAGACTCTTAGATATGTATCATAACAATTTATTTTAAAACATGCTCATTTATGGTTGAAGATTGATGCTTGATTCCTATAGATAACCACTGAGAGGGACTTGTCCAAGCCTATGCAAGTCCCACACTACAAATATCTACAACAAATTCAATGAGGAACAATCCACTAGTGATCTTCACCATGACACATTACATGGGATGCATTGTGTTAGGCTTTGAAAAGACAATTTTTATCCTCTAGGTTATGAACCAAACTTAATAAATAGGTGGTTCCAATTGTGATAGGATTATAGACAAAGTATACAACAATACATAGATGTTTTTACTAATCTCTGACTAAATTTAGGATTCTAAAGAAACACTTATCTTAAATTTAATTCATGTCTAGTTAAATATTTCGTAATGAAATAGCTATTTGAGAGCACCACCTTAGACCAAGCCATACCATTAATATAAAATGTACATTAGAGAAATGACCTAATTCAATTTCCTTTTATAACTCTAACCCTAACCCTCACCCATGGGCCTAACACTAAACCCTCTGTACCCTTTAGATACTTCCTCCAATGTGTCCTAATATCCCTACAAGTAACACTACCTCTTCACCCTCTCCACAATGGTGCCACTATCATGAAACTCAAAAGATTGATAAATTTACTGAGCAAAACCCTTCATCATCATTGTAATCTCTAGGTTCCTCATCAACATCTCCATCATCATCATCTTCTTCATCATCATCATCACCATCACCATCATCATCAACATCTTCATCATCATCACCATCATCATCATCATTAGCATCTTCATCATCATTGCCATCTCTAGGTTCCTCATCAACATCTCCATCATCATCATCTTCTTCGTCATCATCATCTTCATCACCATCACCATCATCATCAACGTCTTCATCATCATCACCATCATCATCATCATCAACATCTTCATCATCATTGTCATCTCTAGGTTCCTCATCAACATCTCCATCATCATCATCTTCTCCATCATCATCATCATCATCATCATCATCACCATCACCATCACCATCATTGTCAACATCTTCATCATCATCACCATCACCATCATCATCATCATCAACATCTTCATCATCATTTTCATCTCTAGGTTCCTCATCAACATCTCCATCATCATCATCTTCTTCTTCATCATCATCATCATCATCTTCATCACCATCACCATCATCATCAACATCTTCATCATCATCACCATCATCATCATCAACAACAATCTTCATCATCATTGCCATCTCTAGGTTCCTCATCAACATCTCCATCATCATCATCTTCTTCTTCATCATCATCATCATCTTCATCACCATCACCATCACCATCATCATCAACATCTTCATCATCATCACATTCATCATCATCATCATCAACATCTTCATCATCATTATCATCTCTAGGCTCCTCATCAACATCTCCATCATCATCATCTTCGTCATCATCATCATCTTCATCACCATCATCATCAACGTCTTCATCATCATCACCATCATCATCATCACCATCATCATCATCACCATCATCATCATCACCATCATCTTCATCATCATTGTCATCTCTAGGTTCATCATCAACATCTCCATCATCATCATCTTCATCATCATCATCATCATCATCATCTTCATCAGCATCACCATCATCATCAGCATCTTCATCACCATCACCATCATCATCAGCATCTTCATTATCATCACCATCATCACCATCATCATCATGTTCATCATCATTGTCATCTCTAGGTTCCTCATCAACATCTAGCCATAAGTGCTCAGTTGACGATTTTGCCAATTTGACCCCAATGTGAAAAAATTGCACACTCCCTTACTGAGCAAAACCCTAGTTTCCAAAATGGACCTACAAGATGACACCTGGGGCATGGTACAAGAGAAGAGGGGCACCACTAGCACTATCCCGATGTCCTGAATCCAACGGACTTGATAGTTTGTCGATCCGAGCCACGGTCATCATTCTATGGCTCGTTCTGTCTCGCATCCAAAAGGCCTTTAGGGACACCTGTTGGATACCTTCCCGGGGCATAGAATTCCAACCATGCAACAAAACCTAGTTCCGAGGAGTCCTCCAAGCATGTATAGGAAGGTTCCAGCTGGGAACGCTAGCCATAAGTGCCCGATCGACGATTTTGCAAATTTGACCCCAATGTGCAAAAATTGCACACTCCCTTACTGAGCAAAACCCTAGTTTCCAAAATGGACCTACAAGATGACACCTGGTCCATGGGACCGGAGGAGATGGGAACCCCTAGCACTATCCCCACGTTCGAAATCCAACGGAGTCGACGGTTTGTCGATTCGAGCCATGGTCGTCATTCTATGGCTCGTTCCATCTCGCATCCAAAAGGTCTTTAGGGACACCTATTGGATACCTACCGGGGGCATAGAATTCAAACCGTGCAACAAAACCGGGTTTTGGGGAGTCCTGCAAGTGTGTCTAGGTAGGTTCCATCTGGGAACGCTAGCCATAATTTCCCAGTCAATGATTTTACAAATTTGACCCCAATGTCCAAAAATTGCACACTCCCTTACTCAGCAAAACCCTAGTTTCCAAAATGGATCTACAAGATGACACCATGGCCATGGGACCAGAGGAGATGGGCACCCCTAGAACTATCTTGATGTCCTGAATCCAACGGAGTTGGCGGTTTTTCGATCCGAGCCATGGTCATCATTCTATGGCTCGTTCCATATCGCATCCAAAAGGACTTCGGGGACACTTGCTGGATACCTACCGAGGGAATAGAATTCCAACCGTGCAATAAAACTGGGTTCCGGGGAGTCCTGCAAGTGTGTCTAGGAAGGTTCCATCTGGGAACGCTAGCCATAATTTCCCAGTCGACGATTTGCAAATTTGACCCCAATGTGCAAACATTGCACACTCCCTTACTGAGAAAAACCCTAGTTTCCAAAATGGACCTACAAGATGACACCTGGGCCATGGGACCTGAGGAGATGGGCACCCCTAGCACTATCCCGATGTCCCGAATCCAATGGAGTAGACTGTTTGTTGATCCAAGCCACGGTCGTCATTTTATTGTTCGTTCCGTCTCGCTTCCAAAAGGCCTTCAGGGACACCTGCTGGATACCTACCGAGGGCATAGACTTCCAACCATGCAACAAAACCGAGTTCTGGGGAGTCCTGCAAGTGTGTCTAGGAAGGTTCCATTTGGGAATGCTAGCCATAAATTTTTGGTCGACAATTTTGCAAATTTGACCCCAATGTGCAAAAATTGCACACTCCCTTACTGAGCAAAACCCTAGTTTCCAAAATGGACCTACAAGATGACACTTGGGACATGGGACCGGAGGAGAGGGGAACCCCTAGCACTATCCCGATGTCGTGAATCCAACGGATTCGATAGTTTGTCGATCCGAGTCATGGTTGTCATTCTATGGCTCGTTCTGTCTCGCATCCAAAAGGCCTTCAGGGACACCTCTTGGATACCTAATGGGGCCATAGAATTCCAACCGTGCAACAAAACCAAGTTTCGGGGAGTCCTGCAAGTGTGTCTAGGAAGGTTCTAGCTGGGAATGCTAGCCATAAGTTCCCAGTCGACGATTTTGCAAATTTGACCCCAATGTGCAAAAATTGCACACTCCCTTACTGAGCAAAACCCTAGTTTCCAAAATGGACCTACAAGATGACACCTGGGCCATGGGACCGGGGGAGAGGGGCACCCCTAGCACTATCCCGATGTCTTGAATCCAATGGAGTCGACGGTTTGTTGATCCAAGCCATGGTCGTCATTCTATGGCTCGTTATGTTCCTAAGATCAATCAAGCAAGACAAGCATTGGGTGATGGACCCATGGGAGATAATTTCCTCTTAATGGGAGTAATTGGGAAGCCCATGATAAAATTATGGTAAGGAGGACATGAGATGCATTAGGTTCTTGAATTTTTGGAAGCTTTTCCACTATGTTTCTATTTTTCCTCATAGTTTTTCACAATGTAGTGACAATTCCTAGATATAAATGGTGTTCCTATTGGTCTAGGTGGAGGAAAAAGAAACACATACAACATCTCATTGAACTAAAGAATTAATGTATTGGTGTTGTAATTGATGCAACCAAATTAGCATAAACATGGAAGTGGTTTGACCACCTTAACCACTAAAATAATGTATTAGTCAAATATGGGGGGAAGTGATAATTACATGTCAATGAACACTTATATTCCTCCATATGATTATAAATGTACCACTTTACACTAGTTATGGGATCAATAATGTATTCTTCTACTATGTTTTAATATTAATATGGTATAGTAAATATTCTTGCACTAAGGTGTCTTAATGTGTTTTTGTTCTTTCAACTCATAAATTCAAGACTACTACAATTGATTCATGTCTCAATTCATGATTGTAAGAAAATATCAAACATGAAATTGATGTTGCAAACAACTTTATATGGCCATGCATGCATTATTATTTCAAGCTTCTCGTTTCAAATATCAACATGTTCTTATCTAGACCTATGTTTTATGAACTAGGGTTTTCACCATTAGATTTGGTTGACAACATTAGCTATAGTGCCTATCACACGATAACTATCTAGGTCAACTGCAATATACTAGTAGCTATTAACAAGGAAAACCAATACTATTATTATGGGGTGGATATATGAATGTTGAGGAAAATCCATATATGAATGTGCATTTTCTTACTATTGAATGTTAATAATTTGAAACCTTATGAGCCATCCACAATTGGAAATTCAAATGTAGGGAAAGTCTTGTCAAAGAGGACTTACCACTGTAATATTAGGTAGGCATGTAAGTTAATTGAGTGTGGAATTTTGAGAATATTTTATAGGATCCAAAAAAAGCTAAGACATGTCCTATATGGTAGTTTGAAATCTCCTTTATGCACGTGCGGGAGCTGACAGAACCCAGGTCCACTTTCCGGTTTGGGTTCCGTGCCCCTAGAGCAAATCCTCAAAGTGTCCCTGAATTGCCTCGGGGTGCCGGAACAAGATGCCTGCAGCACCGAGACCGTGGCTCGGATTGTGAATCCATCGATTCCGGTGGATCCGGGACGCCGGGTTTCAGCTAGGGGCCCCCCCATAGCATGCTGCAAACCCCCAGAAACGATGCTATTGTGCCATCTCCGAAGCTAGGGTTTTTCTCAGTGAAGGCTATGCAAATCTTGCTCAAGGGGGGCATTTCTCATCCAAATGCTCCTTGGCATCCGTGGACACGTCCAGAATGGCCATACGCATGTGTGGGAGCTGATGAAACCCAATTCTGCTCATCGGTTTGGGTTTTGTGCCCCCAGAGCAAATCCTCAAAGTGTCCCTAAATGACCCTGGGGTGTCAGACCAAGATGCCTGTAGCACCCAAAACGTGGCTTGGATCGCAAATCCGTCAATTCCGGTGGATCCACGACGCCAGGTTTCAGCTAGGGGCCCCCCCCAAAGCATGCCGCCAACCCCCGAAAACGGTGCTATTGTGCCATCTCCGGAGCTAGGGTTTTGTTGAATGAAGGCCATGCCAATCTTGCTCAAGGGGATCATTTCTCGTCCAAGGGCTCCCGGGCATGAGTGGCCACTGTGGACACATCCACAATGGCCATACGCACATGTGGGAGCTGATGGAACCCAAATATGCTCGCTTGTTTGGGTTCCGTGCCCCCGAAGCAATTCCTCAAAGTGTCCCTGAATGGCCCTGGGGTGCCGGACCAAGATGCCTACAGCACCCAAACCGTGGCTCGGATCGTGAATTCATTGATTCAGATCGATCTGGGATGCCGGGTTTCAGTTAGCCCCCCCCCCCACCCCCCCACAACATGTCGACAAACCCCAGAAACGGTGCTATTGTGCCATCTCAGGAGCTAGGGTTTTGCTCATTGAAGGCCTTTCGAATATTTCTCAAGGGGTTCATTTCTTGGCTAAAGGCTCCCAGGCGTGCGTGGCCACCATGGACACGTCCACAATGGAAATAGCCACATGTGGGAGCTGACAAAATCCAAGTCCGTTCACCGGTTTGGTTTCTGTGCCCCGGAGCAAATCCTCAAAGTGTCCCTGAATGGCCCTATGGTTCTCGATGAAAATGCCTGCAGCACCCAAACTGTGGATTCGATCACAAATCCGTCAATTCCCATGGATCCGGGATGCCAGGTTTCAGCTAGGGGACCCCCCACGGCGTGCTTCTAACCCCTGGAAATGATTCCAATGTGCCATCTCTGGAGCTAGGGTTTTGCTTAGTGAGGGCCATTCCAAATTCGCTCAAGGGGGCATTTCTCATCCAAAGGTTCCCGAGTGTCTGTAGCCACCATGGATACATCCACAATGGTGCATATTTCCATTGTGGGACATGTCCACAGTGGCCACGCATGCCTGGGAGCCTTCGGACGAGAAAGGGACCCCCTTGAGCAATATTTGAAAGGCCTTCACTTAGCAAAACCCTAGCTTTAGAGATGGCACAATAGCACCATTTCCGGGGGTTGGAGGCACGCTGTGGGGGGTCCCCTAGCTGAAACCTGGCGTCCTAGATCCACCAGAATCGATGGATTAGCGATTCGAGCCACGGTTTGGGTGCTGCGGGCATCTTGGTTCGGCACCTCGGGGCCATTCACAGACACTTTGAGGATTTGATCCGGGGGCACGGTACCCAAACCAACGAGTGAACTTGGGTTCCGTAAGCTCCCTCATGTGCTTATGGCCATTGTGGATGTTTCCATGGTGGCCAAGGATACCTGGGAGTCCTTGGACGAGAAATGGCCCCCTTGAGAAATATTGGCATGGCTTTCACTAAGAAAACCCCTAGCTCTGGAGATGGCACAATAGCACTGTTTCTGGGGGTTGGAGGCACGCTGTGGGGGGTCCCCTAGCTGAAAACTGGCATCTCGGATCCACCAGAATCAATGTATTTGTGACCGGAGCCACGGTTTGGGTGCTTCGGGCATCTTGGTCCAGCACCCCGGGGCCATTCAGGGACACTTTGAGGAATTGCTCCAGGGGCACAGAACCCAAACCAATGAGTGGACTTGGATTATATCGGCTCCCACATGTGTGTGTTGCCACTATGGACATGTCCACAGTGGCCACGCATGTCTAGGAGCCTTCAGATGAGAAATGCCCTTGAGCGAATTTTGGAATGGCCCTCACTGAGCAAAACCCTAGCTCCGAAGATGGCATATTGGCACCATTTCTAGGGGTTGGAGGCACGCTGTGGGGGGTCCCCTGATTGAAACCTGGTGCCCCAGATCCACCGGAATCGACGGATTCATGATCGGAGCCACAGTTTGGGTGCTACGGGAATTTTCGTCGGACACCCCGGGGTCAGTCAAGGACACTTTGAGGATTTGCTCTGGGGCCACGGAACCCAAACCGACGAGCGGAATTGGATTCTATCAGCTCCCACAATTGAGTATTGCCATTGTGGACGTGTCCACGGTGGCCACACCATGCTTGGGAACCCTTCGGACAAGAAATGACCCCCTGGAGCAATATTCGAAAGGACTTCACTGAGCAAAAACCATAGATCTGGAGATGGCACAATAGCATAGTTTCTGGGGGTTGGCGGCATGATGTGGGGGGTCCCCTAGCTGAAACCCAACATCCTGCATCCACAGGCATCAATGGATTCGCGACCAGAGCCACAGTTTGGGTGTGTGCGGGCATCTTGGTCCGACACCCCAAGGCCATTCAGGGACACTTTGAGGAATTGCTCCGAGGGCACGAAACCCAAACCAGTGAGCAAACTTGGGTTTCGTCAGCTCCCACACGTGCATCTGGCCATTTTGGACATGTCCACGGTGACCACGCACACTCGGGAGCCCTTAGACAAGAAATGACCCCCTTGAGAAAATTTGGAATGGCCCTCACTGAGTAAAACCCTAGCTCCGGAGATGGCACATTGTCCACCATTTCTTGGACTTCGAGGTTTTATGATTAGGGTTTTTTGATGAAACCCTAGGTGTATTTTCTAAATAAGAAGAAGAGAAGCAGATGTATTGCATTGGATGACTTGTTTTAGTGATTCATGCATGTTATATCTCCTTGTAAAGCCAGATGGACCACATTTCTTACAAAGCCAAGGATTGATTTACATTATATGTGTGTGATATCCATCGACGGAGAGTAGAGTTGATATTTTTTGTGTGTGCTATTAACATGTTCATGTTCTCTTGCATGTACCCCAACATTCCAAGAAAAAGGAATATTTATATTTATTTGCAAGGCAAATTTAAGGTCTTGGAGATGACTGCAACCTTTGTATCTCATAATCACAAGCCACTGACATCATTGAAATATGAGATCATGGTAGTGGAAGAAGTTGCATAGGTGTTAGAGGCCTAAATATTGAAATAGTTCAATCCCAACATAAAGAATCTCATTCTTATCACCAACCAAATGCATATTAGGGTTTGATGCTAGAGTATAAGACCTAGGGTTTGAGGATTGAAATACCAAGATGGACATGTAGACTTGGATTCTATAAGTTGAGTTCTCTAGTGGTACTTGTGTCATGTGACAAACCCTTTTAATAGTGATCCTATCCAAATTGGAGTCCAAATACCCCCTATTGAGGGTACGTGTGGTGGTTCACGGATTCTAGGGCTAGATTAGGTTAATAGGGCTAGATTAGGTTTCTAGGATTCTAGATCAGTTTCCTAGGGTTAGATTAGTGTTTCTAGGGCTAGTTTAGGTTTCTATGACTAGATTAGGTTTATAGTATTCTTGCTTAGTTTTCTAGTGTTAAATTAGTGTTTCTAGGGTTAGTTTAGCTTTCTAGGATTTCTATGGCTAGATTAGGTTTGTAGGGTTATATTAGTGCTTCTAGGGCTAGACTAAGTTTCAGTAGCACTTCATCCATGGAATGGGTAGAATTGGACTCCATATGAGCATATTCAAATATGATTAGGAGGTTATGAATCACATGGCTATAAATCATAACTCAAACATCAAATAAACGATATAAGATAATGATATCAAATAAACTATCTAACATGAATAACATTAATCATGCATGAATAAACAATCACATGGCTATAAATCATAACTTAATCATAAATCATACATCAAATAAATGATATAAGATAACGATATCAAATAAACTATCTAACATGAATAATGTTAATCATGCATGAATAAACAATCACATGGCTATACTATGTACCTCAATCAATTAGTCCTTCTGGATCCTATCAGTTTTTTATTGTCTCGAACAACCTCTCGTGCTCTGCATGAGGCAGTAAGTAGCGCACCTTGTTTGATGTCTTCATTGACATTGTTTGCAGTTGGATGTGTGTACCAACGATCACGTGCATAAAGTGATACACCCATGAACCCGGTCTATAATCTGTGTATGTGTAGCCATTTCTCTTTGGTCCCTTTCCATCTACTGTAAGATACTCCCCCTGAACAACCATCGAGCCAGTCGGAAAGGTAATTCCTTCACTATCAGTTAATGATGCGAGGAGGGTTTTCTTCCCCTGGATGCATCGTTCCAACCAATAATTCGTCCCAATTGCACTGTCTATCGGGGCGAAAACTGCGTAGATGTGTCCTGCAAAAATGCATTTTACGGTCATATTCCAACAAGTAGTGGTTTGATAACTTGGATAATTACAAAAACAAGGAGGGAACCAGGATACGCATGCATAAATGTTTACCTGGCTATACAAGATCAGATATATGATCATATTCATTCGAAATAGAGGATTGGCCTTCCTATAACTGGATTGTTTCAACCACTGCACGTGGGTCCACTGCAAGTGATACATGATCCCATTCATCAACCCAATGCATTGATTCACACTCATCCCACTCACAACTGCTGCAAGGCCCAGAAAAGAAAGCAAGTTTCCATGTCCATATTTCAAATAAGGGGTTGTTTGAGCTTCGAACCGAACGAAATCCACGGGTGCCTTGCACAGTACTACAACTATAAGAACGTGATCGATCTATATCAACCACATGCTATAAATTTCTGACAACATGTCCTCTACCTGTTGGTCTATGCTGCTCCATGGTTTGATCTGACTTTTTTGCAGAGCACCATCGAACTATGGATTCTGCATCCAAAATATGAGGGTTTGACATGCACCTCATCTCCTCCCTTTGTAGGGAAGTTTTGAGACATGCTCCAGCCCCATCATGCTCTCCCTTTCCATGCCTGGTCTCAAAATAGTTCCATATATGCAGCACATCATAAGTCTTGTGCTAAATACTCAACCACTGGAATACACGTGCATTTTTGAACTGGCTTGCACAACCATCTGACCATATCCAATGCTGATCCATCTGTATACCTCTCTCCTTCAACTGATCATAGAAAATTTTGAAGCAATGTTGCACATAATGCAGGTCGTGGCACCTGTCGTCACTGATGTAGAAGTTGGTCTCTTTCAATATTATCCTCATGTCATTGCTACTCTCTGGCGCATGACTATACGTGTCACATCCCCTCCCATCATACCAGTGCGATGGAGAGAACGTGATGCTAAAACTGGGCATCTAGCCCCATACTTATTAAATAAACATTCACATAATATAAAAAGACATATGCAGATGTATATATGTAAGAAACACAACGGAAGTAATTCAATTACGCATTTATCATACATTCAATATTTTCATGATATTCATCAAATAAATACATTGCAAAGTTAACACAAGAGAGTACTTATCTTATAACCAAGTAGTCCCGAGCAACTGGCTATGAAACTGCAATGTTCCACCCAACCATAGGCTAGTTGTGATCATCAATCTCTCATCACAACTGTCGTCCTTGACCTAGGCATGATCTATACAAGGAAAAGGGGGAACAACAAACTCACACATAGCCCAATCTACACCAAAATCAGCCAAGGAAATCTACAGTTGGGTTTATCAGGCTGCTAAGGAGATGGAAAGGAATTAATTGCTAAGCTAGTGGCTCACCCACAGAGCTATGGATACCTCTATCAGATTTATCTAGCTTGGTCCCCACAATACCTACACACCTGGCACAAGGAAGTATTCCCTTCACTACTACATAGTCCCTCAGGCCATACCTTCCATTCTAGTGTTCTTCAAGGTGTGCATAGAAGAGCAACCAGCCCTTTGATCTTCTTGAGAGGTTACCTCCTCACTAGGTTTATCAAGCCAATTCTGGTCCACTTCCACTCCTGATTATTTGCTCACAATATCAAACCAAAACAGGGATGCACCCAATCAACAAAATGCAAGTGCTGAAAACATGGGCAACCAAAAACGAACTGGTAGATGGGGATTCAACCCTGGGAAGCAAATTCGTTTTCAGGAAACGTTCATGGGCATTTCAGGGACAGAAGTGGCCTCCATAAACCCCAAAATCGTGACTCCCTTCTTCGCAGCCATTGTGCAATACAAAAACGAGTTCCCAACCATGGAAAATGCAGGAAAATGGTAGAAAACGTGAAGGAGAAAGACCCAGTAGCTCAGACTGCGTGAGAGAGGAAAGACAATGGGTGAAGAATGGCTTTAGGCACAATTTCATGGGTGTTTTCTTGCCCCATAAGCAAAACTACGTTTTCCTAGGTTGATGGCTTGCCCATGCATGAAATTGGTTGCCATACCTCTTCAATCCCAAAGCATTAACTACCTCAACCAACTCCCGGAAGAACTAAATGATTGGGTGCATAAGTCAGAATGGGTGGTTGGGGTTCATTCATTGACATTTGGCTTATCACCATTGGCTCAAGGGTTTGAATAATTTCCTTCCCTATTCCTTGTAGAATCATGCCCCCATCTCTTTGTTGCATTGCATAGCTAGTTGTGGGTTTTTCATTAAAATCCATATTTACATGATGTCTTAATTTCTATTGTGCATAGCTAGCACAACAACTATATCCATCGATTTTTAATTGCCGATACACAAAACGATAAATCATTGGCGGGGCCTTGGCCTTGAGCTCCTCACCATGATTTAATAACGATATTTACATCATTTACAATTTTAATGCAATAGGGTCAAAATTGGGATATTACAATACATGATATGGACCATTATGCTAACTTGGTCTGAATGGTAGTATTGACTTTGAATCTCATTTTGTGGCTGCAGGGTGTATTTTTCAGCAAATTCCACAACCTACAATATTGTGCCATTGGGAAAGGTGTCCCTCCACTGTCTGTATTGTTCATCCTACCATCGTGCTACATGGACATGTTGTACATACTGCTCAGTCTTTTGGTAGAATTCCTTCATGAAATTGCAAATTTGTACCTAGTGCCACAAAACCAAGGGCATTAATACAACGTGACATTTTCAATCTGAATATATATGTACAAATTCAACATGTACAGTATGAAAGTATGCAAACTTAGATTACCTGTGACTTCACCAATGCATTTTTTTTTCTTTCCTTTGCACTATCTACTTGATATGTTATGTACTTGAAGTTCTGCATTTCTACTGACATCCTCCCAAATTCGTGCTCGTCGGTTTCATGGATGCATCGGCTCAATAATGCAAATCCACCGCAACTAGAACATGTCCCATATAAACATGATCTTTTATAATATTTTTGTCCTTCAGGTCTTGGACACATTATGCTATGTATAAATTCTCTGGATGCATTCAGTGGTTGTAACGATGGGCATTCCTGCACAATGTTAGTATGCAAATCACAAAATATATGTCTATATGTATCATAATAGTACTCAAATTCTACATGGTATCTACAGCAACATGTGTTGCGATCAATGCAAATTCTAACATACCAGGGTTTGCATTTTTCAAAGGACCTTTGGCCCATGTTCAATTGTGTGTGCTCATTCTTGAACCTCTCGTAGAGTTCTGTTTGCGTCATGTCAAGGAAGTGCTTGACATGGGGTTCACACCCCTTAATGTCTTTTCTCAACTTTAACACATCTATTTGATTCGATGATGGTCTAGTGTTATCATGCCAAAACTTTTGTACTAGTTCTTTAAAAGCATCAATAAGCTTCATGTATGAACGAGGTAACCTACCAACAAAGGCCCAACAATATTTTTGGCCCGGGGTCTCAAGTTTTTCTCTAATAGAAGAATACTTTTGAAGACTCTTTCTTTCTACTTTAAAGATTTTACATGTGTGTGATAGCCGACGACGTTGACTTGTGGATTTGTCTACGATCGATTCTGACAGTACACGACGGGCCGCATTAAAATATTTTGTACGAGAAGTTTTTCCAATCAAATTAAATGTAGATTGTAGATTTCTAACAACATGATCGTTGGCCTCTGAACTTCTAACTACCTATATGCCCAAAATTCTCCTAACATGAGCTAGACAATGTGATTTTAACACAGCCAGAAACAATTGACATTTTGCTGCATCGGTTTTAGATTCAAAAAATTCTTTGATTATCCTACTACAATGGAAATCAATAGTGTGTTTGGGCAACTTACCTTCAAGTCATGAAAATGAACTTTCATCCACATGAATACGTCTGGGATTTCTTCGTTGTCCGCTTGATAGTCGAGGCAAGGGAGTCGGAAAGGAAGTACGAGTCTCATCACCGGTTTGTTGTGGCCCTTTGTTCACAATTTGGTCCTACAAGGGAGTCTGTTCGACATGTGTGTGCTCTTCAATTAACAACATGTTCAACATCCATACCTTCATACTCAACATCAAGCAAGATTTGAATGACTTCAACCACTTCGTCGTTGCTTGTTGATGGATCTAAGTCACTAACATCTTGATATCTACGGTTTTCTATGTACAACCTGGCCCTTTCTCTTATCTCATGGGCCTTTTCACGGGGCGGCTCCTTCCTTCTAGACTTTCTTTTATTATTACATTCGTTGCCCATATTCAATACATTTTTTAACAAAACAACAATATCACCCCTGCAAGAATGAACAACAAATAAGATATTAAAACTCGATGTGCATGATTATTAAAAATCAATGTAGCAATTGATTATGTACAACAACATATAGTGAGAATGTTTTCATATAATCTTAAAAGCTATTGAGAATGCCCTAGATATAACAACAACATCACCTCTAGGAACTCAATTGGATGGTATTGGATGCTAGTAGCAGCACATTTCCTACAAAAGGAGAAGCTCCTACTCACTTCATTTTCATGTTTTGGATGAGGGAAAATAGCCCCAAAAGATTAAGAGTTTGATTCTTTAGGTGTTTGTGTGAGTTGTTGTATTGAAATCATGAGGAATTCAACAAATGTTTGTGTACTAGATGGATTTATGTGATTATAAACCTTATTGGTGGTGATGCAAGCAAGTTTTTTTTATTATCTTCATGAAAGGTTCAAAGCATTTCTTGGTGCATGCTGTAGTTTTTTTGTGGTAAGATGTTTTTTTTTGTCTATGTTGAAGATTAAGAAGACTAAAATACATCTATAATACAATTCATGAAGAAAAACTAAAATAGATACAATTCAAACAAAGT
>BSBM01000649.1:1800000-2240000 GCA_027924585.1 Larix kaempferi | reverse complement strand
ATAAGACCAAGATCAGTCATCTCAAACTCATTTTTCATGGTTGTCTTAAACTCTTCTAGCATCAAATTTCCAGTATAGATCATATCATCAACATAAAGACAAACAATTAGAATGTTACCTTCCTGATCTGTTTTGACATACAGAGTGTGTTCATTGCTACTTCTGTTGAATCCATTTTTGATGAGGTAAGAATCAATTCTGCTGTACCAAGCTTGTGGAGCTTGTTTGAGACCATACAAGGCCTTTTTCATCCTACATACCTTGTGTTCTTGACCTTTGACAGCATAACCAAGTGGCTGATCTACATAGACTTCTTCCTCAAGTATGCCATTGAGAAAGGAATATTTTACATCCATTTGATAAACAGGCCACTGGTTTTGAGCTACTATTGCAAGTACAACTCTGATGGTGTCCATCCTTGCTACTGGAGAAAAGGTTTCTTCATAGTCTACACCATAGTGTTGTGCAAAACCTCTTGCAACAAGCCTTGCCTTGTACTTTTCTATCTCTGATTTTTCATTCAACTTGGTCTTATAGACCCATTTTACACCAATGCAACTTTTATCTGATGGGAGATCAACTAGATCCCAAGTCTGATTCCTCTCAATAGAATCAATCTCTTCATTCATTGCTTAGATCCACTGTGGATCTTTTGTTGCTTCTTCAAAACTTGTTGGTTGACATGAAAATAGTGCATACTGTAGTTGCTCATCAATACAGGAGTCTATTCATATAACTCCCTTAAGCTTTTGGTTCCCTGGTTTTGTTGTGGACTGTCTGCTAGTGTCCCTTCTTGCTGTTGCTGCCGCTGTACTTCAAGTCTGGGAATTCTAAGTGGTTCTGGTGGTACTGGATTGTCTGTCTGCTGAATGTCTGTTGTATCAGTCTAACATTTATCTTCCATAAATTTGACATCTCTGCTCACCACTACTTTCTTAGTGACAGGATTATACAGCTTATAGGCTTTCTGTTGCTCACTATAGCCTGTGAAAATACACCTTTCACTCTTCTTGTCCAACTTATTTCTTAACTCATCAGGTATGTGTGCGAAAACAACACATCCAAATATCCTGAGACGTGAGACACTAATATGAGTGCCACTCCATGCTTCTTCAGGTATCTTGTCTTTGACACTTACTGTGGGAGATCTGTTCAGTAGATATATTGAACATGCAACAGCTTCTTCCCAATAATCATTAGATAACTTCTTGTACGACAACATACTCCGGGCCATGTTCATGATGGTCTGATTCTTCCATTTTGCAACTCCATTCTGCTGTGGAGTGTATCTAGTGGTGTACTAGTGCTGGATTCCATGCTGCTTATAGAACTCTGTGAAATCATGAGATACATACTCACCTCCACCGCCTGATCTGAGTATTCTGGGTGGTTTAACTGACTTCTTTTCAGTCAATGCTTTGAACTCTTTGAATCTATAGAAATTTTCTGACTTATTTATGAGAAAATAAATCCAGACTTTCCTACTATAGTCATCAATAAATGTTAGGAAATATAGACTACCTCCTATAGACTAGTTTTGCATGGGTCCACATAGGTCTGTGTGAACAAGTTCAAGGTGTTCTTTGTATCTATTTGTAGAAGTAGGAAAGATGTCCCTTTGGTGTTTCCCTAAAATACAGTCTTCACAGGAACTTGACTATTAATTCATGACTGGTAATCCTTTGACCATGGATTGTTTTTGCAGATGAGATAGACTCTGAAAGGGTAGATGAACATACCTACAATGCCACAACCAGGTTTCGTCTTGACTGGAGACAGTATGAGCATATGACTGTGACAGGATAGCACTCCTTAGGTTGAGTGGGAAAATTCTATTCTTGGTCATTTCTACTTTGGCTAGGAGTCTTCTACTAGGAGCTT
Organism: Larix kaempferi; assembly: GCA_027924585.1. Taxonomy (NCBI): domain Eukaryota; kingdom Viridiplantae; phylum Streptophyta; class Pinopsida; order Pinales; family Pinaceae; genus Larix; species Larix kaempferi. The sequence goes on along the minus strand of BSBM01000649.1, from coordinate 2,238,119 downwards.
TCTCATATACAACATAGTAGGAATCAATGAACCTAACATCATACTTATTCTGAATCAGTTGACCCACACTGATCAGATTGACCTTAATATTTGGAACATAAAATACATCATTTATGTACTTCTTCTCATTCTGTTTGGTAAGTATAGGAACAGTACCTTTGCCTTGAGCTGGAACGAGATGATGATCACCCAGTTTGATCTTTGAATCAACAGATGGATCTTTATCAAAAAATAATGATTTGTTACCTATCATATGATTGCTGCATCCACTATCTAGCAACCACACATCTAATTGATGTTCTTCTTCAGTCGCCTGGTATGACAGAAACATAACTTCTGACGAATGTTCTTCAACATTAGAGACATGTGCTCTGCCATTGTTCTAATCTGCTTCTTTCTTTCTGCAGTCATGTTCATAATGGCCATATTTCTTGCAGTAGTTACACTGGACATTGGACCTATTAGTCCAACTCTTGCCTCCTCTTCCTCTCTGGTTCTGATAGTTATGATTATGCTCACAGTGATCTGTGTGTTCATGGTGTTCATGGGCAGTTCTATCCTCTCTGGAATAAGAACTCCTTCCTCTTCTGCCTCGTCCTCTGCCTCCTCAACCTCGACCTCTATTGAAAGAAGTATGAGTGCTAAATGCATGAGACAGAGACTCGTCTTCCTGACTAAGTCTAGCTTCATGGGACAAAAGCAACCCTGTTAACTCTTCTAGAGTAAACGTCGACAAATCCTTAGATTCTTATATTGCAGTAACCACCATAGATAATTCTTAGTGAGGCATCGAAGTACCTTTTCAACAATACCCTTCTGCTCTAGGGCTTTGCCATAGGTTTGGAATTGCATGACAATCCCAGAAACCCTAGTCATAAACTGATCAACAGTCTCTGTGTCTTTTATCTTAAGACTTTCAAATTGAAATCGAAGGGTTTGGAGTCTTACCATTTTGACTCGATTTGTACCTTTGTCTGTAGATTGGAGAAGATTCCATGCCTGATGTGCGGCCGTAGCTCCAGTGATCCGCGGAAAATGGACTCCTCAATTCAACTTTGGATCAATCACTTCACAATGAGATCCCGATCTCTGCTTTCGTCGAGGGCCTTCTTATTTGCATTCATCATTGCAGCGAGAGTAGCTGTCATCGGTTCCGTGAACTCCTTTTCGACCATGTCCCAACACTTGTTGAGCTGTAAAAGGGTCTGCATCTTGATAGACCATAATTCATAATTCATGTCATTCAGCATTGGACCTGAGATCGGCTTCATGTTCAAGCTTGCCATGGATTATGACAATTGTTAAACTGACTGTCGCAGGCTTCTAACTGACATAGGGCGCCGACAGGGTGCGCCAAACAAAATTTATCTAATTAAAGGCAGATCATTGCACTTTTCCTTCTAGCAAGGTGAGATAGTGTCGCAGTTTGTCTTCAGGCAGGGTGAGACATCGTCATAGTCTGTCTTCAGGCAAGGTGCGACACCATCACAGTTTTCCTTCAGGGAGGGTGAGATGTCACAGTTTTCCTTCAGGAAGGGTGCGACAACCTCTTTTCAACGGTATTTTTGAGATACCCTTCGTCAGAAAAAAAAAAATAAAAAATAAAAAAATTGTCGTGGCCCAAGTGTTCCGTCTCCATCCCGTGCTGCAACTTCCAGCCGTGTGTGTGTGCTCTCCAGCTTCTGAAAAATCTTATCAAGTTTGTAGTACACAAAATATAAAGAGCAGAAACATAAAGGGCATATTGATTTCCTTCTCATTATTAAACACACATATATATAGTTTATCATAAGACTCAAAACCACCGGCTAATACAATGGGCCAGTGAATACCATGGGTCAACTAATGTATGAGTCAAGAACTAACTCAAGTAACTTAGGACCATTGACTCAACTAACTAACTCACTTGACACATGAGATTACAACTCTTAACATCTGAATCAGTAGCTTGGTCTATCATTGGAGAGCCAACTCTCACTTTTGTATATAAACATTTTACATTAACCGTCGCTTGGATTTTCGATGAAAATACCACGATGTCTTTTTATAAATAATTTTCGATGAAAATACCACGCTGTCGTTTTATAAATAATCTATGTCAATGCCGACACATCATCTAGAATAAGTTTTAGCACATCCTTTGGTTTAGATGAGTTTACTTCTGAAGTCAAAATATATTGTATTTACGTTCTAGTGCATCCTTATTTTTTATTATATATATATAGTAACTCGTTGCCTAATTAATGAATACATTCACATATATTTATTACCCACTTGAATATTTCCCTAAATTTCTCAAATAATGCGCATAGAATAGAGCAAGAAATTCATTCGGAAGGAAGTTTCTTCTAATTTTTAGCTTGATGAACTCGGAGGTATGACATGTGGCTCATCATTGTACTAACGATCCTTGAAATATGACCTCAGATGAGGTGCCATCTTTTGGGGATAATTTTCTTAATGTGGATGCTTTGTTCGGTGATCCTAACAAGGATTGTATTACTTGTTGGAGGGTAGATGTGTGGACATTAGTGATAACTTTGACAAGACTTGGGAAACACAAAATGAAATTGAAGTAGCGGATTATGAGTTTTTGGATGTGAGGAAGACCATACCTATTGTATCTTAACCAAAATTTGATGCAAAAAGCTGAGGGAGCCATATGCGGAAATCTCATTGTATTGCTAAGAAGGAAAAGCCTTTCAATATGGCCCTGGGTGAGGACATCTTGCTGAATGAAGTAGTCATGACTAATGAGACTACTTTAGTGGGTTTTTTTATAAGGTGAAGGGTGAGTGAGCTTAGTTTGAAATGATGGGTTATGGAAGTCTAGAAGGCTTTCATAGATAATTTTTCTATTATCTACATCCTTTTGCATGGATGGGTCTCTTTTCGGTTCAACTCTGCAAAGGATGCCACTTCTATTGTTCCTGGATCATGGAGATGGGATTCAACGACATTTTTCTTGAAAATATGGATGCCCATGTTTGACCTGAGGCTTGAACGGAATGATAGATCTCCTATCTAGGTTAAATTACCCAATCTCCCCTTTGAGTTTTGGTCTAGAGATTTCTTTAGAGTTATGGGAAATGCTCTTGCGTAGTTTGTGGAGGCAGATTTATCCTTCGAAGAAACTAAAGTCATGTACATGGTGAAGATATTGGTTAACTTGGACCTGAGGGAGGGACTGACAGAGTCCATTTATTTTCATTGGACAAATTTCACCCATACTCAACAGTTAAATTATTAAGGTGTTAAATTAAAATGCAACCATTGTCATACCTATGGACATGTGGCTGTAGATTGTGCATTATCTTTCAAAAGAAAGATTTGGACCAAAAAGACTTCAAAATTTTTAAAGAGTGAGTTATATCAAAGAAAGATTCTCCCTCGAAAATCCAACTTGACAGTTCTCACAAGGATCTGGGTTGTTCTAACAATCTCCTGAGAATTTCGATTGAGACTACTTTTGAAGATATGACTAATGTTAAAGAAGTTAAAGATTTGGACAAAAAAGACTTCAAAAATTTGGAATGATTCAGTTATATCAAAGAAAGATTCTCCCTCAAAAATCCAACTTGAGAGTTCTCATAGGGATCTAGGTTATTCTAACAATCTCTTAGGAATTTCGACTGAGACTACTTTTGAAGATATGACTAATGTGAAAGATGTTAAAGATCGAGTTGAAGATATCGAAGGTGGTGAAGGGGTAATTTCTCAAAATATTTTAGGTAAGTTAACTGATTATTTGAAGGCGTTACATTTTGATTCTTCTCCAAGCAAAAATCTACTTCCTGATTTCGGACTATTTAGCAGTGAGTCTTTTGGAATGATGGGCATTCCGGGGGGGGATTTTATTTCAGAGGATATAAATCTAGAAAACTCAATCTCTATGGGGGGGATCCTTCTTTAAGTTTATCTTCCTTAATCTTGAATTCTAAAATACCTTATATAGGAAATTTCGATTTTATGGATTTAGAAGAGGATGACCATAGATATTTTCTAAGGTCTCGAAAAGGAGAATCGGATATCTTTTCAATGGGTGGTTTGGGTTTTCCTGGATATACTACTGATTGACCAAAATTGAGAAGCAAAGGTTGAAAATAATTTTTCCTCTAGCCCAGGAGCAGGTGGTGTGGGGTGTGAATGTAGGTAGGCATAAACAATTAAAATGCGTGCTTAGAATAGTGAAATACCAAGAAGTTGTTAGCTAATGCTTATTATGAATTTGAATTGTAGGGGTTTCCCAGCTCTTCCAAAAAACTAGCACTACAAAGGTTAATTTATAGTCAGTTTCTAGAGGTGTTTTTTCTTCAAGCGATTCTGAGTGGTGGAGATAGTATAGTTGAAGATCTAAAATAAATGCTTATTGGTTGGGATTTTGAATTTGTTGATGCACGTGTACGATCCAAATGGTGAAGGAACAAGATGCTCTTTAAAAATGCTTGGGCCATTTATTCAGGTCTAGGGATTTCTCTCTTTTCTTATGAGTTGGGATTGGAATTCTTGTTTGTAAATATTATGAACCCTACAATGACAAAGTAGTTTTGGGATCCTATGTTCTCTAAATATTATTTATCCTCTCATAATTTAATTTTGGGCGGAGATCTAAATTTTTTGTTGGGGATTTTAGAGGTTAGGGGTCCTTCTTCTCAGTATGATAGTCTTTCTAATTTTTTTTTAGGAAATTGGAGGATGTAGGACTACTTGATATTGTTCCAGTTAAGTTGAATCCTATGTGGACAAATAACAGGACATGAAACGATAGAATCACTAAGCATTTGGATCAGTTTTTAGTATCAAGTGTTTTGATGGAGACCCCGGTTCGCTTTAGGAAGTCGGTGGGATCTGATGGAGACTCAGGTCATCTTCTGGTCTTCCTTGAATTGGTCGGAGTAAGTAATAAACCACCATGTCCTTTAAAGTTCAATTCAAAATGGTTATCTAACGAAGGTTTTGTCAAGTATTTAAAAGACAATTGGGTTCCTTTTGATGAGTTATCATAGATTTCATCCTCCTGTCAATTCACAAATAACTTAAAATTCCGAAGAAGGCCTTAATTAATTGGTCAGTTAACAAGAAAATACAAGAATTTAGTGCTCTTAAATAGAAAGAACTAGTTTGGTTGATATGTATAATGAAGATGGTTTGGGGTATCTTTCTGACGAATTGAACACTGTGGTTGTATCTTTGGAGCAAAAATGCGAGAATATTTTGGCTAACAGGGAAATTGAATTGAGACTAAAAAGCAAAGCCCTACGATTGTCAAATGGTGATGAAAAATAAAAAAATTTCCATCATTATGTAACCTTTAGGAAAAATATTAATTATTTTTGGAAGATGTCATTGGATTTGGGTGATGAAGTAGAAGGGTTTGAGGAAATATATACTATTGGAATTAATCATTCTGGGACTTTATTTTGGGTTGATGAAAATGTTCCTTTTGCTGGGGTGGTGAAGATAGCTCAATATTTCCCCTCTTCTGTCTCTGAAGAAGATAATCACATGCGAATGGATGGGGTTACTCTTAATGATATCAAAGAAAACATCTTGTTGTTTAAAAAGGATAAAGGTTTGGGACCTAAAGGGTTCCCGATTGAATTCTCTTTTGGTCATTTTGATGTTCTACTATAGGACTTACTAAAGGTTATTGAAGAATCTAGATGCAATGAGAAAATTTTAGTAGTTTTAATTCAACTTTTATTGCACTCATTCCTAAATTAGATTCCCTAGGTAGTTTCAAGGACTTTAGACTGATTTATTTATATAAATGTACATCTACAAGATTATTGCTAAAGCCATCTCGACTACGATCAAACAGGTTTGAAAAATTGCATATTTGAAAACATTTTGGATTCCTTCCAGGAAGGTAGATACATGAGGTTATTTGTGTAGCATGGAAGGATTTGCATTCAATAAAATCCAGGAAACTGAAGGCCACTGTGATCAAAATAGACCTCTTGCAAGCTTATGATAGGGTCAGCTAGATGTACCTAAGGATAACACTTTCTCATATAAGGTTCAATGTTCCTCTCACATACTGGGTGATGGGATGTTTGTCATCAGTTTCCTTCTCTATCTCAATTAATGGTTCAACAACTACTTTCTTTAGGCCTAGTCAGGGATTAAGGCATGGCTACCCTCTAGATCCACTTTTGTTTCTTATTGTAGCATAAGGTTTTGGTAGGGAAATCTTGGAGGCCAAAAGAACTGGAGCTTTTAAAGGTATTTGTACTGGGGTAAATATGAGTTTAACTCATCTACTATTTGTAGATGACATACTAATTTTTACTGATGGTTCGACGTAGGACATGATAAGGCTTCATGAAATTGTATCTCTTTTTTGCATGGCATTGGGTATGATGGGTATTGAGGCTCAAGAGATGGATTATTTTAGAGTTTTGTTTCCCTTTTCTGTTTCTCTTCTTGAGTATGGCTTGAAGTATCTGGGATATAGGTTAAAGTTGTCTGCATATGTTAGCAAGGACCGGGACTTGTTAATATCAAAATGTGAGGTTCTTATCTCTAATTGGAGCCATACATGATTATCAAAAGGAGGTAGAGTGGTTTTGGTTAAGGTTGGTTTGGATGCGATATTGGTCTTTTGGATGAACTCTTGGATTCAAACTAGAGTACTTGATAAAATTCAGAAACTATACTATAGGCTCCTTTGGTCTGGCATTTTGGAAAAGCAGGGTATGGTTTGGATCAACTAGAAATATTTAGCTCTCCCAAAATGAATTGGGGGATCAGGCTTCAAAAATCTTGTATTGTTTGCAAAATCTTTGGTGGATAAAAACATATGGAGATCAATTAAAGATTCTAGATTATGGGTTCAAGTTGTAGTTGAAAAATACATTGTTCCTTTATCGATCTTGGATTGGGTCCGTAACCCTAATAAATATTTACAAAAAATTTCAATCTCTTCAAATGTTTTTATTCTTGCCTTTGATTTGGTTGGTTCAGGTTTAACCTATAAGGTTGGGAATGGATCCAGTGTGCGCTTGGGAGAATATCCTTGGGTGGGAAGTTCCTTTGTCCATATCCTCCTAGAGCGTATGGTTCTTTTTCTTTGGGACAGAGGTTACACTACTCTAGGCAATATAGTGGATCATAGTGCTTCCTCGCTAATGGGTCAAGGATGGTTATCTGTAGAGAATTTTGGATTTCGAGGAGAAGATTGCAGAGTTTGGAAAGGATATACTTCAAATTTATCAAATAGTAATATATGGACTCAACATAATCTGGATTCATTGGTCAAGATGTTCTCTTGTACAAGATGTTTTACTCCCAAGTCTAGTTATAATGTTCTGGTGCAAGAAGAGGAGAGATTTGTCTCACTCTGGTGGTAGCGAATAGCCTTGGAGTTTTAAATGTCCTTCAAAATAAAACGTGTTTATGTGGCTTTTACTCTCTATTAAAGTTTTGACCTAGGATGTACTCCAAATAAAAGAGCATTCAGAGCTAAGGTGATGTTTTGTATGCAAGGCAGTAGAAGAATCAAATTTCCATTTGGTTGTTGCATGTCCTTATTCCAAGACACTTTGGAAAGAGCTAGAGAAGTGGCTAAAAATATTGGATTTATGGCATAGGGATTTTGTGGAGGATTGTCTAAACACCTAGTGCTTCAATCAAGCTTTCAATGAATTTAGATCCCTACCTTTAATCATTGCGTGGGGAATCTAGTTATTGCTAGTTGTTTTGAGGATAAATATATGCCTCCCTTTCAATGTGCTTCTCAGAGTCTTGGCATTCATAGTTATTTTCGTCGGGATAAGAAGAATATTCAAGTATGACATTTGATAATTGAAGTGATTGATTACAATGTTCCTTGGGCTTATTTTGATGGAGCAACATAGGCTGAGTCTTGGGTTTGTGAAGTTGGGGGTATCCTTTATATTTCTGAGCAGCACTGGTTTAAGTTCAAAGTAGGGCTTGGTAAGGGTTCCAACAATTTTGCTGAGCCGAGTGCTCTAAAACTACTATTTTGGTTGGTTGTGGAACAAGGAGTTAATGGCATTCATATTTTTGGAGAATCTCAGATAATTTTCTAATGGGTAAATGGTCAGAACATAATTCATAATTTGTTGTCGGGTTCCCTTTTGGATGAGAACTTAAGATTAAAATCTTTGTTAAGCTCGGTTTCCATTTCGCATTTTTATGGACTTTTATGTTTGGCTTAGAGGGCTTATATGATCATATTGAGAAGTGATAGTTGTTGGAAGATTCTTATTTTGACAAAGAAAACCACGAATATAATGCTCACAAAGGTAAACTAGTTATTATGATGCTTCGATTAGTGGAGATATGCGTTAGTAGTCTTCGTGTATGTTCAGACTTTACTTGAGTTTGGACAAATGAATAATATGTACTAGTTTTGATCACTTATTATCTTAAAAAAAATATTTATTAACCACTTACTGTGTAATGAATAAATATTCCTTATTATCTAATGAATAAATATTCATTGGTACTTTCTCTTTACTAGGATTCGGATCAATATCTCCACACACATAAAAAAAAATATTTATTAACCACTTATTATCTAATGAATAAATATTCCTTATTATCTAATGAATAAATATCCCTTGGTACTTTCTCTTTACTTTAATGCGCGAATATAGGATTAGGATCAATATCTCCACAAACATAGAGCACTCGTTCTCGCTTTTCACCGTTTCAATACTTCTATCGATGGTTAGGTATCGAATGAATGTCTCACAAAGTATTGGACTCCATTTTCAAGCTCTTCTTAATATTGCCTTCTATTTTCCATGGTTTTTCCCACAAGAATGGAAAAAAAATAAGAGCTGCTGGGACTACCTTCCACCTTCCCTTGTTCCATTACGTCTTCTGGCTGACAAATTAATTCCATACATATTTACGTCAATCGTTGTCTAATCATTAAATACTTATCATCTATTAATGTAATAGATAGCTTTTTTATTTTCTCGAGGACATGGGAATAGGATAAATGTTTCCGGACGCATAGCACCTTTATTATATTTCACTGGCGTGGCGAGGTAGAGAACTAATATTCCCCCAACATATATATATATATATATATCCAGTCTCACAAAGTACTGGGACTTCATTTTCAAAGTATTCCTCATATTGCCTATCTGTTTTCATAGTGATTTTCCGCTTTCCTGTGCTTTTTCCCACAACAATGGGTTGCTGCTTTGGCAAACGAAGGCCCCCAAGTAAGAAGATTCCTGCTGAAAAATTCTTTAGAAAAACTTGTGCAAAGAACATAATAACAGAGGAGATGAACCTAAGTGTTATTTTTGAAAAAAATAACAATATACGTTAATGTTGTGTATACAGGTCCACCGCCGCCAAGGGAGCCAATGCCGGCACTAATTTTAATGCAACCAGTGAGCTATCATGCAGGTGCACTACCTAAGCACAAAGAAAATGTTGATTGTCAAATTATTAAACATTTTTTATAAAGTGAAGTTGGTCTTAATAATACTTATCATTCCTGTGATTTAATGATTGTTAAATAGGTGCACCAACATTGATCTTAAAATATGAGATTATGATTTTCTTGATGTTCTGGTTTACTATTTTCATGTCTTTTTATTTGTTTACGGCCTTCATCCACGGACTGCCCCATATATATATATATTATGTCAAATTTAACTGTTTTTGTCTTTTAATCTAAATTTGTTATTTATATTACAATATATGGCTTCCCAGATCCAGTTACGGAGGAGGCGGACGAGATACGGGCAGCTGAGGAAAGAGAAAGACGGGCGGTGGAGGAGAGACGGGCAGCAGAAGGGAGAGAAAGACGGGCGGCGGAGGAGAGACTCGCAGCGGAGGCGCGAGAGAGACGGGCGGCCGAGGAGAGACTAGCAGCGGAGGCGCGAGAGAGACGGGCCGCGGAGGAGAGACGGGCAGCAGAGGAGCGAGAGAGATGGGCTGCGAGATGATTGAGGAGCTGAAAGACATTAAAAACTAGTTGCTAGCCAGATTTTGGGCAAGTGTAATATAAATAACCAATGTTTTGTTTTTGTTTTTCAATATTTTACAGCTTAATGTTTAGCAGGGATTCTGTAAATTTAGGTTAAGTTTTATCACCCAGTAGTGAAGGATTTCTATATTTGCTTTCTAAATAAATATTTTGACATCAAAATAGTGTTTAAATCTTTTGCAGTTAAATGTTTAGCAGGGACTCTGTAAATTTAGGTTAAGTTTTATCACTCAGTGGTGAAAGATTTCTCTATATTTGGTTTTTAAATAAATACATTGACATCAAAATAGATGCTTAAAGGACCAACACTATCCATTCTGGATAGAGGTTGAAGTGTTTCGTGCTATGTACTTTTGGAGCAACTTATATTCAAGATGTACACACCCATCTCATTCAGTATTTACCACTGTTTTTCATTTACTATTTAATATCTTTGAAATTTATTCAATAGTGTGCGGTGAGATCCATTGCATGTAATTTAAACATTCCATGATTGCATTCTCAATTTTAGCTCACAATGTAAAACACACAGTGCTTTTAGTTGATTTAAATAATCCATATGGGGCACAGCATTTCAGGTATTTGGTAGTTGATTGAATGCATATTTTATATCAAGTCTGAGCCTGTTTCAGCAGACAAAATATTAGTAGACAAGGATATATATCAATTCACAAATATAATGGAAGTAGTGAACGGCCCAACATAGAATCAACCTTAGAATGTCCATACCAGCCTCTGCAAGACATGGAAACTGCTTAAAATAACTTTCATACAACTGAACATCTAAGGAAAAAAAGGAATTGATGTCAATCATCAACTCTACTTTAATTGTCCACTTAATTCTAAGTGATTCAATGAAAGGACATGTTGCATAGGAATAATCATTCATACAACTTATGAGGACAAGGCATTTATTATTGGCTTGTCTTCAAAGATTTCATTCTCCAGCTCCAAGGTTATGAATTGATGAGATGCAAATGGGATTTTCACTGTTTAGGGGGTGAGCCAAGAAGAAAGGCATATACAGGAAAAGGGTTTTCTTGTTGCCTCTAGTGACTATTGAAGAGAGTCTAAGTTCAATTGGCTGCAATCTCACTTGTTGGTATCAACCTGTAAGTCTCCCCTTGTGCACATCAAATGAGATTTGGGAAGCTACTGCCAAACATGATAATTGGTAACCTTGTTTCAACTAATTCTCAATTATGGTATCTGTTATTTGATTATAGTTTGTGGTAATGAAATATGATTTAGAAGTAATTAATAGTATTTGAAACTGTATGTACTTGGGCATTGTCTATCAATTAGGATTGAAGCCAATAGCTATCTCTCTAGCCTGTGCACAGCCAAAATTATTAATTATTATTAATTAAGAGAAATCCGGTGGAGATATTAGCTTACCTAAAGCATAACTGGAGATGAAAAAAACAAACACTTTAACATTATAAACAACTTTGTAAAATATTCTACGAACAAAGTGAATCTCATTTGTTTTTCTATGTTCCGAAATAAATGAGATTGTTAAAGTTGACAATGATTTAATTACTTGTAAATATGAACTTTTGAAATTTTAAGAATAAAATTTTCTTTTAATGACTAAACTTTCATCCCTATCCCTCCGAAACATTAGTTAGAAGCTTGTTCATCGTCCAGTGCAAACCTAGTCTGCACCTACGGCGGCATAAACAAACAAGAAGTTGGAAAATTAGACAAACGAACACTAACAGAACCCATTTATTGTGAATTAACTTGAACAGTTCATTCATGAATGCCAGGTCGAGCTTCTGCTCATTCGGAATTCTCACGAAGGGGTACTGCAGGGATAAGATATTTCCTCGAAATCCAATGCGTTTTTCTCTTCCTTGGAATCTCTTCGAGTCACAAATTTTAAATTTTGAGTATAAATACTTGAGCAGCTATGTATCATTAGCATCGTTGCAATTAAATTAATTAAATAATCAATAATAAGTAAATTAATTAAAATAATAAATTTTAATGTTATATTGGCATTATTGTAGCACTAATATGATGTAAAATGATTTCAAGACAATATACTACGAATTTCAAATTTTGAACATAAATACTTGAGCATCTATGTATCATTGACATCACTGCAATTAAATAATCAATAATAATTAAATTAATTAAAATAATAAATTTTAATACTAAATATGATGTAAAAGGATTTCAACATAATACATTAATAATGTTAAATAGATAATTACATCACAAACATGAAACTAAAATAATACATAAATAAAATAATATGACACAATACAAAAATTTTGTATTTTGATAAAAATACAATATCAATAAACTAAGCTATGTCACTTGTAATGACACTAATATGATTCATAATGCCTCTAAAGTGATGCACAAAAGATTCAAACATTGTTTTTCAAACATTATCAATCCAACTGAGACACAAATATCTGCCTACGTTGTAATTTCTTTTTCCAAAATGTCACTTCAAAGAGTGCATGTTGAAAACAATGATGCAAAAAACTTATGCAAAAGGTGACATCCCTGCACATGTTATTTTTATGTCATACAAATTTGGGTTTTTAAAGAAAAAATTGCACTATGTAGAAAATTCATCCACTTTACCCATTGTTGATTCCAAAGTGAGCTTCCCTAGACCCAGATTCAGATTATAATGCACCGGGTTTCTCTTAATTGATAATTTTGCTTGTCCACGGGCTAGAGAGATAACTATTGGCTTCAATCCTAATTGATAGACAATGTCCAAGTGCATACAGTGTCAAATTCTACTAATTACCTCCAAGTCATATTTCATCACCACAAACTATAATCAAATAATAGATACCATAATTGAGAATTAGTTGAAACAAGGTTACCAATGATCAAGTTTGGCAGTTGCTTCCCAAATTTTACAGGTTGATAGCAACAAATGAGGTTATAGCCAATTGAACCTAGACTCTCTTCAATAGTAACCAGAGGCAACAAGAAAACCCTTTTTCCTGTATGTGCCTTCCTTCTTGTTTTTCCCCTAAGCAGTGAAAATCCCATTTGCACCTAATCAAATCATAACCTTTGAGCGAGAGAATGAAATCTCTAAAGACAAGTAAATGATTAATGCCTTGTCCTGATGAGTTGTATGAATGATTATTCCTATTCAACATGTCCTTTTCATTAAATCACTAATTAAGTGAACAATTGAAGTAGAGTTGATGATTGAAATTAAATCATTTTTTGTTGTTCAAGAGTATGGAAGTTATTTTAAGCAATTTCCATGTCTTGCAAAGGTTGGTGTTTGTGCTAAAAGATGCACTCGGATTGCTGAAAGGGCATGGCTAGCACATCTTAAGCTCTAGGGCTGAATAAAATTTGAATGGGTTGGTTGGGCCCAAAGGAAATCCAGGAAATGACTCAATAAGGATTATGATCAGTTAAGGGAACGATTAACACATGTTAAAGGCAATCAGGTACATTACAAGCCGAGTTTGAGTTTGTAGTAAGTGGATGAATGGATGAAGAAAATAGGGAAAGACTATGAAACCACTAAAAGCAGATGATTACACAGTCTAGATATGAACACAACCATCATATACTCTGTCTGAGTTGTACACAGAAATGACTAAATGAACATGAATAATATCAATTATTACTAAGGATGAAGCTTTATCAGAATGGATAGTGTTGGCCCTTTGAACATCTATTTTGATGTCAAAATATTTGTTTAGAAAGCAAATATAGAAATCCTTCACTACTCAGAGTGATAAAACTTAACCTAAATTTACAGAGTCCTTGCTAAACAGCATTTAACTGTAAAAGATTGACAAAAAAAAAAAAAAAAAACATTGGTTATTTATATTACACTTGCCCAAAATGCCCTCAATGGCTAGCAACTAGTTTTTAATGTCTTTCAGCTCCTCAATCATCTCGCAGCCGTTCTCTCTCGCTCCTCAGCTGCCCTTCTCTCCTCCGCCGCTCGTCTCTCTCTCTCCTCGGCTGCCCGTCTCTCCTCCGCGGCCCGTCTCTGTCTCTCCTCCGCTGCTCCTCTCTCCTCCGCCGCCCGTCTCTCTCTCTCCTCGGCTGCCCGCCTCTCCTTCACCGCCCGCCTCTCTCTCTCCTCGGCTGCCCGTCGCTCTCTCTCCTCCGCTGCCGGTATCTCGTCCGCCTCCTCCCTAACTGGATCTGGGGAGATATATATTGTAATATAAATAGCAAATTTAGATTAAAAGACAAAAGCTGTTAAATATGACATAATATATATGGGGCAGTCCACAACCCATGGATGAAGGCAGTTATGTTTCAACAAATACAAAAAAACATGAAAATAGTCACAAGAACTTCAAGAAAATCATAATCTCAAGATCAATGTTGGTGCACCTATTTAACAATCATTAAATCACAGGAAAAATAAAGTATTATTAATACCAACTTCGCATTATAAAAAATAGTTAAATAATTTGACAATCTACATTTTCTTCCTCCTGATTAGGTAGTGCACCTGCATGATTGCTCACTGGTGGCATTATAATTATTGCCGGCATTGTCTCCTTTCGCGGCGGTGTACCTGCATGCACAACATTAACGTATATTGTTATTTAGGTTCATCTCCTCTGTTATTATGTTCTTTGCACAAGTTTTTCTAATCAATTTTTCAGCAGGAAGCTTCTTACTTGGGGGAATTTGTTTGCCACAGCAGCAACCCATTGTTGTGGGAAAAAGCACAGGAAAGAAGAAAGGCACTATGAAAACAGATAGGCAATATGACGAATAGTTTGAAAATGGAGTCCCAGTACTTTGTGAGACACAGGATTTGATGACTGAATATAGAAAAGGTGATATGCGTCTGGGAACATTTATCCAGCAGGAAGCTTCTGTTATTCGTTCTCTACCTCGCCAAGCCAGTGAAATATAGAAAAGGTGATATGCGTCTGGGAACATTTATCCAATTCCCATGTCCTCGCCGAAAGAAAAAGCTAAGCATTACTTGAATATGATAAGTGGCAAATAAATATATATGAAAGTATTTAATGATTAGACAACGAGTGACGGTAAATATGCATGGAATCAATTTGTCAGCAAGAAGACGTAATGGAATAAGGGAAAGTGGGTAGTCCCAGCAGCTCTCATTTTGCATCGTTGTGTGAAAAACCGTGGAAAACAGAAAGGCAATATTAAGAAGAGTTTGCAAATGGAGTCCAATACTTTATGAGACAGAGGAGAGGATTTGAGAAGTGAAAGTATACTTCCACTCGAAGTTTTCATTCGATACCTAACCATCGCCGGAAGTATTGAAAAGGTGAAAGGGTAGAATTAATGCTCTATGTTTGTGGAAATATTTATCATAATCCAGTATCCTCGCAGTAAAGAAAACAGAAAGTACTAACGAATATTTATTCATTATATAATAAGGAATATTTATTCATTAGATAATAAGTAGTTAATAATTTTTTTTGTATGATAATAAGTGATAAAAACTAGTACACATTAATCAATTTGTCCAAACTCAAGTAAAGTCAATAATATGAATCTGATCATACACGAAGACCAGTAGCCCTGTATACCTCCAGAACAGTCCATATCTCAGCTAATTGAAACATGATAATAACCAGTTTATCCTCTTGAACATTCTATTCATGATTTTCTTTGTCAAAACAAGTATCTTTCAACTTCTATTGCTTCTGACTATGATCATATAAAAGACCATAGCCCTATAAGCCAAACATAAAAGTCCATAAACATGCAAAATGGAAACATAGCCAAACAAAGATTTTAATCTTAAGGTCTCATCCAAAAGGGAACTGAACCATTTACCCATTTGATAATTATCTGAGATTCTCCAAAAATCTAAATGCCATCAATTCCTTATTCCACAACTAACCAAAGCACTTGTTTTAGATCACTTTGCTCGGCAAAAATGTTGGAACCCTGACCAAGGTCTACTTTGAACTTAAACCAATGTTGCTCAGAAATATAAAGGATACCCTCAGTTCCACAAACCCAAGACTCACACTGTGCTACTCCATCAAAATAAGCTCGACCACTTAAGTTATCACCTATCACACTTGAATCTTCTTCTTATCGCGAGGAAAATAATTGAGAATGCCCAGACTTTGATTGAAAGGGGGGAATATATTTATCCTCAAAACAACTAGCATTTCTAGCTAACCATATTCCCCACACAATGATTTAAAGGTAGGGATCTAAAGTCATCGAAAACTTGATTGAAGCACCAGGTTTTTAGACAATCCTCGACAAAATCCCCATGCCATAAATCCAAGATTTGTATTCGCTTCTTGATCTCTTTCCAAAGTGTCGCGGAATAAAGACATGCAACAACCAAATAGAAATGTGATTCTTTTGTTGCCTTGAATAAAAACATCTCCTTGGCCCTCGACGATTTTTTCTTTGTAGTACATCTCAGGTAAAAACTTTATTGGAGAGTAAAAACCCCATAAACATCTTTGATTTTGAAGGACATTTAAAACTCCAAACTACTCACCACCACCGGAGTGAGACAAATCTCTCCTCTTCTTGGCCCATAACATTATAGCTAGACTTAGGAGTAGAAAAACTTATAGGAGAGAACATCTAGACCAACGAATCCAGATTATGTTGAATCTTGATATTATTATTTGATAAATTTGAAGTATAGCCTATCCAAACTCTACAATCTTCTCCTCAAAAGCCAAAATGCTCTGTAGATAACCGTCCTTCACCCATTAGTGAGGAAGCACTATGATCCACTATATTGCTTAGAGTAATGTAACATATGTCCCGAAGAAACATAATCATATGCTATGGGAGAATATGGCCAGAGGTACTTCCCACCCAAGGATCTTCTCCCAAGTGCATACTGGATCCATTCCCTACATTCCAGATTAAACCTGAACCAACAAGATCAAAGGCAAGAGAATAAGCTTTCCAGCACATTGAAACATTTTGTAAAGATTTATCCAGGCTCTGGATCCAATCCAAGATCGATAAAGGAACAATGTATTTTTGAAATACAATCATATTAATTAATTAATTTCAAGTATAATCATATTTTAATGGATTAAAGCATTACGACCATATTATTCAATTTCAAGAGTAAAAACTACTACTTTAAATACTAAGAAAAACAACAACAACAACAATTAAGAAGTTGTAGGACACTAAAACTTCATACTTATGACATAAAGGGAGAGCACAAAATGGATGCAAACATGACACATGGTAGTAATATTTCATTGAAAAAGAAATAATTGTTTTGACAAAAAAAAATATTCTTACTTTTTTTACACTAAAAATATCAATGCTTTGATTTTATATATTTGGTTGCTTTTGCCAAAATGAAACATTGAAAACAATGTTGAATTTTGTAATCAAATGTAGTAATTATAACACTTATCAAAACTTTCATTTGAAAAATCCTACTTGGAAATGTACTAACTACGAAGGTTAAATACATTGTCAAATAAATGTGCACCTATTAGGGTTTTTTTTGTGGCAAGATGATCTATATATATATGCTTTAATCACACAGGTCAACATGCTATATGGGGTTCTCAAAAATATTGGCCACAATGTTGGAAATTAAGTCTATGATAATACACTTGCTAATGGAAGCCTTGAGGAGACCAAAATGTAATGGGAGAGAATGATAGTAACATATTGGTGAGTAATGGGATAAGTACTTTGATTCATGACAAGGCTTTGTTACCATGGAAGAGGATGCACTATTGAATGATCCATGATAACCCTTTGATTGATATAGTAAATAAGCCTCTATATGAAGGGCCAAAGACAAGTCTTTTCTCTACCATTTTGTTGTTGATGGAATGGTAACTAGAAAACACATATTCTCACAAATTATTAGGTATTGAATGCTTTATAAACATTTAAGTTCGTAGTTATTCATGTGCAAAAACATAACATGCTTTTATGGATTATCATGCTTGAATGAGGAGTCACGATGATGTTATGCAAGTAGCTATAAATGGTTCTACATTTACGGACATTGAGGAAAAATGGCCCATCTTTATAATGAAATTCATTATGTTAAGATTTCCATAGAAGCTAATGGTGCTAATCAAGATGAAATAAGCAAGTAAATGATGAAATAAGCAAGATATTACATTTTATGATATACTATGTACATATTATTATTTAATATGTTTGTCTTGAAATAAGCAAGTAAATATTAAGTTAGAGATATATTGAGCCTCTTATATGTTGGAAATGGGTGACAATCGGTCTCTCGGTGACTATGTAACTGTCTAACCGAGTATGGTCAGTTATGAGTAACCGTGTAATAAATGTATATATTTCTTGTATTCTCATATAGAAGTATTGAGAGAGTTGAAGCTATTTTAATCTTCATTTACTGAATAATAAGAAGAATGATACCATTGCTCCGTGGATGTTTCCCTCTAGAGGGTTAATCTCTGCGTATATTTTATGTGTGTGTCTTTATTTACTTTCTTGTTTTAATTACTTTCGCTGCACATTGTGTTCTGCGGCTGTTTGATCCAACAAGTGGTATAAGAGCTTGGTAGGAGGCTGCAGAGAATGAGAATGTTGAGAGTGATCATCACTCTCATCTGAAGAGAGCATGAGCAATTCAAATTTACGAATCAAAAGTTACCTGGGTGAAAATTCGAGTTTTTCGCGGGTCCCAAGCTTGGTGGGGCGCGAAATTCAAGTTTTTTTATTACCGAGAAAATGTTATTTCATATCATTTAATATTTCCTTTTGGGTTAAAGTGTGAATGATGGTGTTTTTTAAGCTTGCGTAAGTGAAAGTTAAAAGAAGTGGATCATTTATTTTTTATATGGTGGATAGTATGAAAAAAAAAGTATATATAATGGATTAAGGTGGGAGTTATAAGGTGAAAGTGTTTTTATTAAGAAAAAAAATTATTCATTCCAAAACCTTTATTCCATTATTTTGGAATTTTAAAGTATTAAATTTGTTGATCCACAATTGTTTGAAAAGGGCTTGGTGGCTTGGTGTTTATTTGAGATATTGATCTTTTTATAAAGATTTGATTTGGTTTTCTTGAGAAAATGGCGAAAACACAGAGTGTTAAGTTTGAAATTGAGAAGTTCAATGGGAGCAATAATTTCGAATTATGGAAGTTCAAGATGCGGGATATGCTCGTGCAACAAGGAGTGGCAAAGGCACTGGTAGGGAAGACAAAGAAACCCGCGGATATTTCAGATGAAGACTGGGGTGAGATGGATGAAAGAGCTCTCAGTGCTATTCGTTTGTTCTTGGCCGACGATGTTTTATTTAACATCGTGTCTGAAACTACAGCAGCAGGTCTCTCGACAAAGTTGGAAAGTTTGTACATGACTAAATCCTTGACGAATAAAATCCTCCTGAAGCGGCAGTTATTTACCTTGCGTATGAAAGAAGGTACAAAAATTTCTGATCACTTGAATGCGTTCAATACTCTTATTTGTCAATTGGCTAGTATGGAAGATATTATTAAATCTGAAGACAAGATGATTTTACTGTTGTGCTCTCTACCTGAGTCTTGGAAACATTTTGTAACCTCTATCAGTTTTAGTTCTACTGAGTCTATTACCTTCAATGAAGTTGTGGGAGCCTTAATTTCTAAGGAAACTCGAAAGAAATCTAGTCTTGAAACCTCAACATCAAAAGTAAATGTGGTTAGAGGTAGAACCAGTGAAAGAGGACAACATTCAAGGGGTACATCAAAGTCAAAGTCGAAGGGAAAAAGGAGTAAATTGAAGTGTGGGTATTGCAATAAAGTAGGACATCTTAAGAAATATTGTTGGAAACAGAAGCAAGCTTCTAAGGAGGAGGACGCTACAAAGGAGGCAAACATAGATGAGAATGATTCAGGTATGGTCGATGAGGTATTATCTACTTCTATTGTCTCACAATACCATTATGACTGGTTAATTGATTATGGAGCATCTCATCACATGTGTCTTCATAGAAATTGGTACTCCACATACCAATCTATAGATGATGGGGTAGTTTATGGGAAATAATGTTACATGTAAAACTGTTGGGATAGGGAGTATCAGAATAAAAATGTATGATGGGACTATTAGGACTTTAACGGATGTGAGACATGTACCTGAACTAAGGAAGAACTTGATATCAATGGGAGTTCTTGATGATGCTGGTTACAAATTTACAGTTCAAGGTGGAGTTATGAAGATATCGAAAGGTATCTTGGTTGTTATGAAGGAAAACAGAGTTGGGAACCTGTATAAACTTGAAGGGAGGACGGAAATCGATCACGCAACAGTAGCATCATCTGGTGCAGCAGTAGAATTCGCTTATTTATGGCATCAGCGGTTAGGTCATATCAGTGAAAGAGAAATGAAGGTACTTGCTGATCGAAAGTTGCTTCCTAGTTTGAAATCTGTAGATTTGAAGTTTTGTGAGCATTGTATTTATGGCAAACAAGCTAGACAAAAATTTAAATCTAGAAAACACACTAGTAAAGGTATCCTAGACTACATTCATACTGATCTATGGGGCTCATCTCCTACAATTTCTTATGGGGGATCATCATATTTCGTCAGTTTTATAGATGATTACTCGAGGAAAGTCTGGATCTATTTATTAAAGAGAAAAGCTGATGTTTTTGATATATTTAAGCAATTTAGAGATTTGGTTGAAAAGAGCACTGGCAGGTTCATTAAATGTCTTAGAACAGATAATGGAACCGAATTTACTTCTAAGGAGTTTGATAACTATTGCAAGAAGGATGGGATCGAGAGGCATAAGACCACTGTTTACACTCTGCAGCAAAACGGTGTTGCTAAATGCATGAACAGGACTCTTCTTGAAAGAGCAAGGAGTATGCTCAATAATGCAAAGTTGCAGCAGGAATTGTGGGGAGAGGCATTTCTTACAGCTTGTTACCTGTTCAATCGATCACCATCAATAGCAATTGACTGCAAAATTCCAGAAGAGGTATGGACAGGTCAACCATGTGATTATTCTAACCTTAGAGTATTTGGTTGTGAAGCTTATGCACTTATTCCGAAAAATCAGTGTTCCAAACTAGATCCTAAGTCAAGAAAATTGATCTTTGTTGGATATGGTGATGGTGTTAAGTGATATAGATTGTGGGATCCTACTATCCACAAAATCATCATAAACAGAGATGTAATATTTGATGAACTTTCTATGACAAATTTAGATGTAAGTAATGATTTGAAACAAGCTAATGTACCACAGTTACAACAAATTCAGTTTGATACTCTGACATATACGAGGAGGAATCATGAGGATGTCCAGGAGGAGGATATTCATGAGGACACTCCTCAGGAAGATTAGCAGACAGAAATAGAGGAAATACCACAACAAACTCTATGGAGGACTACACAGGACATAACTTTTCCAAAGAGGTATGATGATTTTGTCACATCTGTTTCTTTTATTTCTAATGAAGGAGAACCTGACAGTTATAAGGAAGCATTAGAAGTGTCTGACAGTGACAAATGGAAACTTGCAATGAAAGAAGAAATGGATTCCTTGGCAAAGAACAAAACATGGGATCTTTTGGAACTTCCGGAGAGTAGGAAAGTGGTTGGCTATGAATGGGTCTACAAAGTGAAGAAAGGAGATGATGACACTGTTCCGAAGTACAAATCCATACTAGTTGCAAAAGGGTTTTCTCAAAAAGCAGGTATTGACTTTCATGATATTTTTTCACCACTTGTGAAACTTATTTCTATCAGAATTCTGTTAGCACTAGTTTCCTTATATGATTTGGAGTTAGAGCAACTAGATGTCAAAACAACTTTCTTACATGGAGATTTAGATGAGTAAATTTTCATAGAACAAGAAGAAGGGTTTGTTTAGAATCACAACAAGAGGTTTGTTTGCAAGCTCAGAAAATCATTGTATGGCTTGAGGCAGTCTCCCAGGCAATGGTACAAGAAGTTTGATTCTTTCATGGTGAGCCATAATTTTACCAGGAGTGAGTATGATCATTGCGTGTACTTTAAAAAGTTGAAAAATGACATGTTCATTATTTTGGTATTATATGTTGATGATATGCTTATCGCAAACAAGAGCATGTTTGAAATCAGCAGGTTAAAGGCTCAGTTTGCTATGACATTTGATATGAAGGATCTAGGAGCAGCAAATCGTATCTTGGGCATGTAGATACATAGAGATAGGAAAAATGGCAAGCTGTGGTTATCACAAAAGAAGTATGTGGAGAAAATACTTCAGAGATTCGGTACGAATAAGGTGAAACCTGTTAATATCCCTTTAGCTTCTCATTTCAAGCTTTCTTCAGGTTTGAGTCCTAAAAGTAATGAAGAAAAGCAGTATATGTCTCGTGTACCATATGCTAATGCAGTAGGAAGTTTGATGTATGTGATGATAAGTACAAGACCAGATATTTCACATGCAGTTGGTGTTGTCAGTAGATACATGGAAAATCCAGGAAAAGAGCATTGGGCAGCAATGAAATGGGTGCTTCGGTATCTTAGAGGCACAAGCGATATTGTATCACTTTTGATGGTTGCAGTGATGAAGTCTGTGGTTATGTTGATTCTGATTTTGCAGGTGACTTGGACAAGAGGAGGTCCACTTCAAGTTATGTTTTTACTCTTGCAGGTGGAGCTATTAGTTGGATGTCAAAGTTTCAGAATATTGTTGCTTTATCCACTACAGAGGCAGAATATATAGTTGCTTCACATGCTTGCAAAGAGGCAATTTGGTTAAAAGGTTTGCTGGGTGAGTTAGGAAAGGTTCAGAACACTATAAACAAATTTCTATGATAGTCAAAGTGCTATTCATTTGGCTAAAAATCCATCTTATCACAGTAAGACAAAACATATTCCTGTAAAATACCATTTTGTTAGACATGTTGTTGATGAAGGTGGAGTGGTTCTTGAAAAGGTCCACACTCAAAAGAATAGTGCAGACATGTTCACGAAGCGAGTTACTTTAGAGAAGCTACGGTGGTACTTAGCTTCTCTAGGCTTGCATGAAAGGTGATGAATAGAGCAATGAGCAATGGTATCAGGTAAATTGTTGTCAAGGTGGAGATTGTTGGAAACGGGTGACAGCCGGTCTCTCGGTGACTATGTAACTGTCTAACCGAGTATGGTCAGTTATGAGTAACCGTGTAAGAAATGTATATATTTCATGTATTCTTGTAGAGAAGTATTGAGAGAGTTGAAGCTATTGTAATCTTCATTTACTGAATAATAAGAAGACCGATACCATTGCTTTGTGGATGTTTCCCTCTAAAGGGTTTTACCACGTAAATCTCTGTGTATATTTTATGTGTGTGTCTTTATTTGCTTTCTTGTTTTAATTGCTTTCACTGCATATTGTGTTATGTGGCTGTTTGATCCAACATTATATGTACAAATTTCAAAATTTATAGGTTGGAATTTCACTATGTATAACATATCCAAAGCAATAAAGCATAGACAATTCCAAATCCATGAATAGTTACGTGGACAATTACAATTTAAGGTTGTATCTTCACATTGTAGTGTAATTTTTTCTTTAAAAGCCCAAATTTGTATGACATAAAACATAACATGTGTAGGGATGTCACCAATAAAGCATAGACAATTCCAAATACATGAATAGTTACATGAACAATTACAATATAAGGTTGTATCTTCACGTTGTACAAGTAAGTTCCATAGTAGCATAATTCGGCGGTATTGGCATTTCCGGTACGAAATTCAGAACAAATATTCGGTATAGATAAGATACTAATATAGATTATTACTAATAAATAAATAAATTTTAAAAACCAATTTTAAAAAACAGAGTTTAGTTATTTAATAACTATAAAATATAAATAACATTCAATTTATTACATTCTTATAAAAATTAATTGTTTTTAATGTACATTTATGTTAATTTGGTTTATATTTGATTAAAAGTATTATATATAAGAAGTCTACTTCCCTATTTCATCCGTATTGGAATTTTTTATTATCGAATCGTATTTGTATCTGTATTCATACTCGAATTATGCTACTAATATATATTATATGTCATTGAAAATATTCAAAAAAGTATTAAATGATGGAAGTATACATTATGTAAAGAAGAGACAAGTTATTAAAGAATAGACAAGTGGCTAAGGAAAAATCTTATGACCATCTCAAGTAAAATTCGTGCATGTTTTATATCAATGAAAGTATTTCATATAATAATAAATAGTGGTTCAAGATGTTTGACAACAAATGTAGAAGCCTTATTTCTCTAATAAGGAATAAAATATTACACATAATATATCATTAAAAATCTCTTATGATACTATATTTCAAATAATAATAAATGGTGGTTCAAGATTAGAATATATAATATAACTAGTAATTGTAAATCTCTTATGATACTATATTTGAGATAATACTATATTTTAGATAATAATAAATGGTGGTTCAAGATGAAACTATATAATATAACTAGTAATTGCAAAAACCAACGTCAATGACAGATTCACATTTCAAAGTCCATAAAATAATATAATTTATATAATAATTAGGTGAGAATGTTATAATTGTAACTTTGCTGGAATTTCATATTTTGTTAAAGCATAATAAAATTGGTGCCATATTAACTTAAAGTACCTTATAACAAGTAATCTACTGGTTCCTCATGTATATACTTATTTTTAAAATAATGTCGCTATTATACCTTAAATGTTTTGAAATGTTAATTCATAAATAATGTGTTGATTTTAACTCTTTACCAAAATCTATTAATCAATGTTAATCAACCTTTTGGAATATGGATCTATAAATGAATAAAATATACTTAACTTCATATATATCAAAATGACTAAAACATCATTATTTTTATAAATTTTTATTTGGGTTAATACTGAAAAAATAATGTTTAATTTGGTTATTGTATGAGCTTATCAGATACAAGAGGTAGTGTAAGGGTAAAACTTTCATGATAAGCCTCATCTACATGAGGGTGGAACATAAAACGCTCATTAGTATGCAAGTTAGTTTTGTCTGGACTGGGTTATGATAAATTGTATTCTCGATATGAAAGAATAACATTCAGAGGGTGGATCTCATAGCTAAAGATAGTTGGATTGTAAAATAGACAAGAGAGAATTCTAGATCTTCTCTTCTCGGAATATTTATTAATACTTAAATCATATATATCAAATTGACAATATTTAATATTTATTAATACTTAAATCATATATATCATGACTCGTGAGTAATATCGTTTGATATGACCGTTATCATAACCATACTTCAAGATTTACATCACAAATATGTGCAATGTAATTAATGGTGAGTTGTCATCAATAGACATAAATTCTAATTTGAACCCCAATTTCATTAATTTTGGACTTATTCCTATTCTAAATTGGATTTTAAACATGGTTAAGCCACATTTCTATGAGGCTTGGTACTATAATCATTTGAACTAACTTCCACATTATAATACCAAACCTCATGGAAATGTTTCTTAACTTTATTAAAAATCCAATTTAGACTAGGAATAAGTTCAAATTTAATGAAATCAGGGTTTTTGGCTATCAAATAACATGACATGTTTATATTTTCGTATAATAAAAATTATAGGTTTATCTCGGAAATTAATTCATTCTTACAGGTTTATCTTGGAAATTAATTCATTCTTACTATGTAGCTAGAAGCTTTCAAGTTAATTGTAGTGATTCCAAACCTTTTCTATAGTGCTTTCTACCTGGACTCCCTTTTTTTGGTTATGGATGCGTATATTTTCTTGTTTACTTCTCGCTAAGGATAAGGGATTTTAGCTTCCATACTATTTAATCAATGCGCATAGTACTATAATCTAAGAAGATTGAGCAAATAGTGGGAAACTAACTTATCTCTAACCAGGACAGTGTCTAGTCTCAGAAAACTTGCAATTATGCTTTGTATTCCTCCTTTTCTCTGCAAGATGATTATTTCACTGCGTGTTTCTTGCTAGTGTAGTGCTACACTTTTCTACCTCTCAAAAATACTGCTATAATTGCCACTGGTTCTATTGACTACATTGAAATTGACTTTCTTTTTTAATTCATTGTCTTCATACTTGGATAGACCTCGAGCTAATTGGAAAAGATATTCAAAAAAAAATTATGCCCTCTAGATAACATATGCTACAATGCCTACTTTGCCCAATGAACAATGGATTATGCACGCAAAGTAGGAGCACAACTCTCTCCTCTCCAGCAAGCATACGACGAAGTCAAGGTCCAACTTGTAGAACTATTGTAGAGAGAGATTCAAAGCACCAAGCTCATTTGCCTACATAAAGAACAATTCATGCATTATGTTATGAACTGCAGCAAATGTGGCCCAAGGTCCACCGACACAACTCTTATTTCCCTGAAGAAGTATCGCTTGTAGCAAGAAGTATCACTCATAGCTCTAAAGGAGAGTCTTCAGCTCCTTTATGGAGCAATATAATTGGAAGCTCACAATGAAAGGTAACCTCTACATTTTTACAGTCAACTAATTGACATTGGGGTCTAGGCAGTGGCGTATGGGAATGTTGGTTTCTTGTATGTAGCAGAGTTGCATACATTGTTGCAATCTACATTAGAATTGATAAACCATGCATGTGATTAGTTGGGAGAACAATTGAAAATGGATAATGATAAATTCATCACATATTGGAGTATCTTGTAATTCCGCTTTTTCAATCTTGTGCAAGTATGCAAAGAAGTACAACTCAATGGATTGGGTGCAATGAAAAACATACATTACCTCAACGTTCCTGATCCTGCAACTGCTCCTCCATGTGAACCCAATTGTTGATGTTGTGTCACCCCCCTACTCAGATTCCCTTGGGCCATGCTTGTCAAGTATGGGCACATCCCCCTCAACAAATTCTACATGCACTTTGTTGAGATTCCACATCCCATGAGAGTTCCGATTTTGAATATGAAAGTGAAGATGATGAAGAGTGAATGCTAGATCCAGATCCACAAGAACCTGAAGATCTAGCACCTAATAGTGAAGATGAGCGAATGGAAGATGTAGATATATCTACAAGAACCAGATGATATTTCACCCAATGATCCTCCTCTTCCGAGATGGGCAGCCATTACTCTTAGATCTGTCGAAGATCTTGTTGGTGATCCACTTCATCAAAGGAGAACCAGATCTGATTTTCAGAATGGAAGGTTTGATCCTTCTCACATTGATCATTCATACGGTGATCCATTTCTTGCCGATCGATCTTTCTTCGATAAAGAAGGCCACTTGCCTCCTTTTGGGGTGAGTGATACCATGCTACATTAGCATCCTTTAGTCTATTTTTTGGGGGGGGCTTTCTTCCCACTAGGTTTTCCCGCTTTCCTCACTTTATTTATTTAGATTGTTGTACGGGGTGACCTTTGGTCTCAGTCACCAGGGCCCTACTCAAACAGCTGCGACTCACAAACATTTAATTTTTAATTAGTCAGTTACAGCATGTAAACTCTGGAATTCAAAGAGACAGTTAAAATGTCAGTTACAGCATGTAAATTCTGGAATTCAAAGAGACAGTTAAAATGTCAGTTACAACGTGTAAATTCTGGAAGTTAAAGAGACAATTTCAATTTTAGAATTGATATATCTGGAAGTTAAAGAGACCGAGGAAAATAACTTCAGCATCTATAAAAAACAATTGATGAGAACAAAATTGGTGTGAGATTTGAGAGGATGAAGAGGATTCGTTGCTGATGAAGCTGTGATTTGAAGAAAATGAGAACAAAAATGTATGGCTCAATTTAATGAAGAACAGAATGCCTAGAAACTCAAGCTGTAGCAGCATAGAACAAAATAAAAAGGGTATGTACTGATATATCTGAACCAGTGTGATATAATTGACTGATATTTTTTCTTACATAGGGTGGTAGGGAGGAGCAAGGGAAGACTGTAAAGTCTTCTTTGCAAGTTGGTGCTTGTACATTTAGGAGTTGTAGCTTCCATTTAGTTGGTGCTAAAGAAACAGAGGTAGCAGCCTCATCTGGGTTGTAGCTCAGATAAAATAGAATGTAAAGAGAAGTTGGAGCTTTCCTTTCATCCTAAGAAGAAGAGGTTTTTTTCCTTTATGGGTTTCCTCATGAAAAATCTGTGTCTATGTGTATATCTGTGTGATTGAATGATTATACTGTGCCTATATATTAAATATACCGCAATGAACTTTCTGCTATTAAAAGAATGAATGTAAAGGTTCTGATAACATCCTGACTGCTATAAGTTATCAAGGAAAAGTTTTTTTAAATTGTTTAAGCTTTGTAATTAACTGATTCACCCCCCCCCTCTCAGTTAATTGATACTTTCAACAATTGGTATCAGAGCCAGACCCTTTAGTCTAAGGAAGATCTGATAAGCTTAAACATGACAAGTCATGATGGTTCAACCAATAAAGCTCCTCTATTTGATGGAACAAATTTTGCCTTTTGGAAGGTTAGAATGAGAACATACCTAATGTCTTTAGGTGCTGATGTTTGGGAAGTGGTAGAAACTAGATATACAAAACCTATTGTACTAGCTTCCAAAGAAGATAAGCTAGAGTTTAGTTTTAATGCAAAGGCAATGAATGCCATTCTGAGTGGTCTTTCTGAATCTGAATTTGTAAAGGTAATGCATCTTGAATCTTCCAAAGAAATGTGGGATAAACTCATTAGTAGCTATGAAGGAAATGAAAAAGTAAAAGATTCCAAACTTCAAACTTATAGACTGAAATTTGAACAGCTAAAGATGAAAGAGAATGAGTCTGTCAGTAAATATTTTTTGAGAGTTCAAGAGCTTGTGAATGCCATGAAGGGTCTTGGTGAAAAGATTGGAGAATCTCCTCTAGTTCAAAAGATTTTGAGATCTCTACCTGATAAGTTCAATCCAAAAGTCTCTGCAATAGAAGAAATGAGTAATCTGAAAACTTTATCTATTGATCAACTTCTAGGAACTTTAACTGCCTATGAAATGAGAATCAGTAAAGATAAAGCTACCATTAGAGAAGCATCTTTTAAAGCAAACAAACAAATAGAATCTGAAATGGAAGAGATTGAGGAAAAATTTGTAAGAAGACTGAAAACTGGATCAGGAAAATATAAAGGGAAGTTGCCTTTTAAATGTTTCAATTGTGGTAAGGTAGGGCACTTTGCATCTAAATGTCCTTATAAAGAAAAAGGTCGGAATTCTATTGATGAAGAGAAACATACATTTAAAAGATACAATAAAAATAATAACTACAAAAAGAAAAGTTTATGTGCAAATGATGTTGACCTCTCAGAAGTTTTAGACAGTGAGTCATCTTGTGAAGATAAAATGAATGATTTTGTGCTTATGGCCATAGAAGATCTTGAAGATGATGGAAGTGATATGAATGATGAAGATGCTATTGTTGATATGGAAGGTGAGTTGATTAGTGCTTTGGAAGAAATTGACAAACTCAGATTAAAGAAGAGGAAACAAAAACAGTTGTTAGTACAGTATGAAAAGAATACTAAAGAACCGAGTAAAGACTGTAGCTTGTTAAAGATAGAACTAGAAGAAACAAAGAAAATAAATGATGTTCTAAAAGAGCAATTATCACAGAAAAAGATGAGATGTGAAGCATTAGAGGAAGAAGTTGTAAAATTCAGAAAAGAATTGGAAAAATTTCAATCTCTTTATCATCAAAACTTGCCAAGTATTAAAGCAACAGAAGAACTAAATAACATTCTGAATAAACAAAGATCTCCTTTGATCAAGACTGGTTTAGGTTATGAAGAAGGGAGTAGCAATTTGTCAGAAAACAAAGAAACAACTAAGGTAATTAACTTTCAGAACAACAATCAGTCAGAATATACAAAGTCGGCAAGTTTAATCAAAACTGAAGAAAATAAAGACAAAAGTAAAGTTAATCTAATGAGTGGAAAAGATGATATAACTACTGGTCTGCAGTCAAGAAGACATGAAAAAGAATTAAAGAACAGAATGACATGGCCATCTATTCCAAGAAGACAGTCAAGATTCAGGTATCAAAAGTTTTTCAATGGATACTGTTATTGTTGTTCTGATTTTGGTCATAAAGCTGCAAATTGTGTTTTTCACTTTAGAAATATACAACGAAGAATGTTTAACAGTAATCAAGTGCTACAACATAAAGAGAAACAATCAATGGAAAAGCAAGAGTATCATACTACACCTTTTCCAGCAAGAAGAAGAGATTATGCTAGAAATATAAATTCTTTTGAGTCTTTGTACAATCAACCAAAATGTTATATTTGTCATAATTTTGGACACAAGGCCATAGACTGCCGTTTAAAGAATTATGAATCAGATTCAAGAATAGATTTTTCTGTTAAAAAGGCTAAAGTATGGAAGAAGAAAGAAAACAACCAGTGTGGATTAGTGCTTTCTGCTCAAAGACAAAAGGACCCCTGGTATATTGACAGTGGTTGTTCCAAGCACATGACTAGAGATAAAGGTAAATTTCTATCTCTGAGTAAACACAAATCAAGAGATGTAACTTTTGGAAATGATGCTCCAAGGAAAATCAAAGGCAAAGGATTGGTACATCTAACTAGTAAAGGAAAAGCTGAAGATGTATTATTTGTGGATGGATTGAAGCATAATCCTCTTAGTGTCAGTCAGGTATGTGATAGAGGATGTGAAGTTGTATTCAATTCTAAAGAATGCAAAATAAAATCTGTATCTTCAGGACAATTGGTTGCCAAAGGTATAAGAACAGAAAATAATGTCTATGTTTTGAAAGAAGATAAGGAAGAGTGTCATCTAAGCAAGTATGATGAGAGTTGGTTATGGCATAGAAGACTTGGACATTTGAGTTTTGATCATTTAACCAAACTTAGGAACAATGAAGCTGTAAAAGATTTTCCTAAGATTTCAAAACCATATGATGTTGTATGTAAACCTTGTCAAATGGGAAAATTGACTCGAACTCAGTTTAAATCTAAGAGCTTCACATCAACAGATAAACCTCTTCAATTAGTACATATGGATTTATGTGGACCATCAAGAAAGGAAGGAACAGGTAAAGAAAACTATTTTATGCTGATTATTGATGATTACTCTAGACTAACATGGGTTGCTTTCTTGAAAGAAAAATCTGAAGCATTTGAAAAATTCAAAGTATTTAAAGCTTTGACTGAGAATCAAACAGGAAAAAGATTAAAAGCAGTAAGATCTGATAGAGGAGGAGAGTTTTGTTCAAGGGACTTCAAAAAATTCTGTGATGAACAAGGAATCAAAAGAGAATATACAATTTCAGACACTCCACAACAAAATGGAGTAGTTGAGAGACAAAATAGATCAGTTCAACAGATGGCAAGGTCAATGATGAATGAAAGAAATATTTCTCAGACATTCTGGGTAGAAGCAATTCACACAGCTGTTCATGTTCTTAATAAAACTCACTTAAGGCCTAACAGTGATAAAACTCCTTATGAATTGTGGTTTGGGAAACCTACTTCAATCAAGCATTTTAGAGTTTTTGGAAGTAAATGTTATATCAAAAACAATGATGAACATCTTGGAAAATATGATGATAGGGCTGATGAAGGTATCTTTCTGGGGTATGCTACAAATAGTAAAGGATACAGATGTTACAATAAGAGGTCACGTAAAATGGTTGATAGCATTGACATTAAGATTGATGAAGGTATGCCTGTAAAAGATATTCAGATAAACAATGTTGATACAGAAGATGCAGCTGAAGACGAAGAAGAACAGGTCCAAGAATCAGAAAAGGAGGACTTTGAGTTAGAAAATGAAAGTACAGGTACACAACAACAACCAGTAAACCCTTCTTCAAGAATTATTCAAAAGAATCATCCTGGAAGTCAAATTATTGGCAACAAGAATGAAGGTATTCAGACAAGAAGTAAGTTACTTAACAATTCAAAACAGTCTCACATTGCTTTTTTATCGGTCATAGAACCCAAGAATTTTAATGAAGCCAGTGAAGATGAAGATTGGATAAAAGCTATGAATGAAGAGCTTGATCAGATTGAAAAGAATAATACTTGGGAACTTGTTCCTAGGCCAACAGACAAGAATGTGATTGGGTCCAAATGGGTATTTAAGAATAAGATGAATGAAAAAGGACAAATCGTAAGAAATAAAGCCAGATTGGTTTGCAAGGGGTATGCACAAGTTGAGGGATAATATTTTAATGAGACTTTTGCACCTGTGGAAAGAATGGAATCTATAAGAATGTTTCTTGCTTATGCCTGTCACAAAAATTTCAAAGTTTATCAGATGGATATTAAATCAGCTTTTCTAAATGGAGATCTAGAATAAGAAGTGTATATGGAGCAACCTGAAGGTTTTTCACTGACAGACAATCCTAATTATGTATGCAAACTGAAGAAGGCACTATATGGATTGAAACAAGCACCAAGAGCCTGGTACTACAGATTGGATTAATATTTACAAGAAAAAGGATTCAAGAAAGGCACTGCTGATAGCAATCTGTACATCAAAACTGAAGGTGATGATTTATTAATTGTTCTAGTTTATGTTGATGACATTATCTTTGGATGTACTAATGCATCTTCTGTCCAGTGGTTTGCTAATGCCATGCAATCTGAGTTTGAAATGTCAATGATTGGAGAATTATCATACTTTCTTGGTCTTCAAATCAATCAGAATTCTGAAGGTCTATTTCTCTCTCAAGAGAAGTATCTAAAGGAGATGTTGAAAAAGTTTCAAATGGAGGATTCTTCACCTGTTAGTACCCCTATGATTGTTTGCTGCAAGCTTAGCAAAGATGATATCTCACCAGATGTTGATCAAAGAACATACAGGTCAATGATAGGCAGTCTTCTATATATTACAGCAACTCGTCCTGATATCATGCATGCTGTTGGAATGGTAGGAAGATTTCAGTCTGCTCCCAAACAAAGTCACTTGGTAGCTGTGAAGAGAATTCTCAAATACTTGAAAGGCACAATGACTTATGGTCTCTGGTATCCTAGGAATCAAAACTTTCAGTTGATTGCATATTCAGATGTTGATTGGGCAAACTGTTTGGATGAAATAAAGAGCACTAGTGGAGGTGCATTCTTCTTAGGCGATTCATTAGTAGCATGGATGAGTAAAAAGCAAGGTTCTATCTCTCTATCTACTACTGAGGCTGAATACATAGCTACTACAACATGTTGTACACAGGTATTATGGATGATACAAACTCTTGCTGATTTGGAGGTGAAATATTCGGAACCTATTCCTATTCATTGCGATAACACAATTGCCATTAATGTATCAAAGAACCTTGTTCTTCATTCCAAGACAAAACACATTCCAATCAAGTATCATTTTTTAAG
This sequence comes from Larix kaempferi, assembly GCA_027924585.1. Classification (NCBI taxonomy): domain Eukaryota; kingdom Viridiplantae; phylum Streptophyta; class Pinopsida; order Pinales; family Pinaceae; genus Larix; species Larix kaempferi. Next base: position 2,204,895 of record BSBM01000649.1, on the reverse strand, counting down.
GGAGCAGGTTACAAACAGAGTTGTCCAATTGCATTTCATTCCTTCTAAAGAACAGATTGCTGATATCTTTACTAAACCCTTATCCAAAATCCAGTTTGAATATCTACGCCAGAAGTTGGGTGGCATATCTTGTTCTAATTAACTTGTTCACTTTGGCAGGGGGATTTTGTGCTTATTGCATATCTAATGTAATTCTGAGATGGTTCCAGAATGTTTTATTTGCTGATTTCTGAGTTAATATTGATGGGGGAGATGTTTTGTCATGATTTCTTTGACATTGATGTCAAAGGGGGAGAAGTTCAGGTAGTTGCAGATAACAAGCAGTCAGTGATTACACTTGCAACATCATAAATTTTAGGTTTCCATCAATTCCAAAGGGGGAGATTGTTGGCACTTTGATTCAGTTGTCATTGATGGTTGGAAATCAGACAAGCTGTGACTCAGATAGCTGCGACTCAGACAAGCTGTGACTCAGACAGCTACGACTCAGATAGCTGTGACTCAGACAAGCTGTGACTCAGATGGTTGGAAATCATACAAGCTGTGACTCAAATAGCTGCGACTCAGACAAGCTGAGACTTAGACAGTCGCGACTCAGATAAAAACGCAATGATTTGCATCTCTATTTGCGAGCCGCTGGAGACAAATATCGAAAATATGGGACATGGGTTTTGTGCGCAATGGCCTCATTTACCTGAATCGCAAGGAAATCGCCAAACAAAGCTACAGTTTGAGCTATACAAGTGGTTCTCTGAACACGTAATTCTCAGATTTACTGATGCGACCGATTTTACAAATCAGCAATTGGTTGAAACAATTGTGACTCAAACAGCTGCGACTCACAAACATTTAATTTTTAATTAGTCAGTTACAGCGTGTAAACTCTGGAATTCAAAGAGACAGTTAAAATGTCAGTTACAGCGTGTAAACTCTGGAATTCAAAGAGACGGTTAAAATGTCAGTTACAGCGTGTAAATTCTGGAAGTTAAAGAGACAATTTCAGTTTTAGAATTGATATATCTGGAAGTTAAAGAGACCGAGGAAAATAACTTCAGCATCTATAAAAAAAAATTGATGAGAACAAAATTGGTGTGAGATTTGAGAGGATGAAGAGGAGTCATTGCTGATGAAGCTGTGATTTGAAGAAAATGAGAACAAAAATGTATGGCTCAATTTAATGAAGAACAGAATGCCCAGAAACTCAAGCTGTAGCAGCACAGAGAAAAATAAAAAGGGTATGTACTGATATATCTGAATCAGTGTGATATAATTGACCGATATTTTTTCTTACATAGGGTGGTAGGGAGGAGCAAGGGAAGACTGTAAAGTCTTCTTTGCAAGTTGGTGCTTGTACATTTGGGAGTTGTATCTTCCATTCAGTTGGTGCTGAAGAAACAGAGGTAGCAGCCTCATCTAGGTTGTAGCTCAGATAAAATAGAATGTAAAGAGAAGTTGGAGCTTGCCTTTCATCCTAAGAAGAAGAGGTTTTTTCCCTTTATGGGTTTCCCCATGAAAAATCTGTGTCTATGTGTATATCTGTGTGATTGAATGATTATACTGTGCCTATATATTAAATCTACTGCAATGAACTTTCTGTTGTTAAAAGAATGAATGAAAAGGTTCTGATAACATCCTAACTGCTATAAGTTATCAAGGAAAAGTTTTTTAAAATTGTTTAAGCTCTGTAATTAACTGATTCACCCCCCCCCTCTCAGTTAATTGATACTTTCAACAAAATGGATACATAAGTTTGAAAACATTACAGAGAAAAGTGCAAAAACATCACAGAGACACAATCAATACAAAAATTTATAGGGGGAAACAATATCTTTCATCATATTAATAAATTTTCATTACAACAACAATATCACGGCCTCAACCCTTACATTCACCGTAGAATTACCCATCGATGGATACAACATAACCTAAAAACCCCATTACAAAACACATAACATAGAAATGGATATGTTTTTCTACAGGTGACTCTTCTGATGCTAAGATATCCTTAGCTCGGATACTTTCTTGCACACTAGGTCCAAAAACATGTCCAAAACGTTTGTGATTGTTTCCTTTCTTCCACAACTTCTAGTACTTTTTGCTACTTCATGTACTCCTTTGCCACTTATGATACTCCTCCGCTACTTCTGGTACTTCTTCACTACTTCTTCTATTCTTTCGCTAATTCCTTCCTTTCCGCAACTTTTGGTATTCTTCTGTTACTCTTCCACTACTTCTTGGTCCACTTCAAAACAAAGGAGCCAACAGGATCTGACCACAAATGTTGACTCACCCTCTAGAACATTCTACTTTGTGACCGATTCCTATACTTTATCAATTGTTGTTACTTCAAATGAAGAAGACAACTCTAGTACTAAACAACATCATCTTAGCACTTCTGGTACTGCAAAACATCAGTATTTAGCCTCTATTTCAGTTGCACCAAAGAAAAAATACTAGATGTTGATCAAAACTTGTGCTAAAAAGACGACAAACCACCTAGACTGGCAATTGATTTTTCATTTTTAGAATCTTTGGTCTTGAAGATGCCATTCTAGTGAGAAATCCATTATATCCATGTTCAACAAGTGACTAGACACCCAAAGGTGGTTTATTGAGTGTCAATAGGATGAAGAACCTAGGATGAAGCATCAAAACTAGACTTAGAGAGGGGAATGGCCATGTCTTGGACTGTGGGAAATCCCTCTCTCAAACTCCCATATTATTTAGTGATAGCCAAAGGGGGTTTGACATTGTAGGATGTGGAAAGAATTTCAGAGGCAATCCTCATTGTTAGAACATTGATATTCATCGAAATTTTTAGATAATGTGAGCCTTGGTGTTCCGAGCATGGGGCATCGAAATGCTCAGTTAATTTGTACGGGGCTTGGGAGCGATCAATGGGGTGTTAGAAATGGGAAAAACTAAGAAAATATTACACAAGAAAGGAATCTCATATAGCAATAGGGGAATGGACATAGCGGGTAGTGGAATCATCTACATGGTTACTACTGAATGATGCATGGGAAAAGAACTATGGGTGAAAAAAGGTATTACATCATCTTATATAGTGGATATATTTCATGGGGGTGGTGGTTTGCATGGCCTAGATTGGATACGAAATTATGTATCGGGGATCTTGGTATGGGAAAGATATTTTAATGATGGGAATTGCATAAGTCGAGGTTAAAAATTTAGGGAATCAAACATGCGACACTGAGTAATGACGGGTGGTAAATCATATAGGTGGAAAGGCTAGACGACAGAGGCTGCGATGGAGATGAGATGGAGGAACATTTCCATTATGACATAGTGGATGACCTAGAATGGCCACGCCTTCACAGGACTAACCATCAAGTAGCTAGAAAGGATGGATATACTGCTACAATAGAACACTGGAAAAATTGATCATGACTGTGGGGACCTCCTCGACCAAAATGGTGCTGACTAACTTGCAATTGAAATAAACTATGGAAACATGTTGAAGACTTGGAAAGAAACATAATTGAACAATAAAGAAACAAACCCTAACTCCTAACCAATGCACTCCTACAAGGAGTGATTTCTTACATAATTACTCATCATAAACATAGGGATTTAGGTGTGCGCCATTCACCCATCTTGAATGCAAAATACCATCAAGATGCACAAGCTTCACTACGCCAGATTTTTGTATTTTTGCAACAAAGAAATATCCTAGCTAGTTCATTTGTAGCTTCCCTAGATGCTTCATGAACTTGCTATCATACACGAGTACTTTGTCACCTATAGCAAATTGTTTCTTCTTAATGTGACGATCGTTCCATGCCTTCTATCTCCTATTTTCTACCGTTGCATGATATTCTTCCAAAAACCAATTTTCTCCTCGAACATATGAGTCATGTTTTCAATGTAAATAATTGCAACAATGGACTCACCTGGAACCACTACTTCTCTTCCATAGACCAAATGAAAAGGAGTCTATTTGTGAAGTCTCTTAGAGGTAGTTTTGTAGGCCCATAGCACATCTAGAATCCACTTGTCTCATTCATGTATGTTTGCGCAACATAATTTGGTTAATCATGTCTCCAAAATCTTGTTGAATACTTCAACAGTTCTATTCACCTGAGGGTGGTATGGATTGCTCTTATGATGCTGAATTGGAAACTCAGTTGTAAATTCTTCAATGGTATGATTGAGAAAATGTTTTCCATGATTACTTGTGAGGCTTCTTGGGTATCTAAAGAGAGTTATAATGTTTTCAAAAATAAAATAAGCAGAAGTTTATACAGAACAGTCATGAACGATAGTAGCTTTGACCCACTTGATTAAATAATCTGTTGCGGTAATAATGTATTGGGATTTGGAGTGCTTTGTTTGTGGATGAATGGGTCCTCCAAATTCAATTTACCATTTCTCCAAGTGTTGTAGTGCATGGACTACATTCAATGGAAGTTCATCCCTATAGGACAGTTGACCAACACATTGATAAATGTCACATTTACTTGCATACTCCTTAGCATAATTGAATAGTGTAAGCCACAACGGTCCATCTTATAGCACCTTTTTGCCTGTAGATTTTCCACCAACATGTCCTCTCACAACTCTAGCATGGAATTCCTATTAAATTCCTTCGCTCTCATGTTTTGATACACATTTGGGAAAGATTCCATCAATCCCTAGTGTATACAGTTGTCCTACAATTATATGGTATTTCGCCACTCTTACCAGTAAATGTCTCTTTTGTGTGGCAGAAAAGTCATCTGGAGCCTTTCCTATAGTGAGGAATAATGCAATCTATTCTAAATCATCTAGAACTATCTCTATTCTAAGTAATGCAGTATTTGGTATTTGATCATCTATCGAGCCATCAGCTTCACCAAATTCAATGCAATACAAATGATCTGGTCCATGGTTATGTTTCTTAGGCTTCACGATAACCTCAAATGAGAATTCATGAAACAACAGTAGCCATTGGAAAATTATTCCTTCTAATATCGGCTTGTTCACCAAATGCTTAAGGGAAGAATGGTTTGTGAAGAACTTGAGAGGTCCTCCCAAAATATAGTGGCAAAACTTTTGTAATGCATAAATCATTGACAATCCCTCACGTTCTGTGGTAGTGTAGTTGTGCTCTAATTGCAATAGTTTTCTACTGGAAAAATACATAGAATGGTCCATCTCACCTTCATTAGGTTGAACAAGTACAACTCCCAGTGCAATCCCTAATGCATCTACATGAACATGGAATTCCTTTTTCCAATAAGGAAATGCGAGGAATGGGGCATTGACCATTCTTTCTTCATTCCATTGAAAAAGCTTAGTCTTATTTAATAGTTTGTCCATTGGAGTAGTAATAGATGCATAGTTGTGGATGAATAGTCGATAAGAGACAGTATGACCCAATGTCGATCGCAATTGTTTTGGACTGTCGTTGGTGCCTGTAAATTTACAATAGAAACAATTTTCATAGGGTTGACCAGCACACCATATTTACAAACAATATATCCAAGCAGGTTGCCAAAAGGTACACAGAATATGCACTTTTGCAAGTTTAACGAGATCCCCATTTGTCTACAATGATCCAACATGATCTTAAGGAGTGCAACATAATCCTTGAGCAAATTGAAAACCATCCAATTAAACTTCCAAACATTTGTGTAGGAACTCACAGAAATCATCTATGACTACACTTGATAAGACTGCTCGACACATTCTTGAGTCAAAATGGTATAACATTGTATGCAAAAGTTCCCCATTTAGTAGTAAATTTAGTCTTCTTCTTATCTTCTTCCACAATCCTTACCTAGTGATATCCGGAGAATCCATCTATGAAAGAATATGCTTTGTTTCTTACCATTTGGTCTAACACTTCATCGCTTAAGGCATTGGGAAGGGGTCATGAACACAAGCAACATGGGTCATGAACACAAGCAACATTCATGCTGTTGTAGTCGACACAGACCTATATATCCTCTGGATCACAATGGGACTGATCCACTTAGATTCATCAACTAGGAAGGTTAATCCTACATTCAATATACATAATCTCCTTCTTAACCTTTTTCTTATCCCAAGGATTCAACAGATATGGATGGTGTTTGATAGGATTTGCATCCAATTTCAATACGATCTTCATCTCTCCTAGGAATCCTTGAATTCCCTTGAGTTCTGTGAAGCTTTGCAGAAACAAGTCTTCATACTCTTTTAGAAGAGATGAAATTTTCGATACTTCTTAATCGTCCTAGTAATCCCTAATTGCTTCCATCTTCAGTTGATCTTTAGTGCCGATACTGATATTTTTCAATTGTAGAGGTTGTGTATAGATTATTCTGGTATATTTTGGTTTGGTGTGCTGAACCTATTGAGACCCTTTTGATTCCTTAAATTGGAGATGTCCCAGTTGTTTGAACTCATCTAGTTCTATCTCTTCTTGCTCTACTTTGGCGCAACATATAAGTTGTCTCATTTATACCTAGAAGTCTTCCAATTCTTCGTATACTAGGAATATGTATGGGTGGTTGAACTTATGCAACTAGTTAGTAAACAATGCACCCTTGATAGCAATTAATGCTTCTGTTACTGTGTTTCTTGTTGTGGATAAGGAAAAGTCTTGATAAAAATTTGCACACAAATTCTTCCAATAATCAGTCTGCCTTCTCATCTCTTTATCTAGATACCAAACCTTTGGGATAAGGCCAATCTCATGGAAGCATTGGTGGAACCAGAACTACGGTTGTAATCCTCATGATTCCCAACGGTGCTCACATATCTCAATATGTTGATAAGGATTAGGCTCCCCCATGTATACTACTTTGGCCATGTTATCTTGTAAAGGTGGCTTAAACCTGATCACCATGGTAAGTTATGCAGTATCCCAATTAGGAAAATCATCTCTATGTATTTCCCACCATGTTGTGGGGGTGCCTTTAGGAACCGTATACAATACATCCATATGATATTGTTCCTCTATTGTGACTTCCATCTCCTGTAAGAATATATCAAGCCGATTAGTTCCATCATATGTTGGTGCTTGACTAAATTCTACACCAATTCACCTGAAAGACTTCACCATTACGCAATGTATGGATGAGATATCATGACGTCTATTTTTCCAGTTGTGCCAAGCATTCTTAGAATTACTATTGAAGGACTAAATACTTCGCCATATTACGGAACATTCTGCAGTTGGATTCACATAGTTATCCCTCTATCTTGTAGTCATAGAGTAGATCTCGTCCAACATGTCTCATTTCATACTATCCTAAATCGACTTAGTGTACCTCGAACCTTGGTGTGGATCTAATGGATGGGTCACCTTCTTACCATATGCCTTGAAGGTCATCATTATGTTCTTTAAAGCAATTATGCATATTTCCCATAGGCCCAGTCAACAACGAGCAATGATGGATAAGGTTCTATTTATCCCATGATCTCAATGACTTCAAAGTTTGTGGTTGTCTTGACACCACCTGAATCCACTTCAGCATTCTCTAGGAGACAAATGAGGAAGATATAGTATCGGTTCATCATCCACAACTAAATTGGGGAATAGACAAGCTTTAGGGAACCCATTACTTCCCATCACTTATTTGGTAAGATGTTCACATATGAACCAAGGTGCAACATCACATTTTTGATATCATAATCATGTACTGCGCATTCAGATGGAACTCTCATCCCATTCTCTTCCTTTGCCACTGTCACACCTACTGGATATTTCACTCTGGCAGTGGTGCGTGTATTTCTTCATCATTTTATACAACATCAATCCAGTTATGGATCGTACTTCATAGTTTCCATGTAGCTTTCTCATCTTCCAAGATACCTTTAAGCAAGTGAAACCACATAAAACAAAATATTTTGTCTGATCACTACCTAATCCCTTGCCTTCAACTCAATTATTATCCAACCGACACTACTGATGCGATCTTAGACCCTCTCCAGATGGCAGAGTTGGTATTCGACCAAACATATCTTTAGCTTCTGTATATATCTCCTTCTTCTACACGAGGACATATTTAGTTCTTTTAGGGGCTTATGTCATGTCCCCAAATTTTGCTATGGCCCATGGGGTAATTTTGGAGTAAGTCACCTAGGCAATAATTATTTAAATTAATGAGCAAGTATGGAAACTACCTTATGGAAGATGTCTAAGGTTGTATTTGGGAATTAAATGGACAAGGTTGGACCCCCATGTAGTTATTAACCCCATGACAAAGTCTAAGTGATTAATTAATTGAGAAATTAATTAATTAGGGAAATTCTGAGGCATTACACCATATTAATTAATTAATTACTGGGTAATTAATTAATGGCTAAGTTAAATTATTTCTGAGTTGTATTATTCAAATTTAAATGGTTATTGCTAATAAATGTGCCAAGTGGTTGTTGACTTGGCTAGGAAATTCAAATTGGTCAAGTAGGCTAAACTTGCTTAAGTGGTAAAATCTAAAAATAGCAAGAAAATCTAATGGAGACAAGTTGGCAAGGTGAACCAAGAAGGAAACTGACAAAAGCTAGCAAAAGCAGGCAAAAGCAGAAAAGTGGAAAGTAAATAAAGTGGAAAAAACAAGAAAAGTTGTAAGTAAAGATTGAGCAACATCCAGAAAGCTAACTAAGGCGCAGTTGCTAATCTGGGTGAAGAGAGACAAAAGTTGGCAAGTTTTTCTAAGACAAAACTTGCTAATTATTCCAAGAAGGCGCCTACATGACTTGGAGTAGGATGGGAAAGTGGGTAACCTACTCTCACAAGTCACCAAAGATAAGTAACTTACTCAACAGGTCATCATGAATTTTATAAAAGAAGCCAACCAACTCCAATGAACAACTTTTGATCATTATTGGAATTTGTGAGTGAGAGCTCTGAGCCCTCCAAGTTGAGTGTTGTGCCTCAACAAGTTATGCTTGGGTGATGTGCCCCAAGGCCCCTTGAGTTTCCTAAGAGTGTTATGCAGGTCCAGCAAGTAGTATTACAGCCATTAATATCCAGTACAGTTCATCCATGAAGATCTAATGTCAGATTGAAGAGGAGGCCACCATTGAAGGAGATTTTCCGCTAGATTTGAAGAAAGAGCACTAGAGGATGGAGATAATTATGGAGAGGTGTGCCCAGGACCTCCAGTGAGTTATATAAGATTATGATGGAGAGATTAAAGGCTGGTAAATTCCATAGATTGAATATCAGAACCATTCTCCTCTCTTCTTCTACCTCTACTACTCCCACAGCCAGTTTTGGAGGTGATTTCCCCACAGGAGAGAACTAGTTGAAGATTGCAACCATTGAATACCAGCATGTTTGGAATGTAGCAAGTTCAGCCATCTAGACATTATATGGACTGGTGATAGTCTCCATTATAGATCTGAAGTAACTTCTCTCTTCTCTTATCTATTTCTCCACTATTGTAACAGAAAACTAGCCTGTGAGGCATCACGATTTGAGAAGCTACAATTAATAAAAGAAGGAATGTTCTAAATGTAAAATTTCGATTTTTTTGGATGAAATATGTTAAATCAGAGATGAAATTAATATTATATCAGAGTTTCTAATTCTTAAGAGCAGTTTGTGAAGTTAAAATGCAAGACTAGCTAGATTGATGACAATTCTAGACTAGTTTCACCACTTTTCCTGCCAAATCTATTTTATTCACTATCTTTACATTCTGTCAGTTGGAGATAGTCCTTAACTAGGTCTAGTATCCATATCAGTCTAAAAAATAAGAATTTGGAAGCCTCTTGACCCTTCCTGGAAAGATAAGAAAAATACTAGCTCAGCAATCCCGGGAGAGCCCAGAAACCCCAGTTCTTCCCAAACTTTCACAAGTCTGCAAAAATATATTTATGAACATAAACAGCCATCATTTGGCTGATATAAACTATTTCATCAACTTCCAGTATCCCCTCCTTGTCCAATATGCATATGCCAGCTACCCAGGGAGCCTCGAAGTAGACATAAACTTGTTCTATGTCAAAAAGTAAAGGGTACTGGTACCTTGTGCATAAGACAAATCTGATCTGACATCCTTGACCTGATGGTGCACCTAACCTCATATATTTTCGAGAATTAAACATTCATCCCACCATCCTCAATCCTTACCTCAATACCCCTCACTTACCTCCTGCCCGGTTCGAAGGATTTGACAGAAAATTTTACTAGTAAAAGTTATAATTTTTTTTTGAAGTGGAGTTAATATCTGGGCCAGATCTTTCCCAGGATATTATAGTGGTATCATAGCTCTTTCCTCTACTCTAGTGGAAAGAAGACTCTTAATTTAATGAACTTGCAGTCATGTCAATATTCAGTGAAGAAGACTCTTACTCTGATGATATTTTTTATGAGCAATATGATGACGAATATGTTGAACCATATGAAGAGGAATCGATCCCTGTTGGAAATTTCTATTTGCAGAAAGTTGAATGTGATTCCCTTGTTGAATAGATGTTTGAAGAGGATATATATAATGATCTACCTATGACTAATTGGGATTGAGGAATACACAATAGAGGGAACCCAAAGAAATCCTATGAGTACTTCATGGAGTACAGTTATGCCTTGAAGAAGGAGGTTCAGAAGTCCCTGACCTTTAGAGACTATTGTGATTTAGAGATTCAGAGTTTATTCAAAGACCCCTGCAATAGTGATAGCAGAAGAAGGATTGCACATATGGTTGATGGTGTGTGCAAGGAAGTCAAGCCAATATTTTTACCCCTAGGAGCTAAGATGGATAGGAGGGATAAAGATGTGTCCTCACAGCCAGGAAAAATCAAGCGAGGAATCCAAGAGCCACCTAGTTCTTCGGGTGGAGAAGAAGTAGGAAAAAATAAAAATGAAGTTGCAGCCCTACATATGGATCCATCCCAATCTCAAGGAAAAGGAATCAAGAAGGAAGTTTCATCAAGGCCTTTGGAAGGGCCAAGCATTGTGAGACAGTTTGGTTTTCCTGCAAGAAGGAAGTCCAAAGGTTGTGATCTGAGCACCACACAATGTGGAGAGACATTAAGTTTCTTGGAAAGAAATTACCAAGAAGACCTTGCTGGTGCCCCATTACTCCAAGAAGTGGATGAAGAAGGTCAATGCACAGTGGAAGATCCAGCAGTCAAATATTTGATTGTTGGAGATGAGGGAGGTAAAATCACTCTCAATATTTTGATGGTTGATTTCAATATAACTGTAGAAGAAAAGGGACAAATTGATGAAGGTGATACATCTTTTGGATCTGATCCAAAGGAGGAACATAATTCAAATTTACAATCACCCCTTGAACCCCACAAGGACGCAGAAATTGAGCACATCTCAGTAGGGCGTGAAGCACTGAAATGGGTGGGTGAACAAGCCATCATAACTCCACCACATAAGGAGGATAGCATGACACCTGGTGACTTATTAAATGATTATTTTTATGTGTCATTATGTCAATCTAATGTGGCAGCCATTTCCATTGAAAATTTCAGAATGGTTGACCCCCATAGTGATGAGGGTCAGAATTTTGGTTTTAAAAATGAGAGCAGTGTGAAGGCCGAAACTTGGAGAGAAGATCTTTCTGTTGCACCAAGGATGAATGAGCACTTATGTTGCAACCCAAATTATGTTCCTGAGGACCTGCAAGATGAATATATTGCAGCAGCAACATATAGATCAGATTTCAAAACCTCAAGTGCACTGAATGAAATTGATCTGGTGATGGAAAATGAAAAGGAGGAAGATCTGCAAGAACATCATCTTCTTGCAGCATCTTTAAAGATGGATGAACAGAAGATCCAAGAGGCCCTGAAAGTTCTCCATGAAACTCATGCTTCAATATCAAAGTTGTGTTTGGAAGCTGCATTAATGGAAGACCAATCTTCCTTTGAAGCCATGGAGGACATCCAAAAAGCAATGTCCACAATAAAAGGTAATTTCTCACAGTTGCTTTTAGATAAAAATTACATGTTTGAGCTTATTGAGTTATTGTGGGAAGCAACACTGCATGATGAAGAGAGTATTAGCATATATAAATAAGTGAACTACAAGGTCAAAGGTGAGTTGTTGGCCACCCAAGATTCTTTAAGATACACTGAAAGTGCCCTCTTAGAATCACAAAGGAAGATAGAAGAATTTCAACAAGAGTGGCAAGAATTGATCGAATCCTCAATTTTTCCTGAGAGTCATCCCTTTTGGGTAATGGCATAAAAATATCTATGGAGGAACCTCATGAGTTGGTGGACCATGAGGAGCAATCTGTTCAGTATGTGCTGGAAGAAGGTGCAGAAAAAGTGGATGGAATGTTCAGAAGCATGGCTCACCACCCTTCATTCCCCACTCCACATTCAACCACAAATTGTGGGAATGAAAATTGTGTAAAAGGATTCTTCCTCTTGGTGTCACATGATGAGCAGGAGGATCCTAAAATCAAGGTTGATGACATGTTCCTTAACCCGCAGCAGTGGAGTCAGCCCATGCATGTGTGTGCAGCCATTTTTGACAAGGAAGTATCAGATGCACACTTACTTTTAGTATGTGGGTCATTTGATGGAGTTAAGCACCCTTGGATCAATGGCAGAGAGTCGAGCCATTGGATGAAGAGGGGAACACCTGTGGAGTTCCATAGAGATCATGAGTTCTGTTTATGTGAGGAGGACATACACATGGCTGATCAAATTCCATATGAATCAACAAATAAAAGAGCTTGTCCATCTATGGGTTGGATGGATATGGGCATCATTGCAGTGAAGACCTTGGAAGGTAAAATGTTCACTTCTTTCTGCAATAAATTTGTTGTTATAACTGACATTGTCTTAAATTGTGGGCAGCAACAAAAAGGTATTTTGTGGCCATTAGATGTCTCCAGTGCCCATTCACAAGAGGTGCATTCTAATTTGCATGCTTTCAAGAACTTATGTGTTTGGTGGAGAAGTCACACAGTTATTCAATTTTGCACTAGGGGAGGAACACTTTCAGCACAATGGATGGATCCGGGCATACCCTGGAGTGACAAGTTGTCACAAGTAACATATATAATGAATGGTATTCATCAGGGACCATGGTATCCAGGAATTCTACTCAGGTTATCCTAACTGAGTTGGAAATTTTGTTCATTGCTGGTTAAATCGCAGATATAAATTACAATGCAAATTTTCTTCATTTTTTTGAAGACCCAAGTTAATTCCAGACTGTACAATGGATAGGGACAATTACAATCAAAGTGGCACAGAAGAAGCTTGGTGGAATCCTGACATTGCTTGAGGACAAGCAATCTTAGGAAGGGAGGACAGTCATGTCCCCAAATTTTGCTATGGCCCATGGGGTAATTTTGGCCTAAGTCACCTAGGAAATAATTATTTAAATTAATCAGCAAGTATGGAAACTACCTTATGGAAGATGTCTAAGGTTGTATTTGGGAATGAAATGGACAAGGTGGGACCCCCATGTAGTTATTAACCCCATGACTAAGTCTAAGTGATTAATTAATTGAGAAATTAATTAATTGGGAAAATTTTAAGGCATTACATCATATTAATTAATTAATTACTGGGTAATTAATTAATGGCTAAGTTAAATTATTTCTGAGTTGTATTATTCACATTTAAATGGTTATTGATAATAAATGTGCCAAGCTGTTGTTGACTTAGCTAGGAAATTCGAATTGGTCAAGTAGGCTAAACTTGCCTAAGTGGTAAAATCTCAGAATAGAAAGAGAATCTAATGGAGACAAGTTGGCAAGGTGAACCAAGAAGGAAAACTGACAAAAGCTGGAAAAAGCAGGCAAAAGCAGAAAAGTGGAAAGTAAATAAAGTGGAAAAAACAAGAAAATCTGTAAGTAAAGATTTAGCAACATCCAGAAAGCTAACTAAGGCGCAGTTGCTAATCTGGGTGAAGAGAGGCAAAAGTTGGCAAGTTTTTCTAAGACAAAACTTGCTAATTATTCCAAGAAGGCGCCTACATGACTTGGAGTAGGATGGGAAAGTGGGTAACCTACTCTCACAAGTCACCAAAGCTAAGTAACTTACTCAGTAGGTCATCATGAATTTTATAAAAGAAGCCAACCAACTCCAATGAACAACTTTTGATCATTATTGGAATTTGTGAGTGAGAGCTCTGAGCCCTACAAGTTGAGTGTTGTGCCTCAACAAGTTATGCTTGGGTGATGTGCCCCAAGGCCCCTTGAGTTTCCTGAGAGTGTTATGCAGGTCCAACAAACAGTATTGCAGCCATTAGTGCCCAGTACAGTTCAGCCATGAAGATCTAATGTCAGATTGATGAGGAGGCCACCATTGAAGGATATTTTCCGCTAGATTTGAAGAAAGAGTACTAGAGGATGGAGATAATTGTGGAGAGGTGTGCCCAGGACCGCTAGTGAGTTATATAAGATGGTGATGCAGAGATTAAAGGCTGCTAAATTCCAGAGATTGAATATCAGAACCATTCTCCTCTCTTCTTCTACCTCTGCTACTCCCACAGCCAGTTTTGGAGGTGATTTCCCCACAGGAGAGAACTAGTTGAAGATTGCAACCATTGAAGACCAGGATGTTCGGAATGAAGAAATTTCAGCCATCTAGACATTAAATGGCCTGATGATAGTCTCCATTAAATATCCGAAGTAACTTCTCTCTTCTCTTATCTATTTCTCCACTATTGTAACAGAAAACTAGCCTGTGAGGCATCATGATTTGAGAAGCTAGCATTAATAAAAGAAGGAATGTTTTGAATGTCAAATTTCAAGTTTTGTGGATGAAATATGTTATATCAGAGATGAAATTAATAACATATCAGAGTTTCTAATTCTTAAGAGCATTTTGTGAAGTTAAAATGCAAGACTAGCTAGATTGATGACAATTCTAGACTAGTTTCACCACTTTTCCTGCCAAATCTATTTTATTCACTATTTTTACATTCTGTCAGTTGGAGATAGTCCTTAACTCATTCTAGTATCCATATCAGTCTAAAAAATTAGAATTTGGAAGCCTCTTGACCCTTCTTGGAAAGATAATAAAAATACTAGCTCAGCAATCCCAAGAGAGCCCAGAAACCCAAGTTCTTCCCAAACTTTCACAAGTATGCAAAAATATATTTCTGAACATAACATGCCATCATTTGACTGATATAAAATCTATCATCAACTTTCAGTATCCCCTCCTTTTCCAGTATGCATATGCCAGCTACCCAGGGAGCCTCGAAGTAGACATAGACTTGTTCTATGTTGAAAAGTGAATGGTACTGGTACCTTGTGCATAAGACAAATCTGATCTGACATCCTTGACCTCCTACTGCACCTAACCTCATACATTTTCCAGAATTAAACATTCATCCCACCATCCTCAATCCTTACCTCAGTACCCCTCACTTACCTCCTGCCCGGTTCGAAGGATTTGACAGAAAATTTTACTAGTAAAAGTAATAGAAGTTTTTTGATGTGGAGTTAATATCTAGGCCAGATCTTTCCCAGGATATTACAGTGGTATTAGAGCTCTTTCCTCTACTCCTGTGGAAAGAAGACTCTTAATTTAATGAACTTGCAGTCATGTCAATATTCAGTGAAGAAGACTCTTACTCTGATGATGTTTTTTATGAGCAATATGATGACGAATATGTTGAACCATATGAAGAGGAATCGATCCCTGTTGGAAATTTCTATTAGCAGAAAGTTGAATGTGATTCCCTTGTTGAACACATGTTTGAAGAGGATATATATAATGATCTACCTATGACTAATTGGGATTATGGAGGAATACACAATAGAGGGAATCCAAAGAAATCCTATGAGTACTTCATGGAGTACTCTTCCTTGAAGAAGGAGGTTCAGAAGTCCCTGACCTTTAGAAACTATTGTGATTTAGAGATTCAGAGTTTATTCAAAGACCCCTACAATAGTGATAGTAGAAGAAGGATTGCACATATGGTTGATGGTGTGTGCAAGGAAGTCGAGCAAAGATTTTTACCCCTAGGAGCTAAGATGGATAGGAGGGATAAAGATGTGTCCTCACAGCCAGGGAAAATCAAGGGAGGAAACCAAGATCCACCTAGTTCTTCGGGTGGAGAAGAAGTAGGAAAAAATAAAAATGAAGTTGCAGCCCTACATATGGATCCATCCCAATCTCATGGAAAAGGAATCAAGAAGGAAGTTTCATCAAGGCCACTGGCAGGGCCTAGCATTGTTAGACTGTTTGGTTTTCCTTCAAGAAGGAAGTCCAAAGCATGTGATCTGAGCACCACACAATATGGAGAGACATTAAGTTTCTTGGAAAGAAATGACCAAGAAGACCTTGCTGGTGACCCATTACTCCAAGAAGTGGATGAAGAAGGTCAATGCATAGTGGAAGATCTAGCAATCAAACATTTGATTGTTGGAGATGAGGGAGGTTAAATCACTCGAATCTTTTGATGGTTGATTTCAAAATAACTGTAGAAGAAATGGAAAAAATTGATGAAGGTGATACATCTTTTGGATCTGATCCAAAGGAGGAACATAATTCAGATTTACAATCACCACTTGAACCTCACAAGGACACAGAAATTGAGCACATCTCCGTAGGGTGTGAAGCACTGAAATGGGTGGGTGAACAAGCCATCATAAATCCACCACATAAGGAGGATAGCATGACACCTGGTGACTTATTAAATGATGATTTTTATGTGTCATTATGTCAATATGATGTGGTGGCAATTTAAATTGAAAATTTCAGAATGGTTGACCCCCATAGTGATCAGGTTCAGAATTTTGGTTTGAAAATGAGAGCAGTGTGAAGGCTGAAACTTGGAGAGAAGATATTTATTTTTCACCAAGGATGAATGAGCACTTATGTTGTAGCCCAAATTATGTTCCTGAGGACCTCCAAGATGAATATATTGCAGCAGCAACATATAGATCAGATTTCAAAACCTCAAGTGCATTGAATGAAATTGATCTGGTGATGGAAAATGAAAAGGAGGAACATCTGCAAGAACCTCATCTTCTTGCAACATCTTTAAGGATGGATGAACAGAAGATCCAAGAGGCCCTGAAAATTCTCCATGAAACTCATGCTTCAATATCAAAGTTGTGTTGGGAAGCTGCATTAATGGAAGACCAATCTTCCTTTGAATCCATGGAGGACATCCAAAAAGTAATGTCCACAATAAAAGGTAATTTCTCATAGTTGCTTTCAGATAAAAATTACATGTTTGAGCTTAATGAGTTATTGTTGGAAGCAACATTGCATGATGAAGAGAGTATTAGCATATATGAAAAAGTGAACTGCAAGCTCAAAGGCGAGTTATTGGCCAACCAAGATTCTTTGAGATACACTGAAAGTGACCTCTTAGAATAACAAAGGACGATAGAAGAATTTCAACATGAGTGGCAAGAATTTCAATAAGAGTGGCTGGAAGAAGGTGCAGAAAAAGTGGATGGAATGTTCAGAAGCATGGCTCACCACCCTTCATTCCCCACTCCACATTCAACCACAAATTGTGGGAATGAAAATTGGGTAAAAGGATTCTTCCTCTTGGTGTCACATGATGAGCAGGAGGATCCTAAAATTGAGGTTGATGACATGTTCCTTAACCTGCAGCAGTGGAGGCAGCCCATGCATGTGTGTGCATCCATTTTTGACAAGGAAGTATCAGATGCACACTTACTTTCAGTATGTGGGTCATTTGATGGAGTTATGCACCCTTGGATCAATGGCAGAGAGTTGAGACATTGGATGAAGAGGGGAACACCTGTGGAGTTCCATAGAGATCATGAGTTCTCTTTATGTGAGGAGGACATACACATGGCTGATCACATTCCATATGACTCAGCAAATAAAACTGCTTGTCCATCTATGGGTTGGATCGATATGGGCATCATTGCAGTGAAGACCTTGGAAGGTAAAATGTTCACTTGTTTCTGCAATAAATTTGTTGTTATAACTGACATTGTCTTAAATTGTGAGCAGCAACAAAAAGGTATTTTGCAGCCATTAGATGTCTCCAATTCACATGCACAAGAGATGCATTTTAATTTTCATGCTTTCAAGAACATCTGTGTTTGGTGGAGAAGTCACATAGTTATTCAATTTTGCACTAGGGGAGGCACACTTTCAGCATGATGGATGGATCCGGGCATACCCTGGAGTGACAACTTGTCACAAGTAACATATATAATGAATGGTATTCATCAGGGACCATGGGATCCAGGAATTCTACTAAAGTTATCCTAACTGAGTTGGAAATTTTGTTCATTGCTGGTTAAATTGCAGATATAAATTACAGTGCAATTTTTCTTCATTTTCTTGAAGACCCAAGTTAATTCCAGAATGTACAGTGGATGGGGACAATTATAAGCAAAGTGGTGTAGAAGTAGCTTGGTGGAATCCTGACATTGCTTGAGGACAAGCAATGTTAGGAAGGGAGGACTGTCATGTCCCCATATTTTGCTATGGCCCATGGGGTAATTTTGGCGTAAGTCACCTAGGCAATAATTATTTAAATTACTCAACAAGTATGGAAACTACCTTATGGAAGATTTCTAAGGTTGTATTTGGGAATTAAATGGACAAGGTGGGACCCCCATGTAGTTATTAACCCATGACTAAGTCTAAGTGATTAATTAAATGATAAATTAATTAATTGGGGAAATTTTGAGGCATTACACCATATTAATTAATTAATTATTGGGTAATTAATTAATGGCTAAGTTAAATTATTTCTGAGCTGTATTATTCACATTTAAATGTTTATTGCTAATAAATGTGCCAAGTGGTTGTTGACTTGGCTAGGAAATTTGAATTGGTCAAGTAGGCTAAACTTGCCTAAGTGGTAAAATCTCATAATAGCAAGAGAATCTATTGGAGACAAGTTGGCAAGGTGAACCAAGAAGGAAACTGACAAAAGCTGGCAAAAGCAGAAAAGTGGAAAGTAAATAAAGAGGAAAAAACAAGAAAAGATGTAAGTAAAGATTTAGCAACATCCAGAAATCTAACTAAGGCGCAGTTTCTAATCTGGGTGAAGAGAGACAAAAGTTGGCAAGTTTTTCTAAGACAAAACTTGCTAATTATTCGAAGAATGCGCCTACATGACTTGGAGTAGGATGGGAAAGTGGGTAAACTACTCTCACAAGTCACCAAAGCTAAGTAACTTACTCAGCAGTTCATCATGAAGTTTATAAAAGAATCCAACCAACTCCAATGAACAACTTTTGATCATTATTGGAATTTGTGAGTGAGAGCTCTGAGCCATCCAAGTTGAGTGTTGTGCCTCAACAAGTTATGCTTGGGTGATGTGCCCCAAGGCCCCTTGAGTTTCCTGACAGTGTTATGCAGTTCCAGCAAGCAGTATTATAGCCATTAATGTCCAGTACAGTTCAGCCATGAAGATCTAATGTTGGATTGAAGAGGAGGCCACCATTGAAGGAGATTTGCCGCTAGATTTGAAGGAAGAGCACTAGAGGATGGAGATAATTATGGAGAGGTGTGCCCAAGACCTCCAGTGAGTTCTATAAGATGATTATGCAGAGATTAAAGGCTGCTAAATTCCAGATATTGAATATCAAAACCATTCTCCTCTCTTCTTCTACCTCTGCTACTCCCACAGCTAGTTTTGGAGGTGATTTCCCCACAGGAGAGAACTAGTTGAAGATTGCACCATTGAAGACCATCATGTTCGGAATGTAGAAAGTTCAGCCATCTAGACATTAGATGGACTGATGACAGTCTCCATTAAATATCCAAAGTAACTTCTCTCTTCTCTTATCTATTTCTCCACTATTGTATCAGAAAACTAGCCTGTGAGGCATCATGATTTGAGAAGCTAGCATTAATAAAAGAAGGAATGTTCTGAATGTCAAATTTCGAGTTGTGTGGATGAAATATGTTATATCAGAGATGAAATTAATATCAGATCATAGTTTCTAATTCTTAAGAGCAATTTGTGAAGTTAAAATGCAAGACTAGCTAGATTGATGACAATTCTAGACTAGTTTCACCACTTTTGCTGCCAAATCTATTTTATTTACTATTTTTTACATTCTGTCAATTGGAGCTAGTCCTTAACTCATTCTAGTATCCATATCAGTTTAAAAAATCAGAATTTGGAAGCCTCTTGACCCTTCCTGGAAAGATAATAAAAATACTAGCTCAGCAATCCACGGAGAGCCTAGAAACCCCAGTTCTTCCCAAACTTTCACAAGTCTGCAAAAATATCTTTCTGAACATAACCAGCCATCATTTGACTGATATAAACTCTTTCATCAACTTCTAGTATCCCCTCCTTCTCCAATATGCATTTGCCAGCTACCTAGGGAGCCTCGAAGTAGACATAGACTTGTTCTATGTTGAAAAGTGAATGGTACTGGTACCTTGTGCATAAGAAAAATATAATTTGACATCCTTGACCTGCTGCTGCACCTAATCTCATACATTTTCCAGAATTAAACATTCATCCCACAATCCTCAATCCTTACCTCAGTACCCCTCACTTACCTCCTGCCTGGTTCGAAGGATTTGACAGAAAATTTTACTAGTAAAAGTAATAAAAGTTTTTTGACGTGGAGTTAATATCTCAGTCAGATCTTGCCCAGGATAATACAGTGGTATCAGAGCTCTTTCCTCTACTCCTGTGGAAAGAAGACTCTTAATTTAATGAACTTGCAGTCATGTCAGTATTCAGTGAAGAAGACTCTTACTCTGATGATGTTTTTTATGAGCAATATGATGACGAATATGTTGAACCATATGAAGAGGAATCGATCGCTGTTGGAAATTTCTATTTGCAGAAAGTTGAATGTGATTCCCTTGTTGAACACATGTTTGAAGAGGATATATATAATGATCTACCTATGACTAATTGGGATTATGGAGGAATACACAATAGAGGGAATCCAAAGAAATCCTATGAGTACTTCATGGAGTACTCTTCCTTGAAGAAGGAGGTTCAGAAGTCCCTGACCTTTAGAAACTATTGTGATTTAGAATTTCAGAGTTTATTCAAAGACCCCTACAATAGTGATAGTAGAAGAAGGATTGCACATATGGTTGATGGTGTGTGCAAGGAATTCGAGCAAAGATTTTTACCCCTAGGAGCTAAGATGGATAGGAGGGATAAAGATGTGTCCTCACAGCCAGGGAAAATCAAGGGAGGAAACCAAGAGCCACCTAGTTCTTCGGGTGGAGAAGAAGTAGGAAAAAATAAAAATGAAGTTGCAGCCCTACATATGGATCCATCCCAATCTCATGGAAAAGGAATCAAGAAGGAAGTTTCATCGAGGCCATTGGCAGGGCCAAGCATTGTTAGATTGTTTGGTTTTCCTTCAAGAAGGAAGTCCAAAGCATGTGATCTGAGCACCACACAATATGGAGAGACATTAATTTTCTTGGAAAGAAATGACCAAGAAGACCTTGCTGGTGACCCATTACTCCAAGAAGTGGATGAAGAAGGTCAATGCACAGTGGAAGATCTAGCAATCAAACATTTGATTGTTGGAGATGAGGGAGGTTAAATCACTCGAAATCTTTTGATGGTTGATTTCAAAATAACTATAGAAGAAATGGAACAAATTGATGAAGGTGATACATCTTTTGGATCTGATCCAAAGGAGGAACATAATTCAGATTTACAATCACCACTTGAACCTCACAAGGATGCAGAAATTGAGCACATCTCCGTAGGGTGTGAAGCACTGAAATGGGTGGGTGAACAAGCCATCATAACTCCACCACATAAGGAGGATAGCATGACACCTGGTGACTTATTAAATGATGACTTTTATGTGTCATTATGTCAATATGATGTGGTAGCAATTTAAATTGAAAATTTCAGAATGGTTGACCCCCATAGTGATGAGGTTCAGAATTTTGGTTTTAAAATGAGAGCAGTGTGAAGGCTGAAACTTGGAGATAAGATATTTCTTTTGCACCAAGGATGAATGAGCACTTATGTTGCAACCCAAATTATGTTCCTGAGGACCTGCAAGATGAATATATTGCAGCAGCAACATATAGATCAGATTTCAAAACCTCAAGAGCACTGAATGAAATTGATCTGGTGATGGAAAATGAAAAGGAGGAACATCTGCAAGAACCTCATCTTCTTGCAACATCTTTAAGGATGGATGAACAGAAGATCCAAGAGGCCTTGAAAATTCTCCATGAAACTCATGCTTCAATATCAAAGTTGTGTTGGGAAGCTGCATTAATGGAAGACCAATCTTCCTTTGAAGCCATGGAGGACATCCAGAAAGTAATGTCCACAATCAAAGGTAATTTCTCATAGTTGCTTTCAGATAAAAATTACATGTTTGAGCTTAATGAGTTATTGTTGGAAGCAACATTGCATGATGAAGAGAGTATTAGCATATATGAAAAAGTGAACTGCAAGCTCAAAGGTGAGTTATTGGCCAACCAAGATTCTTTGAGATACACTGAAAGTGCCCTCTTAGAATCACAAAGGACGATAGAAGAATTTCAACATGAGTGGCAAGAATTTCAATAAGAGTGGCTGGAAGAAGGTGCAGAAAAAGTGGATGGAATGTTCAGAAGCATGGCTCACCACCCTTCATTCCCCACTCCACATTCAACCACAAATTGTGGGAATGAAAATTGGGTAAAAGGATTCTTCCTCTTGGTGTCACATGATGAGCAGGAGGATCCTAAAATCGAGGTTGATGACATGTTCCTTAACCTGCAGTAGTGGAGGCAGCCCATGCATGTGTGTGCAGCCATTTTTGACAAGGAAGTATCAGATGCACACTTACTTTCAGTATGTGGATCATTTGATGGAGTTATGCACCCTTGGATCAATGGCAGAGAGTCGAGACATTGGATGAAGAGGGGAACACCTGTGGAGTCCATAGAGATCATGAGTTCTCTTTATGTGAGGAGGACACACACATGGCTGATCACATTCCATATGACTCAGCAAATAAAACTGCTTGTCCATCTATGGGTTGGATCGATATGGGCATCATTGCAGTGAAGACCTTGGAAGGTAAAATGTTCACTTGTTTCTGCAATAAATTTGTTGTTATAACTGACATTGTCTTAAATTGTGAGCAGCAACAAAAAGGTATTTTGGAGCCATTAGATGTCTCCAATTCCCATGCACAAGAGATGCATTTTAATTTTCATGCTTTCAAGAACATCTGTGTTTGGTGGATAAGTCACATAGTTATTCAATTTTGCACTAGGGGAGGCACACTTTCAGCATGATGGATGGATCCGGGCATACCTTGGAGTGACAACTTGTCACAAGTAACATATATAATGAATGGTATTCATCAGGGACCATTGGATCCAGGAATTCTACTAAAGTTATCCTAACTGAGTTGGAAATTTTGTTCATTGCTGGTTAAATTGCAGATATAAATTACAGTGCAATTTTTCTTCATTTTCTTGAAGACCCAAGTTAATTCCAGAATGTACAGTGGATGGGGACAATTATAAGCAAAGTGGTGCAGAAGAAGCTTGGTGGAATCCTGACATTGCTTGAGGACAAGCAATCTTAGGAAGGGAGGACTGTCATGTCCCCATATTTTGCTATGGCCCATGGGGTAATTTTCACGTAAGTCACCTAGGCAATAATTATTTAAATTACTCAACAAGTATGGAAACTACCTTATGGAAGATTTCTAAGGTTGTATTTGGGAATTAAATGGACAAGGTGGGACCCCCATGTAGTTCTTAACCCATGACTAAGTCTAAGTGATTAATTAATTGATAAATTAATTAATTGGGGAAATTTTGAGGCATTACACCATATTAATTAATTAATTATTGGGTAATTAATTAATGGCTAAGTTAAATAATTTCTGAGCTGTATTATTCACATTTAAATGGTTATTGCTAATAAATGTGCCAAGTGGTTGTTGACTTGGCTAGGAAATTCGAATTGGTCAAGTAGGCTAAACTTGCCTAAGTGGTAAAATCTCATAATAGCAAGAGAATCTAATGGAGACAAGTTGGCAAGGTGGATCAAGAAGGAAACTGACAAAAGCTAGCAAAAGCAGAAAAGTGGAAAGTAAATAAAGAGGAAAAAACAAGAAAAGATGTAAGTAAAGATTTAGCAACATCCAGAAATCTAACTAAGGTGCAGTTTCTAATCTGGGTGAAGAGAGACAAAAGTTGGCAAGTTTTTCTAAGACAAAACTTGGTAATTATTCGAAGAAGGCTCCTACATGACTTGGAGTAGGATGGGAAAGTGGGTAAACTACTCTCACAAGTCACCAAAGCTAAGTAACTTACTCAGCAGTTCATCATGAAGTTTATAAAAGAAGCCAACCAACTCCAATGAGCAACTTTTGATCATTATTGGAATTTGTGAGTGAGAACTCCGAGCCCTCCAAGTTGAGTGTTGTGCCTCAACAAGTTATGCTTGGGTGATGTGCCCCAAGGCCCCTTGAGTTTCCTGAGAGTGTTATGCAGTTCCAACAAGCAGTATTATATCCATTAATGTCCAGTACAGTTCAGCCATGAAGATCTAATGTTAGATTGAAGAGGAGGCCACCATTGAAGGAGATTTGCCGCTAGATTTGAAGGAAGAGCACTAGAGGATGGAGATAATTATGGAGAGGTGTGCCTAGGACCTCCAGTGAGTTCTATAAGATGATTATGCAGATATTAAATGCTGCTAAATTCCAGAGATTGAATATCAGAACCATTCTTCTCTCTTCTTCTACCTCTGCTACTCCCACAGCTAGTTTTGGAGGTGATTTCCCCACAGGAGAGAACTAGTTGAAGATTGCACCATTGAAGACCATCATGTTCGGAATGTAGAATATTCAGCCATCTAGACATTAGATGGACTGATGACAGTCTCCATTAAAGATCCGAAGTAACTTCTCTCTTCTCTTATCTATTTCTCCACTATTGTATCAGAAAACTAGCCTGTGAGGCATCATGATTTGAGAAGATAGCATTAATAAAAGAAGGAATGTTCTGAATGTCAAATTTCGACTTTTTTGGATGAAATATGTTATATCAGAGATGAAATTAATATCAGAGCAGAGTTTCTAATTCTTAAGAGCAGTTTGTCAAGTTAAAATGCAAGACTAGCTAGATTGATGACAATTCTAGACTAGTTTCACCATGTTTCCTGCCAAATCTATTTTATTTACTATTTTTTACATTCTGTCAGTTGGAGCTAGTCCTTAACTCAGTCTAGTATCCATATCAGTTTAAAAAATCAGAATTTGAAAGCCTCTTGACCCTTCCTGGAAAGATAATAAAAATACTAGCTCAGCAATCCCAGGAGAGCCTAGAAACCCCAGTTCTTCCCAAACTTTCACAAGTCTGCAAAAATATCTTTCTGAACATAACCAGCCATCATTTGACTGATATAAACTCTTTCATCAACTTCTAGTATCCCCTCCTTGTCCAATATGCATATGCCAGCTACCCAGGGAGCCTCGAAGTAGACATAGACTTGTTCTATGTTGAAAAGTGAATGGTACTGGTACCTTGTGCATAAGAAAAATCTGATTTGACATCCTTGACCTGCTGCTGCACCTAATCTCATACATTTTCCAGAATTAAACTTTCATCCCACCATCCTCAAGCCTTACCTCAGTACCCCTCACTTACCTCCTACCCGGTTCGAAGGATTTGACAGAAAATTTTACTAGTAAAAGTTATAAAATTTTTTTGAAGTGGAGTTAATATCTGGGTCAGATCTTTCCCAGGATATTACAGTGGTAACAGAGCTCTTTCCTCTACTCCTGTGGAAAGAAGACTCTTAATTTAATGAACTTGCAGTCATGTCAATATTCAGTGAAGAAGACTCTTACTCTGATGATGTTTTTTATGAGCAATATGATGACGAATATGTTGAACCATATGAAGAGGAATCGATCCCTGTTGGAAATTTCTATTTGCAAAAAGTTGAATCTGATTCCCTTGTTGAACATATGTTTGAAGAGGATATATATAATGATCTACCTATGACTAATTGGGATTATGGAGGAATACACAATAGAGGGAACCCAAAGAAATCCTATGAGTACTTCATGGATTACTCTTCCTTGAAGAAGGAGGTTCAGAAGTCCCTAACCTTTAGAGACTATTGTGATTTAGAGATTCAGAGTTTATTCAAAGACCCCTACAATAGTGATAGAAGAAGAAGGATTGCACATATGGTTGATGGTGTGTGAAAGTAAGTCGAGCCAAGATTTTTACCCCTAGGAGCTAAGATGGATAGGAGGGATAAAGATGTGTCCTCACAGCCAGGAAAAATCAAGGGAGGAAACCAAGAGCCACCTAGTTCTTCAGGTGGAGAAAAAGTAGGGAAAAATAAAAATGAAGTTGCAGCCCTACATATGGATCCATCCCAATCTCAGGGAAAAGGAATCAAGAAGGAAGTTTCTTCGAGGCCATTGGCAGGGCCAAGCATTGTGAGACTATTTGGTTTTCCTTCGAGAAGGAAGTCCAAAGGTTGTGATCCGAGCACCACACAATGTGGAGAGACATTAAGTTTCTTGGAAAGAAATGACCAAGAAGACCTTGTTGGTTCCCCATTACTCCAAGAAGTGGATGAAGAAGGTCAATGCACAATGGAAGATCCAGCAGTCAAACATTTGATTGTTGGAGATGAGGGAGGTAAAATCACTCTCAATCTCTTGATGGTTGATCTCAAAATAACTGTAGATGAAATGGGACAAATTGATGAAGGTGATACATCTTTTGGATCTGATCCAAAGGAGGAACATAATTCAGATTTACAATCACCCCTTGAACCTCACAAGGACACATAAATTGAGCACATCTCAGTAGGGTGTGAAGCAGTGAAATGGGTGGGTGAACAAGCCATCATAACTCCACCACATAAAAAGGATAGCATGACACCTGGTGAGTTATTAAAGGATGATTTTTATGTTTCATTATGTCAATTTGATGTGGCAGCCATTTCCATTGAAAATTTCAGAATGGTTGACCCCCATAGTGATGAGGTTCAGAATTTTGGTTTTAAAAATGAGAGCAGTGTCAAGGCTGAAACTTGGACAGAAGATCTTTCTGTTGCACCAAGGATGAATGAGCACTTATGTTGCAGCCCAAATTATGTTCCTGAGGACTTGCAAGATGAATATATTGCAGCAGCAACATATAGATCAGATTTCAAAACCTCAAGTGCACTGAATGAAATTGATCTAGTGATGGAAAATGAAAAGGAGGAACATCTGCAAGAACCTCATCTTCTTGCAACATCTTTAAACATGGATGAACACAAGATCCAAGAGGCCCTGAAACTTCTCCATGAAACTCATGCTTCAATATCAAAGTTCTGTTGGGAAGTTGCATCAATGGAAGACCAATCTTCCTTTGAAGCCATGGAGGACATCAAGAAAGCAATGTCCACAATCAAAGGTAATTTTTCACAGTTGCTTTCAGATAAAAATTACATGTTTGAGCTTATTGAGTTATTGCGGGAAGCAACACTGCATGATGAAGAGAGTATTGGCATATATGAAAAAGTGAACTGCAAGCTCAAAGGTGAGTTGTTGGCCACCCAAGATTCTTTGAGATTCACTGAAAGTGCCCTCTTAGAATCACAAAGGAAGATAGAAGAATTTCAACAAGAGTGGCAAGAATTGACCGAATCCTCATTTTTTTCCTGAGAGTCATCCCTTTTGGGTAAATGACATAAAAATATCCATGGAGGAACCTCATGAGTGGGTGGACCAGGAGGAGCAATATGTTCAGTATGTGCTGGAAGAAGGTGCAGAAAAAATGGATGGAATGTTCAGAAGCATGGCTCACCACCCTTCATTCCCCACTCCACATTCAACCACAAATTATGGGAATGAAAATTGGGTAAAAGGATTCTTCCTCTTGGTGTCACATGATGAGCAGGAGGATCCTAAAATCGAGTTTGATGGAATGTTCCTTAACCCGCGGCAGTGGAGGCATCCCATGCATGTGTGTGTAGCCAATTTTGACAAGGAAGTATCAGATGCACACTTACTTTCAGTATGTGGGTCATTTGATGGAGTTATGCACCCTTGGATCAATGGCAGAGAGTCGAGACATTGGATGAAGAGGGGAACACCTGTGGAGTTCCATAGAGATCATGAGTTCTCTTTATGTGAGGAGGACATACACATGGCTGATCACATTCCATATGACTCAGCAAACAAAACTGCTTGTCCATCTATGTGTTGGATGGATATGGGCATCATTGCAGTGAAGACCTTGGAAGGTAAAATGTTCACTTGTTTCTGCAATAAATTTGTTGTTATAACTGACATTGTCTTAAATTGTGAGCAACAACAAAAGGGTATTTTGCAGCCCTTAGATGTCTCCAGTGCCCATGCACAAGAGATGCATTCTAATTTGCATGCTTTCAAGAACTTCTGTGTTTGGTGGAGAAGTCACACAGTTATTCAATTTTGCACTTGGAGAGGCACACTTTCAACACGATAGATGGATCCGGGCATACCTTGGAGTGACAAGTTGTCACAAGTAACATGTATAATGAATGGTATTCATCAGGGACCATGGGATCCAGGAATTCTACTAAAGTTATCCTAACTGAGTTGGAAATTTTGTTCATTGCTGGTTAAATTGCAGATATAAATTACAGTGCAATTTTTCTTCATTTTTTTGAAGACCCCAGTTAATTCCAGAATGTACAGTGGATGGGGACAATTATAAGCAAAGTGGTGCAGAAGAAGCTTGGTGGAATCCTGACATTGCTTGAGTACAAGCAATCTTAGGAAGGGAGGACTGTCATGTCCCCAAATTTTGCTATGGCCCATGGGGTAATTTTGGCGTAAGTCACCTAAGCAATAATTATTTAAATTAATGAGCAAGTATGGAAATTACCTTATGGAAGATGTCTAAGGTTGTATTTGGGAATTAAATGGACAAGGTGGGACCCCCATGTAGTTATTAACCCCATGACTAAGTCTAAGTGATTAATTAATTGGGGAAATTTTGAGGCATTACACCATATTAATTAATTAATTACTGGGTAATTAATTAATGGCTAAGTTAAATTATTTCTGAGTTGTATTATTCACATTTAAATGGTTATTGCTAATAAAAGTGACAAGTGGTTGTTGACTTGGCTAGGAAATTCGAATTGGTCAAGTAGGCTAAACTTGCCTAAGTGGTAAAATCTCAAAATAGCAAGAGAATCTAATGGAGACAAGTTGGCAAGGTGAACCAAGAAGGAAACTGACAAAAGCCGACAAAAGCCGACAAAAGCAGGCAAAAGCAGAAAATTAGAATGTAAATAAAGTGGAAAAAACAAGGAAAGCTGTAAGTAAAGATTTATCAACATCTAGAAAGCTAACTAAGGCACTGTTGCTAATCTGGGTGAAGAGAGACAAAAGTTGGCAAGTTTTTCTAAGACAAAACTTGCTAATTATTCCAAGAAGGCACCTACATGACTTGGAGTAGGATGGGAAAGTGGGTAACCTACTCTCACAAGTCACCAAAGCTAAGTAACTTACTCAACAGGTCATCATGAAGTTTATAAAAGAATCCAACCAACTCCAATGAACAAATTTTGATCATTATTGGAATTTGTGAGTGAGAGCTCTGAGCCCTCCAAGTTGAGTGTTGTGCCTCAACAAGTTATGCTTGGGTGATGTGCCCCAAGGCCCCTTGAGTTTACTGAGAGTGTTATGCAGGTCCGACAAGCAGTATTACAGCCATTAATGTCCAGTATAGTTCATCCATGAAGATCTAATGTCAGATTGAAGAGGAGGCCACCATTGAAGGAGATTTGTAGCTAGATTTGAAGAAAGAGCACTAGAGGATGGAGATAATTATGGAGAGGTGTGCCCAGGACCTCCAATGATTTCTATAAGATGATGATGCAGAGATTAAAGGCTGCTAAATTACAGAGATCGAATATCAGAACCATTCTCCTCTCTTCTTCTACCTCTACTACTCCCACAGCCAGTTTTGGAGGTGATTTCCCCACATGAGAGAACTAGTTGAAGATTGCAACCATTGAAAACCAGCATGTTCAGAATGCAGCAAATTCAACCATCTAGACATTAGATGGACTGATGATAGTCTCCATTATAGATCCGAAGTAACTTCTCTCTTCTCTTATCTATTTCTCCACTATTGTAACAGAAAACTAGC
Organism: Larix kaempferi; assembly: GCA_027924585.1. Lineage (NCBI taxonomy): Eukaryota > Viridiplantae > Streptophyta > Pinopsida > Pinales > Pinaceae > Larix > Larix kaempferi. The sequence goes on along the minus strand of BSBM01000649.1, from coordinate 2,174,898 downwards.
CCGTGAGGCATCATGATTTGAGAAGATAGCATTAATAAAAGAAGGAATGTTCTGAATGTCAAATTTCGATTTTTTTGGATGAAATATGTTATATCAGAGATGAAATTAACATCAGAGCAGAGTTTCTAATTCTTAAGAGCAGTTTGTCAAGTTAAAATGCAAGACTAGCTAGATTGATGACAATTCTAGACTAGTTTCACCATGTTTCCTGCCAAATCTATTTTATTCACTATTTTTACATTCTGTTAGTTGGATCTAGTCCTTAACTCAGTCTAGTACTCATATCAGTCTAAAAAATCAGAATTTGGAAGCCTCTTGACCCTTCCTGGAAAGATAAGGAAAATACTAGCTCAATAATCCCGAGAGAGCCCAGAAACCCCAGTTCTTCCCAAACTTTCACAAGTCTGCAAAAATATATTTATGAACATAAAAGCCATCATTTCACTGATATAAACTCTTTCATCAACTTCCAGTATCCCCTCCTTGTCCAGTATGCATATGCCAGCTACCCAGGGAGCCTCGAAGTAGACATAGACTTGTTCTATGTTGAAAAATGAATGGTACTGGTACTGCTGCACCTAACCTCATACATTTTCCAGAATTAAACATTCATCCCAACATCCTCAATCCTTACCTCAGTACCCCTCACTTACCTCCTGCCCGGTTCGAAGGATTTGATAGAAAATTTTACTAGTAAAAGTTGTAATTTTTTTTTGAAGTGGAGTTAATATCTGGGTTAGATCTTTCCCAGGATATTACAACTTCCTTCTGGATTGTTGGGGAGTTTGTTCGTCTCTGGTCTACCCCAGATTTTGTGCCTTCCCGAGTGACCAAAAAACATGTTGTTTTTCTCTCCTCTCTAGGTTCAGAATTTATAAAATTGGTTGGACTCCTTGTGTGATCCTCCCATCTCACAATGAGCTCAGGGAATTCTTCTATTGTATAAGTGTTGGTGCAACAATAGGTACACCATGGTCTTTTGGGAAACAAAAAATCATGGGCTAGGTGACCCACTTCATTACAATTGTAGCAACATAATGGACCCATGGGACCACCTCCTCATCCGGCTCCGAAACCTCCTCCTCTTCCAACCCCCAAAAATGCTCCTCCTTCTCCTCTTGTCCCTTGGGATTGATTAGCCACTTGAGATATATATTGGTCCATTCCCTCTGTAAGGGAATCTAAATTTATACACTCCTCAGTATTGTGTGTAGTGGATCTTCATAATTCGTAGTAGAACATGTCAGGTACTTCTAAGTACTTCTAGAATAGAGGAAAAAATCACACTTATAACCGAACGACTTACAAATTTTGCAGTAGTCAATAAGGTACGTAGTTGGAGGTTCTGGATATGATGGTCATCCTATGGAATGAAACGGATGTTCCATAGCGACTTGCACAACTGTTGCACTAGGTATGTTATTGAATGGTCCTCCTCACATCTGCAAACATTATGAGGTGTGATGTCCTTCTGTTAGATAGCTAGTGCACTATAACCATGTTCATTGTTCCTTTGGTGTATTTAGGTCCTAGAGTCCCTCAGTTATATTTTCTAGATTGCGATGCACTTAGGCTATTTCACCAGTGGATGATGAAGCTACCGCTCCTCCTCCCATTTCAATTGATTCTGGATAGTTTTCCGTAGATTTAACCTTCATTGCTTGCTCAAGTGTAGTCTTTGGAGAGTTTATTACTTGTTGCAATAAGGATATCTTTGTGAGAGGAGATAGTCCTTGAATGAACCATTCTTTGTGGTGAGCCTTGTGAATTGGGTACACTAGCTTTGTTAATACATCTCTGAATATCTATGCATACAACCATGTGAATTCTCCACGTCTTTTCCATATTTCTCTTAATTCTCAACACCATGTTGTTCAAATTTTGACTATGCAAATTCATCTAGAAACATATTTTTAGTCTCTTCCAAGGTAGGTGCCAGTGCATTTGGGACTCGTCTTTCAACTAGTATCATATACCACTGCAATTCCCTTGTGCAAAGGGTCGTCTAAAATTCCACCAACTTAGATGCTGCCAAGGTGGCCCTAGCATTCCATATTGCCTCACAAAGAAAATAATGTTGAGCTGCATCATCTTCTTTGATCGACCAAAAATCAGTGAATCCTAAGGGAAGTCCTGCTGGTGCCCCTGCTATTGGTACAACTAGAGTAATTACTAAAAAAAACCCTTGTGGTCATGGTTGCAAAACAAAATTGCGGTTGCTTGGCGAAGAACTAATGTTGCTTCCTCCTACTAGTTAACTACTTTGATAATTATTACTATTATTGTTCATCTGATTATACCAAGGCAATTGTAAAACAATGTTTTAAAAATTTGTTACCATATTTTTGCAAGGGTGCCCGGGGGTTAGTCATGGGAGCTCAAGCTTCGTTGCGCCTTCTAGTTTCTTGTTCAATGAGGGGTTCACCTTCTGGAGTACTTTTTTTTTTTGCAGAACCTGACTGTTCTTGATGATGTTCTCCTGTGTTCAAGGTTGAGTCTAGTGTATGGTAAAGAACTTTGTTACAAGGAAACTGGTCTTCATGGTTCTACCTCCCACTTGTGCCTTCCTCCCAGCTTCCTCTTACTGGTTTGTCTGGAACGTCCATCCCCTCCTCTCTCAATTTGGCACTAGTCAATTCCTCTCTCTGCTTCATCTAACGTAGATCCTCTTGGTTTTCTTTATTGCTTTCCCCATTCCTTGTGTTTTCTTCCTAATGGCAATTAGCATAGATGCAAATTATCATAGATAAAAATAATCACATGTTGTTGCCAAGTTGTTTTATATTATTATTATTATTATTATTGAAAATAATCACATGATAAACTATAACTCTTTAAATCATTATAATTGATTTTAAAACCAGCATAGATCCATCTCAAACTCGGATCTATCAAGCACTGAGAGGGATTCTATGATGTCATACTGGGCTGTAGAGCACCTCTCTTAATGCAATAAATATAATACAAGTTAATGTAATAATTCTTAAATATAAATATAAATATATTTTTAATATGAAAGAATGTTCTTATATGTATAAAATTTGTTATATATATATATAATATATTTATTTTATTTTTAAATTATTCATAAATAAGAAAGGAAATTGCTTCTTGGTATGCATGCATTATATTATATTAAGTATATATGCTCTTAAAACCTTCAAAAATAGGTAATTAAATGACTTTCTAAAAAAGTACAGAAAAAATGTTTTATAATAATTAAAATATTACATCCCAATAAATTTGATCTTTCTATTAGTTAAAGCGTAGTAAACACAATAAAACTTTTATTAATTTTTTATAAAAAATTGATAACTAAAGAGATAATTTTTGCTTCGTTCTTTCTTATAAAAAATAAAAAAATGAATAAGTAATTCAAATTTGTAAATTAATATTCTTTTTTTTTATTATTCTATTTTATATCGATTTGATCGTTTGGTTTATGGTAACATATGTGTTTTAAGATATCATGATCCTCATAAACATATGAGAGTGTCTTTAAAGGTAACTATCATCTAGTAACATAATAGATGATTAGTTGTTTAACACGAATAAGTGTTTGGTTGAACCTTCTTCTACTTTTAAGTGGTAAATGCTTTGTGTTTGGCATGTCTTAATGGTTTCTACCAGTTAGATCTCTTCTCTTCTTGTGTGGTGATAACATATAATTTGTAGCATACTAAGATTTTTGTTTTATATGTTGTCTATAACTCATTCGTAGTGATACAAGTTGATTAGTTGAGGTGTAAATAATCTCCAACTCCTATATTATGTTGTAGATGAAAGACGTACCACTTTTCCAACCCTTTTTCTAGCCATTTTTACCCATGTGCAAGAGGAGTATTGGAGGGCGTTTCTTTTTACAATAAAAAATGAATTTTGAACAATGAAAAATGACAATTTGGCCAAAGATTATATCATTGGATTATGTTAACACAATGGTGAGGACCATCATCGAGGATTCATCTAGGAGTACTATTTCAAATAAAAACAAACTCAATCAATGAATCAACCAACAATTATAAATTTTACTAAAAAATAAATACCAAAACTCTTATTTATACTAACAATAATTATTCTCTTATTTATTATATAAATAATTGTTTTTAAAAATTAATGGAACCTATCACAAAACCAAAACTCTTATTTATACTAACATAACCAAAACTCTTATTTATACTATGCTGGAAAGTTTTATAAAGTAATTTTAAACGAGGGATGGTCGAAAAGCATTTGTGCTTCAAAAGAAACTGGAAAAATAATTGTAGAATGTTAATTAACCAATTAATAAATATACAAAATAAACATAAAATATATTCCATAAATCACTCATGGTCTAATCAATGAATACTATAACCTATTTTTATTAGCCACTTGTTATCAAACGAATAAATGTGTTGGAACTTTCTCTTTTCTTTACTGCCAGGATATAGGAACAAGATAAATATTTCCACAAGAATATAGATTTAATTGTAGCTTTTCATACTTCCCTGGGGCGGTGAGGTATAGAAAATACTTCAATTTAAACGCATTAATTGGCGTCTTTTGCTTTTTGAATACTTCAGTGGCGTGGTGAGGTATAGAAAGAATACTTTCATTTTAATGCGTCTCGATAACTCTCTGTCGCCACAAAGTATTGCAATCCAGTTTCAATCTCTTCTTCATACTGCCTTTCTGCTTTCCTGTGCTTTTTCCCACAGCAATGGGTCGCTGCTGGGGCAAACAAAGTCTCGCACGTAAGGAGCTTCCGCTTCCTGGTGGGTTGTTTCCCAAGTAAGAAACTTCCTGGTGCTTTTTCTTGCTGAAAATTTGATTAGAACTTGTTCCAAGAACATGATAACAGAGGAGATGAATGTTATTTTTAATTCTTAAAAATAAAATATATTAATTAAAAATACTGAAAACATTAATGTTGTCGATACAGGTCCACCGCCGTCACCAATTGATCGATATAGGAGCAGCAATTTTTCAAACTTTCTTCATACTGCCTTTTCCCACAACAATGGGTTGCTGCTGCGGCAAAGAAAGTAAGAAGCTTCCAGGCACTTCTTCTTGCTGAAAAATTGATTAGAAGAACCTGTGCGAATAACATGATAACAGACGAGATGAACTACCTAAGCACAAAGAATATGTAGATTGTCAAATTATTTAACTATTTTTTATAATTTGAAGTTGGTATTAATAATAGCCGTTTATTATTCCCGTGTGATTTCATGAAGTGCATATAACATAATAAGAACTTGTGCAAAGAACATAATAACAGAGCAGATGAACCTAAATGTTATTTTTGAAAAAACAGAAAACATTGATTTAAAAAGAACCATATACATGTTGTGGATACAGGTGCGGAGGAGAAAGAGAGAAAGGCAGCAGAGGAGAAGCAGGCAGGGGAGAAACGGGCAGCGGAGGAGAGAGAGAGAAAGGCAGCAGAGGAGAGGCGGGCAGAGGAGAGACGAGCAGCGGAGGAGAGAGAGAGAAAGGCAGCAGAGGAGGAGAGACAGGCTTCCCGTCTCCCTTCAATATATGGCTTCCCAGATCCAGTTCCGGCGGAGGAGAAAGAGAGAAAGGCAACAGAGGAGAGAGAGAGAAAGGCAGCAGAGGAGAGACGGGCAGCGGAGGAGAGAGAGAGAAAGGCAGCAGAGGAGAGACGGGCAGCGGAGGAGAGAGAGAGAAAGGCAGCAGAGGAGAGACAGGCAGCGGAGGAGAGAGAGAGAAAGGCAGCAGAGGAGAGACGGGCAGCGGAGGAGAGAGAGAGAAACGCAGCAGAGGAGAGGCGGGAGGAGAGAGAGAGAAAGGTAGCAAAGGAGAGACGGGCAGCGGAGGAGAGAGAGAGAAAGGCAGCAGAGGAGAGACGGGCAGCGGAGGAGAGAGAGAGAAAGGCAGCAGAGGAGAGACGGGCAGCGGAGGAGAGAGAGAGAAAGGCAGCAGAGGAGAGGCGGGCAGAGGAGAGACAGGCGGCGGAGGAGAGAGAAAGACGAGCAATGGAGGACAGTCGGGCAGCGGAGGAGAGAGAGAGACGAGCAGTGGAGGACAGACGGGCAGCCGAGGAGAGAGAGAGACGGGCAGCGAAGGAGAGAGAGAGACGGGCAGCGGAGGTGGAGAGGGAGAGACTGGCGATGGAGGCAGAAAAGAGGTTGGAGGAAAAGAGACACGCAGAGATGAAGGAGCAGGAGAGACGGGCGATGGAGGCAGCAAAGAGGTTGGACGAAAAGAAACAAGCAGAGATGAAGAAGCAGGAGAGACGGGCAGAGGAGGAGAGAGAGAGACGGGCAGCGGAGGTGGAGAGGGAGAGACGGGCGATGGAGGCAGCAAAGAAGTTGGAGGAAAAGAGACAGGCAGAGATGAAGGAGCAGGAGAAACTGGCAGCGGAGGAGAAAGAGAGACGGGCAGCGGAGGTGGATAGGGAGAGACGGGCGATCGAGGCAGCAAAGAGGTTGGAGGAAAAGAGACATGCAGAGATGGAGGAGCAGGAGCAGGAAAGACGGGCAGCAGAGAAGAGAGAGAGACGAGCAGCGGAGGTGGAGAGGGAGAGACGGGAAGCAGCAAAGAGGTTGGAGGAAAAGAGACAGGCAGAGATGAAGGAGCAGGAGAGACGGGCAGCAGAGGAGAGAAAGAGACAGGCAGAGATGGAGGAGAAGGAGAGACGAGCAGCTGAGGAGAGAAAGAGACGGGCGATGGAGGAGGAGAGAGAGAGACGGGCAGCGGAGGAGAGGAAGAGACAGGCAGAGATGAAGGAGCAGGAGAGACGAGCAGCGGAGGAGAGAAAGAGACAGGTAGAGATGGAGGAGCAAGAGAGACGAGCTGCGGAGGAGAGAAAGAGACGGGCGATAGAGGAGGAGAAAGAGAGACGAGTAGTAGAGGAGAGAGAAAGACGGGCAGCGGAGGAAAGGAAGAGACAAGCAGAGATGAAGGAGCAGGAGAGACGGGCAGCGGAGGAGAGAAAGAGACAGGCAGAGATGAAGGAGCAGGAGAGACGGGCAGCAGAGGAGAGAGAGAGACAGGCAGAGACGAAGGAGCAGGAGAGACGGGCAGCGGAGGCAGCAAAGAGGTTGGAGGAAAAGAAACAGGCAGAGATGAAGGAGCAGGAGAGAAAGTTAAAAGAAGCAGAGGAGAGGAAAGAGAGGGGTGCCGAGGAAAAGAAAAGGAAGGCAAAAAATGAACAGAAGAAGGCTGAGGAGGAGGAAGCCAAGAGGGCCGAGGAAAAGAAACAGGCAGAGGAAGATATGAGGAAGCAGCTAAAAGACATTAAAAAGTAGTTGCTAGCCAATGAGGGGATTTGGGCAAGTGTAATATAAATAACCAATGTTTTGGTTTTTTTGTTTCAAACTTTTATAGTCAAATTTTAAATTTTAGCACGCACTTTGTACATTTAGATTAAATTTGATCACTCAGATGATTTCTATATTTACTTTTAAATAAGTAGAAAACAAGAATGAAGTGCATGTAATTAGAAATCTTATAACACATAGAAACATTCAATTAAACATGAAAATTTGAGGAATCTACATGATTTGTTAAAGTTGTCAACAAAACAATTACATTAAAAAATTGATATAGTTTCTTGAGGTTGCCAACAAAACATAATTATATTGAAATTGTTTTGGTCTTTAAAACACTAGAAAGATACAAAGAGAGAGATCCAGGTTGACATATCTTCGACTGAAAAATATAAAAACTGTAATTCTAAATATTTGTACTTTTTTAGACATTACATTTCTCCTAAACGTAAAAATCTATACTTTGTTTTTCAAATGTTGGAATAGTGAAATATGGATATTACATTTCTCTTTTAAATTAAGTAAATATATTTTGTTTTTCAATTTGCTGAAATGGTGAAATTTATTGCTGGAATGATGAAATTTGAAATTGAAATGTTTAAATTCCATGATTGCAGTGCTCAGATTTTAAAAGCCTTTGAATCCAAAGTATCTATGAAATCGACCTTTTGAATCGTATGGCATTCAGCATTTGTTTTGATGAATTTAAACAGGTAGGCTGAATTTGCGTGGACAGATTCCTGGCCGGCCTTATCACAAAAAGGCTAAATCATTACTGAACGCTGAAAACTAGTTAAGAACGATTTACAATATTTTGACATCAAAATCGATGTTTAAAGGGTCAATATTATCTATTCTGGGTGGAGCTAAATGTTGTGTGGTCTGTACGCTTGGATTTGAAGCAACTTAGATTAACTATGCACGCACTACCTCATGCAGCATTTGACACTATTTCATTTACTGCTTAATGCCCATGAAATTTGTTCAGTGGGCGGAGAGATCCATTGGATATACTCCTAAACATTCCATGACTGCATTCTCAATGTAAAACACACAGTACTTTTAGTTGGTTAAATCATCCATTTCAGTTATTTGGTAGTTGATTGAATGCATATTTTATATCAAGTCGGAGCCTGTTCCAGCTGACAAAAATATTAGTAAACGTAGCGAGATATATCAGTTCATAACTATAATGGAAGTAGTGAACAGCCCAACATAAAATCAACCGTCGAATATCCATACCAGCGTCTGCAAGACATGGAAATTGCTTGAAAGGACAATCATTGAGCAGAAATGTGAGTTAAGCTGTCACAGATCAAACTCCACACATGACAATATTGTTCTGGTGGTGTTAGCGTTTGTAACTTTATTACTCCTGTTGTTTGCATGTAACTTCATTTTTTTACATTTATTTCTTTATTCACCTGTGTCATAAGAAGGAATTGCATGTGCTAGTATCTGGTTAAGCTTTATACTGACGAGTTCTAGTACTCCTCTTTGCACCTCTCGGTAGCCTCATGGTGAAGGTAAGATAAAGAAGTGTTAACAGGCGATCTGTGCAGGCTAGCGTTGGTTCAGATTGTCAATCTGTGCAGGCTAGTGCTGATTCAGATGGTAAACAGTATACTTGGCTGTTGGATGGCCGTCATTTCATTCTTTCTTCTTGGCCTCTATGCTTGTCTAAAGCCATCCATCATCCATCTCTCAAGCCTACAAATCACCCTCCCACAATTAATGGTTTTGGTCATTTTCATGTTTGTATATCATGATGCTGAAGCATGCAAATGCAATTTTTAAAATGTCAGTGGTGCTTGTGATTGGGCATGAGAGAATGGTGAGTGAATGAGTCAATTGGAACTTAGAGTGCGCATGGGAATGGAGGAAGTTCAAATTTCAATGAGATTGGGGGCAATGATGGTTGTACTTAATTCATGCATTCATAACTATGTGAGGTACAGAGTTTCTGGCCCACCATTGCATGCATTTAGTGACTAACTTCTACACCAAAGATGGTACTTGAGACTTAAATAAAACTCATAATAAAGAAAAAGGTAAGAGCTAGAAAACATAAGATTATTTCAACCCCCAACCACAATTTAGACTCCCTTTTCTCTTCTCTTCTAGGACTCATAACTCCTTTTGTGTTCTTTGCAGGCATCTTAGACTTTACTATTGTGATTTTCCAAATAATATTTATATTTCGTGAGCATGCCATGAAAGATTTATCACATCGCATAGGAATCCATACATTATTTACACTTGGGTCATTTTATTTAATCTTGTATGGCTTGACTCCGATCATTATAAACACTTATTTACAATTTATACATAATTTAATCTAATACATCCAAAGTTCAAAACTAGGATATTACACATTGTGGTTGGGTCTAGGCTATTCTTTTGGTCTATCTCTCAAGTCTATTTGTTGCTTGTTAAAAACTTGTAAGCCTTTAGTAAGTAGAGAGATAACATAAAAAGAAAATTGGCTTGAATGATATAAGCAAAGAAAAGGATTGAGAGACTTTTGCAATCCAACATATGATATATCATTTTTTGGGACTATCTATGCAGAGTAAGTTATGACCCTTACCATGAGTATTAGTTGCAACTAGCCAATTTCTCATGATTTTGAATAGTCCACTTAGCACTCATTACATAGGGTGATGTTCTTAGCCCGGAGAAGAAGCAAGATTGAAACTAGCGAAATGAATGGCATAGCATCAATCATCATCTCCAAGGTTTGCACCTGGTAACCAAAACTTCTTTGGAGGTCACCCATCCAACTCCTTTGGATTAAACAGGCCTAACTATGGATTTTTCCCAATAATCAAGCCCATTTAGCGTGCTACAGTATTTACAAAACCTTTGCTAGTATTGTGCCTTATGAACTATTTAGTTAGAGCTACCTTGACTCTTATATTTACGTATTGAGAGGCTATATCATTTTTTGGGATTATCTATGTACAATAAGTCATTAATCTCTGACCCATATCCATGAGTATTAGTCGCAACTGGTCAATTTCTCATGATTTTGAATAGTCCATTTAACACTCATTACATCAATTGGTGATCAGAGGCGTGAAGAAGTGGGATTGAAACTCGTGAAATGAATCACATAGCATTAATCATCACCTCTAGGGCTTGCACCCAATAACCATGAATTCATGGGAAGTCACACATCCTAAGAATCCTCTAGCTCAAGTGTGCTTAACTATGAGGTTTTCCCCATAATCAAGCCCACTTAGCTTGCTACCCCCATTTGCAAAACCCTAGCAAGTATTGTTCCTTATGAACTATTTAGTTAGAGCTTGCTTGAATTGCATATTTAAGTATTGAGAGGCTATCTCATTTTTTGGGATTATTTGGGTAGAGTAAGTCATTAATCTATGACTCATATCCATGAGTATTAGTTTCAACTGACCAATTTCTAATGATTTTGAATAGTCCAATCAACACTCATTGCATAGGTCACTCATTCCAAGACTCTTCTGGCTCAAGCGTACTAACTTGCGTATTTTTTCCCACAATAAATCTCACTTAGCTTTCTACCTTATTTGCAAAACCTTAGCTTGTATTTTTCCTTGTAAACTATTCAACTATAATTACTTTGACACTTGTATTTAAGTATTGAGAAGCTATATCATTTTTTTGGGACTATCTATGTAGAGTAAGTCATTTATCTATGACCCCGCAAGTCATTTATCTATGACCTATATCCATGAGTATTAGTCACAACTTACCAATTTATCATGATTTTGAATAGTCCACTTACCACTCATTGCATCCGGTGATGCTCAAAGGAGTGAATAAGTGGGATTGAAATTAGTGGAATGAATCACATAGCACTAATCATCACTTCTCAATACTTTTATTTAAGATTCAAAGAAGATCTAACTGAATAGTTCATACGACACAATACTTGCTAAGGCAATGTGGTAGCAAGCTAAGTCTAAGTGGGATTAATTATAGGGAAAACTCCACAATTAAGCATGCTTGAGCCAAAGGATTCTTGGGATGGATGGCCTCCTATGAATTCTTGGTTACCGAGTGCAAACCCTGGAGGTGACAATTAATGCTATGCAATTCATTTCGCTAGTTTCAATCCCAGATCTTCGCCTCCGTGAGCATCATCTAATGTAATAAGTGTTAACTAGACTATTCCAAATCATGGTAAATTATTTTGTAGCAACTAATAAGTTAATAGATATAAGTCATAGATTAATGATTTACTCTATGCAAATAATCCCTAAAAATGATATATAAAAAATGATCTTATTAATAACTAAGCCCCCTTCTACCTACACGTAATGAGTAGGGATTTTAGAGATACTTCATAAAAAAAAGGTTATTTAAAGAACTTATTTTTCAACCATTAAAAGGATTTCCTAGTTTATGCTTCTCTATGCTCAAATGAGCTTGTGTTGTTTACAACACAAGAGTAAGATTATTTATCCTCAAATGAGCTTGTGTTGTTTACAACACAAGAGTAAGATTATTTATCCTCAAGACGCCCATAAGATAAGCTTCACTATGTGAGACAAATTGGTAAGATCCACTCTTAGCATCCTATATTTCTTTATTCTAAAATATTGGATAATTCTCGCCAATATCCAAGAATTATTTGGTAACATATCCAAAATCTATATTGAGAACTAAACAGATTGTGGAGACAAAAATTTCACACATCGAATGTTAAAATAATGTTTTCTTAATGCATCAACCTTTCGAGAGGGTGATAATAAATGTCTTTACTTGATTTAAAAGGGTGATAATGAATGTCTTTACTTGATTTAAGAATATATACAATATGACATCTACAAATTTGGGGATGTGCTAGTGAAGTTATACAATGTTTCATATAGACAAAGACATAAACTGTGCAAATGGAGTTGTAGAGTAAAATTGTTGAGCTAGTGAAAATATATAACCTTCAATTAACTTAATCCAATCTTTAGCACACCTAATGAATGTGATTATATCTATTATAATTATATATATTTATATGTTAATAGACATTTTTTTCCGCATAAAAAAATCGTACTTTTCAATTTTAAATAGAAATGAAATTTACAAAAATACTCATTTAATTAGCTCTTAACAAATAAACTTACATGATTAATATTGAAAAAAGGACTTATAAAATTACAATTTAAAGGCATATAATCCTTAATGCTTCATATATAATTGTACATTAAAAAAGCATATATATGGCATCTATATTTAGCCACAACAACATACACAATTTAATGAAAAAATAAAAAATTCCTTTGTAATTATCCCTTATCCCGAAAGGCATCATCCCACCATGACTTTCAAAAAATTTATACAGTCTATGCTTGTACCTAATCATGTAATGATCTAGAAAGAAATGGCATCGATCTCCATACTTATCTTCCATTCTTGCTAATGTGCTAGATTCCATTTCTAGAGTTTGCTCTAACAATGAGTTCCCTTGCATATTCAACGGCTAGTATACATGTTAAAAAGAGATTTTGTAAACTTACTTTCCAACAATTTTAGTTAGTCATAGATAGGGGATAGAAGTGACTTTTGAAATTTTGTTTTTTTATTCATTTAGTATATTACCAGTTTTTCATAACCATAAATATTAATTTAAGTAATACCAATCTCAACAATTATCCAAATCAATATTAATAGTGAATTTAATTATGACATTACAAATCAACTTTGTCACTAAAAATATGAGAACCATGAAATGTGCACCTTAGTAAGCATCATCAAAATACTCCATACCTTTGATTTGTCTAATACCAACTACTTAGTAAGCACCATCAAAATACTCCATACCTTTGATTTGTCTAATACCAACTACTATGCTTGCCTTATGATCTTCAGTTTTGTAAATGACTTTAAGATTATTAAAAAACTTACCCAAAGTTATACATATTTCTTATCTCTCTAGTTACTAAAAACATGCAAGGAAATACTTTAAAAAGACTCTTTGTAGAAGTAGATTTCGATTGCTACAAGCCATTAGATCATTAGGTTCAATTAGTTATGTTTTTTTTGTGTCTTAGAAGAGGGTATTTATTTTGTAAAGTTGGAATGGGTATTCATTATTACAACATGAGATCTAGTATGATCAACATCCAAACCGTATCACTTTCTTTGGATATTAACATGCTAGCCCATCTATACATACACGTCTCACACAAGGAGGTAAGGTAAAGTACTTGTGTTGCTAATGTAGCTTTAACGTAAACTAGTATATCATTTAATGTAGCTTTAACGTAAGCTAGTATGTCATTCAAGTAACTATGGACAGCCTAAAGAGAAGACATAATTCCAGGAATCATTAATGCATATTAGGATTCGGGAGCTTGCTCCTACGGAGTATTATCCTTGGCCTTATTCTCTCTAATTGGAAGTGAGATTAATACATTAAATTAAAGTCGATTTTGTGAAAGGAAAATAAGGCCTATTTTATAACACTAAGGCCCATCCTATTCCTACTTGGTTGAAAGGTGGTCAAGTCCTAAGTTTTATTTAGAACAATCTATTCATTAAGGGAGAATATTGTTGTTCAACTCCATTCATTCACGTGGAAATATATGTTGGGTTAAAAATATACACATATACTCTATCTTATATCATCATTAATAATACAAGGACATCCTAATCTATATTATCATTAATACTACAAAGATAGTCTATTATGAGACTAGATAATACAACATTGACTAACCAAGTTTCAATATGTTTCTCAATAATGGATTAAACCACCATACCATACCTTAACCATCAAATGTTTAACGAACAATTCTCAATCCAAGTTACTTTCAACAGTCATTTTCATATCAATTATTAATCACTCTATTTATTTCACTTAGTCAACACCATGAATCAGTTAGATAATCCACATAACATTGAAACATAAACCATTCACAGCCAACAACACAACCATTTATAGTAGAAAACCCATTATGGAGAAAACCCTACATCAACCAATAATTATTATTACAATGATAGTTACAATAGTTAACCAAAGTGTTGGGCACAATCAATAATGCACCTTGCCTGAACTAGTAATGGTTCTTTTACAACAATAATGAACAATTATTGACACACAAATCTATTAAGCCAAATAAATATTACAACAATTTAGTTACTAGTTGACCCATTTTCTCAAGTTAATACACCCAATTATATTGTCTAGAGTTACCAAAGGAATTCACCCAAGGTTAGCCATATGGGGTAGTGTGTCCAACTATACACCATGCATCACCAGGTAGTGTTTCATGCCTTAGCTACAAAAGTGCAAATAGCAAGCTAGCAAGTTTGCAAGGATTCATCAAACATGAGCATCAAACCCACACAATTTGTTGGGAGCATTCAACACAACCCAAAATGTTGGATCATTCCAGAAAACCCACCAGTTACATGTCCAACAATATATTTTGTTTGGTTGGTTGCACTTAGTAAGAAAATACATTACATGTTCTCCTTGTTTCATTCACCACTCTTAGTGAACCCCATCAAACCATGTTTGTTGTATTTCCAACATCACTATATTGCTTTGGTTTCAACATACCACCATCTCACAAAGTAGTATTTAGCCCAACCTATCCAAGTTCCATGAATCAATTGCCCCCACATCTCAAAAAAAATCAATGGTTAGCTCAACCAATATGTTGAAAATATGATGATTCACTTTGCTTGTCCAAGTTAATTCAAGCTCATATATTTCACTAGGCTCAACAATTTTGCTCTACAACTCCATTTGCATAGTTTGTGTCCTTGTCTATATGCACCATTGTATAGCTTCACTAGCACATCCCCAAATTTGTAGATGTCATGTTGCATATCTTCTTAAATCAAGTAAGGACATGTATTATCACACTATCAAAAAGTTGAGCCATTACAAAAACACTAAATGTGTGAAATTTATGGTTCCGCAATATGTTTAGTTCTCAATATAGATTTTAGATAGGTTAGCAGATAAATCTTGGATATTGGCCATAATCCTAGTCACTTAGTCTTAACCCTAGTCAAAGTGCATTGGGTATCAAGTAGTTGTTAGATACTGTAATATTAGGGTATATTACTAGTATGGTTATAATGCAATACTTATATGTATGTAGTCATGGTGTACATATTGTATAATGATGTAATCATGATTTAAGTCATGCCCTTTTCCAATAGTTGTGGCATTTTGTTTTCCTTTCTCTTTTTTTCACAAAGGTGGAAAAACCTATCAAAACTTAGTTTCCAACCAAAATTGAAAATCTATCACTAGTTGTTATTTGTGAATGCGAATGGACTTATCATTGTTATTCAAGGAAACAATGCCGCCTGAAATGGCCCATTAGTGGTCTATATGGGGTGAAATTCCACTCCTATGAGATGTCTCTCGGTCGGGAAATCCTTGTATATCGTGACAATACCTTTCTATTTTTATATTAGTATTGTCTTTGTTGGTCGGCTAGGACCTTAATTGTACTTCAATGTATGGTGAACTAGACTTTAATTGTAATTGTACCCCCCCCTCTCTCTCTCTCTCTCTATATATATATATATCAATGAGACCTATTATTAGGATCATCTCATGCATCTGATAAATTTTAAAAGGAGGATCCCCCCTCTCTTCTTATTCATCTCTTAATTTAATTATCAAGGCGTTGGGTTACTCTTTATTTCTATTTTTATGTTATTTTGGGAATTTGGTCCATAACACTTGGTATTAGAATCATTTTCATTATATATTTTTCCAAGGATGTCTCAAATAGTTAAATTCTTAAGAACCTTAGGAGACATAAAAGTACATGTGGTAAAAATTCCAGGTCCTAGTTCACTATAATTTTAGTTATAGTCTATGGAAGTTGAGGGTTTTTACTAGTCCAAAAAATAGCCTCAAAAAGGTGTTCTTGGTAAAACTATTATATCTAAAAATTGAAATCTCCAAACTGAGTGAGATTTATTGCATAATAAAAAAGATAGACCATATTATTTTTTGTAAAGAGTTCATAATAATAACTAGATAATTTGACACATGATAAGCCATACAAGTTTTCTCTCCTGAAAAGTAGAAAAACAACAAGTTTTGGTAAATTTACCATAACTCTCCCTTGGCACGTCAGAATTGGGTCAAACCTATGGAATTGCAAAGAATATATATAATTCTAATGTAGGAAAAAAGAATCAAATGCAGAGGGGCCTAAATTCCATATATAATTCAAGATCAAGTTCGGCTACCAAGAAAAATGACAAGCTAGGGTTTCTAAAGGTATGTTAACTTGAAACTTGCGTAGATTTTGATTGGAATATCCATTTTAGGTGATCCAAAAGGTTTGATAAACATAAAATAGAATCCAGTTATAGACATATATTATTTTGTCTCTCATGGAAAGGGGTTCTGCAAAAAAATAATTCACCAATTAAACCTCCAAAGAGAATGTGTTAAAATATGATGCTCCTCTACCACATCTAGCTGGATTTGAACATACACTAGGGGGTGCAGTGGAATCTTATGATATTTGACCAGAATTAGATTTGGAACCTCATTGTGAATATCACTCGATAAATATTCCCCAAGATAGGGATATATTCACATGTAAAATGGTTTCTCTTACACATGAATGCATAGGAACAATAATGTGCATAGGAACAAGATGGAGATATTTATAATGAAAAAGATTTAGAATGAAATGATATGCATGTAACAAGGCCATATAAAATGGTTAAATGAGATATGGCTAGAAAAAAAGTTTCAAAATGTTAATAAAAGACAAATAAAGAGAATGAAATCTGACTTTAGCAATAGATGAATGTTGTAAACAAAATTGTCTTTAGCATGTGGACATGAATGCCATTGTAGATGCTAAAAGTATCGAATGCATGCATAAAAATGGTATTAGTGAATTTCTCTTGAATTTACTCCTTTCAAATGATGTCATATCAAAGAGCCATGGCCATCGCCTACCTACCATTGTTAGGAAAGTAAAGGACATGAGATTTGATGGAAATGTTATTTGTAAGAAAGCATGGTACAAGATACATAATATTCCTCAAAGCACCTTCTATAATTGCAAGCATTATTTTGAACAAGGACATATGATCCATTCATGGTAACACCAATAATTCAATGAGAAGCACATGCATATTCCATGGTGGCCATAGAAATATTGTACAAAATTATAATGGATAATTCATATTTTTCACCAAATCAAACACGTCAAATTGTAGAAGATGGAACTTCCACTCCTCTAATATTGAACTACCTTTGACTCTCTTTGTTAAAAGAAAACAATGATGGTCTTCAAAATATCAATTAACCATCAATGTCACAACCAACAATGAGCAAGATATTGAATTTACTAGTTTTCCATGTATGGCATTCTCAAAGAACACGAATTTTAGTAAATGTAGTGAATGTATCATTTTGAAAGCATATATGAAGTTAGAAACTACAAAGGAGGTGGAAGAAAATGCATGATCTAGATTAATAAAACATACCAAGACATTTATGTGTGCAATATATTACTACTATGCCCACATAGTAATGTCAGATCGATTTCCAAAGGAGTATTTGAGCATTATCCATGATAAAATGGACAAAACAAAGACTTCAATTCCAAGGCTATGTGTCAAATCGAAATATATTGTAGGAACAAACTCGGTTTTTCCATTGACAAGTGTTCTAACACATGGGAATAAGACAGGAAGTTTTGTTCATTTGTCTCTACCATTTGTACACATGGGATCACGATTTACCATTATGTCCCTTGCAAAGTGATTCAAGGACCTTGAAGACCCACACCATGATATGTATAGTGATCTTCTTTATGAGAATGGAACTTCAATAAAATCACTTTCAAATGCATTACTTGACACTCCTATTTACTCAAAATGTTGTGTGTGCAAGGATGATTTTCTATTTGATGGAAGATCAAAAAATCAAGTTGTTGATTTTAAACCTCTTTAATTATCCTTTCTTGTGGGACACACCCATGAAAACATAATGTTAGAATAGTCCACGTTCTATTGACAAAATATGAATCTCTCTCTCTCTCTCTCTCTCTCTCTCTCTCTCTCTCTCTCTCTCTCTCTCTCTCTCTCTCTCTCTCTCTCTCTCTCTCTGTATATATATATATATATATATATATATATATATATATATAACAATGAATGATGATATTACAATACAATACGTGAACCTTATATATAAGCATATCGACTTCCTTTTCAAATATAAAGGACACGTATTTTTACTTTTTAATTTAATTATTACATTATATTTATTTAATTATTTATTATTATTACTATTATTTATTTATGTACATAACATTGCCACTGTCTTTAAAATTTTGCTTTGTCCTCAAAGCGATAATGAATCATCTTCTCTTATGGAGTCATTTCCTTCATTTTCTTGTATCGTGACATAACTCCCAAAATATATAAGAGTTGGCGCATCATGGTTACATTTAACCTGTGTGTCAAACATGTTATATGGACTAATCACATATCCTATTTTTTTTCTAATCAAGTCAATAGGAATTTATATCTTAGAATTTGGGGGTGGACTACCATCCATGCCTTTCCTAGATTGAAGGAGGAAGGGACAAATGTATTGTCCAGTCCAGATTGATTTTATGGTCATCATTCAAAATTCATAATAAAAAATTATACAAAAGGAAATATAAGAAATAACTATTTGTTGGTACATGGATGCATGGATAACTCGACTTCGAAGAAGCTAGGTGATAACATGTAGTTAGGCATGGACGTGGGCATGGATAAGTAACTCGCAATTATTGGCGGATAACTCCTATAATTCATGGCAAATAACTAGAACAAGCTAGGTGATAACATGTAGCTAGGCATGGATAATTGATAGTTAAACAATTACAAAAAAAGAAATATAAAAAATAACTGGTAGATGATGCATAAATGCATGGATAACTCACGATTCTTAGCAGATAATTGGAATCAGATGGGTGATAACTTGTGACATGTCTACGTTCACCACCCTAAGCAACAATCTTCATATTGTTAGCTCTTTTTATTTCCCACCATTCTTTTTGTAGATATACATTATTACCAATTTTTTTGGAAGTTGTTAAAAAAAAAAATCTTTCCAACTCACTTAGTGATAAATTTGCTCGAAACATATTTGTTGAGATACCCGATGCCTTGAGCTCAAAAATTCGTTGATCTCGTTGGCTTTATTGGAGCGGAGCCGTTGAAGGTTTTCTCGGATTGCTTGCGAAGATAACGTCTCTTTGCCATTAATATCACAGTATTTTTAGTTTCTGTAGAATAAAAATCATTAAACACCTCAACACTTTTAACAATTTCCAAAGGTAATTTAAGTGGAGAACACTCGTAAGTTGGCCCAAAACCATTCGTCAACACTGTAACAGTCAATTCTACTCCAAAATCCATATTTTGATTTTCCTTATATTTCCCAACGTTATTCTTTACCTCCTTTACTTGTGTCATATCTTTAAACATGCCTTCCACCTTTGATATAGATTGGTTGTCACAATGCTTCTTCAGTTTTTGCAATATGTTTTCGTCCTCGCAAAAAAATGTACTTTTATTGTACAAGAGTCTAGAAGCTAGTTTTTCCTTGTAAAATTCAGTAAATATATCTTTATGAGTGACATGCTCACGGAAAGTCACCACTCTTATAGGAGCACTATCAATATCATCATCACTCATATATTTTATGTGGCTCTTGCTCACAAGATTATCACAAAATAAGGTTAACAATTCTGCACTTTTTCTTCCCGCAACTTCCTTAAATATTACCACTAGCACAGCCACTTAATTTGTGGCTGCTGAACACTAATAAGGGTGAATCCACGAAGATTGGTGTCTATTTCGTGAGAATCAGGTGGTAAACGAGCATAGTGGAAGCTATTCGGCCGAATAAAATTATTTATTCAGCTGAATAAATATTGTTATTCGACCGAATAACCTCAATTTTATTCAGCCAAATAAATATTCAAGGATCATCGTTAAAAGTAACAACAACCTAGAACTGCGTGCGAGGCAGTACTGGCCACGAAAATTGTCTGGAGATTTTTTTTGTTGATTCGGCCGAATAATTATTCGAATAAATACCTATTCGGCTGAACAATTATTCGGTTGAATAATTACTAGCCAAATAATAGTTCGGTCGAATAATTGTTCGGCCAAATTATTGTTCGGCCGAATTATTGTTCGGCATTTAAGGTCGGCTGCGGCCATAGTTTTTCATTTTTCTTTTGAATCCTCTGTAGCTATGTAGGGCCCTGCTATTGCCTTGTTGGGACCCCGAACCCGACCCCGCTTGCTGCTTGACGTCGTCTTGCCACCACCTTGCCCTGCTGTGACGTCGACATCCTCCTCCTGTTGTGAATCTTCCCTGCATTTCCTTTTGTCCACAATGCCACCTTGTTTTGTCACCTTGTTTCGCCACCTTGTTCTAGAACCTTATTCCGCCACCTTCTAGACATGGAGCAGAGAGGCAGGATCGAGGGGTTTGTGCATGGATTTCGATAGCTTCAATTCGACAGGTAATTTGGCATGCTATTTGACAGGTAATTTTCTCATTTTAGTTATTTTTGTTGTGTTTTTGGTATTCTGATCACCCCTTTTTGTTGTTGGCATGCTTTCGGCATTCGGCTTCACTTCTTCGGCAGGATTTAAGCGTTCAGCTTCCCTTCTTCGGCAGGATTTCAACGTTCGGCTTCCCTTCTTCGACAGGATTTCGGTGTTTGGCGCCCCTTCTTCAGCAGGATTTCGAAGTTCAAAAGGTACACTTATAGCCACTGGAAGTATACGGGTTTCTCTAGTTACTGCTTGCTAAATACGTATGTGGAATTAGTTTGTACTTAAATATTTATATATTATATCATGAACAGAGTTCATGAATCTGTTCATGAACTCTGTTTTTTACTATGATTATGGCTATCTTCTATCCTTATAATTTAGAGTTCATAATTTAATCTTTTATACTTGTAAAAACAATGGTTAGTATGAAAGAAAAGCACAAATGATCTGTGTGTATCCCCTTAGTGTTGTAAAACTACGTCGTTGTTCCCGTAAGCTCTGTTACTACTTGCTTTAGTCCATCCAACACTAGCTTATATAAGCCCCATAATTAATAGGGGACTCTCTTAGTCCATGATGCGTGTTCATGAACTTTATTCATGAACTCTATTCATGAGCAGAGATCCTTATAACCTAGATTTAGTATGAAAAATTGTATGTTTATTTATGGTTATAATGTTACTATTATCTTTATTTATAATCCAAAAATTCATGATGAAATTGTTTATGATGGTACTGTTATTATTATATATGATTTTTTTACATCTTTATAGCATTATTTACGTCTATAAATGTCATGCTCACAAAAAACATTAGAGAAACGAATTCATTGTCTAATGTCATTCGCCATCATCTTCTCCATGTATTGAGAATTTCCATCCATATTCCTCCGATGAAAGCCATCATTTTCGTTTCCATATGTAGCTCTCTCCCACACAATGCGGAAACATGTTCAGGACCCCAATCTTGGAAAGGGAGGCAATGTCTTCCAACGAACATTGAACTCTCTTAAATTTAGCATCCACACATCTCTTAAATTTAGCATCCACACACAGTACATGTCACGCTGAACATTTTTCTCTTATGTTTCAATGCCTGGAATGGGCACATTTAATGCATATAAGTGCTCATCCTTGCACACAAAATTTATTTCGTAGGTTGATATCAAGAAACCGATTGGAGGTAGCAGAAGTGTACTCGTAATACCAAGAAATGGATTCCACACTCATAGATGGGTATGCTTATTGTGAGGCCCGTCGGAGTTCCGGTCTTGGAATTGAAGTAGTGATACAATGAATGCTCCAGAGGAGAGGATAACATCTGGGTTGTAAAGATGGGCATACCTGAATGAGTGATGCCATGTCATTTCATAGTCCCATGATCAACTCAACATGTTCAAGCAAAGATTATCGAACTCCATACTATTGGAATTGGGCTTGGTGGTATCGACTGGAATGGTAACACCCACTATTATATATAGGGGGGTTTTGAGATAATATTTGAGACAATATTCTTGTAAATTGTCTTAAATTAGGACCAAAAAAAGTTGTGTATTGTCTTAAATATTGTCTTTAAGCGAGTGTCTTAAATTATTGTTTTAAACTAATGTCTCTGTAGAGACAATATATAATACATCAGATATAGACCGTATTGCCTCTGGGTTGATGCACAATCATGGACTCCTTTAAAGACACTTTAGATGCCACATAATACTGAAAAAACATGGAACCTCTGACTTTAGGTCAATTAGGGGTACTTCCCTAACTGATTTGATGATGAAGTAAAAAGACAAAAGATAGGTAATTGAATCAACTTTCATAATATATTACATTTATCTATAAAAAATTTGTGTAAATGATTATAAAATTAGTGTCCGTTAAATTGGGTTTTCAAATTTTCAGCACATCATAACATATACGTTTGTGCGGGTGCAACACTTGTTGAGGTAAATGATGTCAATTTTGGATAAAATCTTGTAGACATATAAAGGAAATATGGGCCTAGTGCAACACTATTTATTCAAAAAATTTCATGAATTATTTTTATTACTATTAATTATTGAAGTAAAAAAACCTTGAAATGAAAATGTTATGTGTGGGTGCAACACTTCAGGGGCAAAATTTAATGAAATCCTTGATTTCTATATATAATATTGTAGAGCTCACTCTCCTCTAGTGCACCATATAGTTTTCTTGGGAAATGGTGAAGGAAATCAAAAGTTATATAAAAACCAATCGATGTATCTATTTTCGAAAATTGACGTGTGTCATTTAGAAAAATAACAATAAATAATAAAAAAACATACAATTTTAGGAAAAAATTACATATTCAGAATCGTTAGATCGTACTCTACAATATTATATATTTTCATAAAAAAATATTGTGTTTGTCATAGCAAAACACGCCATTGAAACTAAGCATATTGATAGAGTTCTAAAATACAGGCAATAGCCCTAGTTTATTTGTTCTAGCCAATAGGTTCGGTAGTCTGAAGCTATTTCCAAACATCATGCCAAGCCTTGTTCCCGCCATGGTTTTAAATTAAAAAGAATGGATATGCGTTTTATCCTTGTTCATATCACATATGCGTTTAATCTTTAGTAGCTTGGTACGAGAGTAAAAAAGAGTTTACCAAGTTAGTGGATAGGCTTTGGGAGAAACCCCATCTAAAAGAAAAAGATCATGGTAATTATTGGCCCCTCCAAAGCGGTTTAGTGTAAGTGTGGAAAAAGGACTATGCTTGGCCTAAACTTTGTGAATGGTTGTGGATAATGAGGTCAGATTATTGGAGATTAAAGGGCTAGTCCAAAGGAGGTATTAGGATGATGAGGTTACCAAGTTAGGATGCCTTTTTTTGTTGCCTCTGCATGATCAACCTCAATGGGTGGAACAGGTTAAAAAACAACTGTAGGCTCTGTATATGGATATGTCAATTTAAAAAAAAAAATTACATATACATTGGTCTTGGAACACCATACACTTTCTCCCTCTATAACCAACCTCCCCCCCTTTGTCTATCTGACACATCCACATACCCTCTCTCCTTCCCTCTTTATCTAACCATCATTATTTCTCTCCTTCACCACCCCTCTACCTCTATAACCATCCCTCATCCCTCTCTCTCTCTCCCCCTTCCCTCTCTCTCCCTTCTCGCTTCTCTCCTCCCTCCCTCTCCTTCTACCTCCATGTGTTCCATCCTCTCACTCACTCCATACCTCACTTTCTCCCCCTACCTCCTCTCTCCACCCCCTTATATCTCCCCCCATAATTCCTTCTCTCTCTTCCTCTCTCCCCCTCTTTGTCTAAATCCCCCCTCTTTCCTTATCTGGCCACTCCCTCTTGAACAAACTTACACACCTCTTGGTCTTGAAAAACCACATCCCCTCTCCCTATAGAACCAACCTTCATCCCTTTGTCTCTCTCACACACATCCACACACCCTCTCTCCATCACTATCTCTCTACCTCTATAACCGTCCCTCAACCCTCTCTCTCTCCCCTTTTCCTCCCTCTCTCTCTCTCTCCCCCTCTCTGCCTAAATCCACCCTCCTTCATAATCTCACCACTCCCCCCTCAAACAAATTTACACACCTCTTGGTCTTGGAACACCACACCCCCCTCTCCCTCTATAACCAATCTTCCCCTTTCTCTCTCTCTCACACATATCCACACATCCACACACCCTCTAAAACAATTCCTTATGGTTTCCCCTCCCTCCCGCCAAAACGCTTTCTCTATTCCACCCTCCCTCCCTCCCTCTCCTTCTACCTCCATGTGTTCCATCCTATCACTCACTCCATACCTCACTTTATACCCCTACCTCCTTTCTCCACCTTCAAGCCTTCATCCCTCCTTCATCTCTCCATGTTCACGTAAATTGTCAGATAATTAAATATAAATAAATTACGAAACAATTGAAATCTATGATATAAAACAAAATATACTATGTAAAGAATGAGTTTTACTTACATATCGGAGTAATCCATCGTCCCGAAACTCTGAAGCAGGCCCATAGCATATGTTGCGACACGCTGTGCAAGGGTGTGGAATAACATGATGCTCTGAACCCTCTATGTCTCCAGTGTGATCTGTAGCTCTGGTACGATCTGGAGACCTAGTAAGTGGATCCTCAGTGTGTGATGGTCCAACCCTAGATGGGCCAGCCTCAGAAGTGCCAACCCCTTGGCCTACATTACATCCAACAACAATGCCAACCCCTTGGCCTACATTTCCTTCGACAAGAGTCCCATGTCGAAGCAATGTATTTTCCAAATGGAATAAGGCCTCATGTGTATCATCAGTAACGGGACCTGCAGGAGGATATACCCAAGGGAGGTTTGGTGTGTGTGGAGGGAGTCACACATGGTTAGGATTAGTCCTAGCCTATTCCCTATCTTGGGGCATCCCATGGCCTACACCCTGGAACTCTAAAATATCAAAATAGTTCACATGTTTCCCCAAGATAAATTCTGCATACAGCTTCCTTAGGAAATAGAATGGGATGTCTCTATTCCCGTGAGGGTATTCATCAAAGACCATGTACCAATGATCCATCCAATTGGCTTTCACATTTGGTTCCACGCACTAGTCTATGGAAATGTGTGGTCAATTGGTGGGTGGAACCAATCCGGTGCTAGGGTCCTGAAATAATGAAAACAATTGGTCTTTGGTTATCTTTAGTTTTTTCACATCTTTGTAGCTCAACCCAGTGGAATAGTATTTCCTCTGGGAATCTTTGTACGAGCTAATGTTGTACAATGCTCCCATGGGCATTGGCAATTGTGTTTGTTATGGTATCTAATGCCTCAGCTAATGGTTGTCTTAAATGGTCCCCCCCTCTAAACAGTGAGCTAAGGTGCCTCAATGAACCCAAACGAGCCAAAATCTTTGAATTCTGGTCATGTTCCTCCTCGGTGTTTGGGTTTGTGTCTGTATTTGGGTTTGTGTTTGGGTTTGTGTTCTCTATTAAGATTAAAACAACAAAGTCAAAATTTAATTAATACATTTCATTGTTTGGTTTAATATGTAACAAATTTTATTAAATTCATTTAAAAAAAAACAAAAACTATTAAATTAACAAACACTTGAACGAAAATTGAAAGGAATTTGGAAGGAAAGGGCCACCTACCTTCCATTGTATCCGAATTGTGAATTGGCTCTTCCAAATTCGCCTCCTCCTTCTCTCAAACTCAAATCGACAATGCGTTTTATCGCCCTCCTGATAACACTAGCCTTGACTGTGTGCATGCAAAAATGAGGCCGCGGGCCTCTGTTTTTTTTTTTTGTTATTACAAATCGCACTTGTGATATATTGCAAGTGTGATTTGTAACTCTTAAGAAACGCAAGTGCGATATATCGCACATGCGATATATCACTTGTGATATTTTTATGTCATTAACTTACCTTCATGGAGATTATCAATAGTGCCCACCCCTAGTCAGTTCCATTTTCAATATATCTTCCCCCATCTAATTTAGCACATAAATTATAGGGACTTGATATAGAGGCATTGTGTATTTTGGCCTCATTTTCCTCACTAATGGGTTACCTTAGGCTAGGTGAGGGGAGTCACCATTTTCTCTTGAATTAGTTGAATATCATGTGCTCAAATTCATGTAATTATTGCATTGTTGAGATTCATACACTTGAGTTGGTCACATTATATAATTTTGGTCAAATAACCCAGATACATCGTACTCTTTTCAAACAATTTGTGAGTCTTTTTGGATCCATATGCTAAATTTATTTGTATTGCATCCTTGTTACAACAGTTCACAAAGTGACATAAATAACCGTATTTTATTTCCATTATAAAAACGAACATAGTCACTTAAAGTCTCTCCATTTTGACGCACTATATCCTCAAAACCACCTTCCCTTGAGCATGGTCTAACTTGAAGGAATAAACAAATCCCGTAGAAGATTGATCCTAGTGTATTTTCATTACAAATTCCATAGTGGTTTTTACCAAATTTTTGAACTAATGACGTGTCAACAAATATGAAGAACATTTTAAGTGGGTGATTCAATGGGACATTGATTTTAGGATTTCTCGTTCCACGTGGATTATCTTGAAAGAACCTCATTCACTTGTTTATAGAATTTCTCTCTCAAGTAGTAGACTTGCTTCACCCATCATGAAACTAAGTTCAAGAGTTTGTGCAATTTTGTCACCAATGTTGGGCATTATAGGAATTATAGATCTATTACATAGTTTGAAGACCTAGTTCCATATGAGAGTCATCAATATGTCTTATTTTTCATCAAGGGATTCCGGTGGTTTACATATTCATGTAACTTGTGTTTTTTTTTCTCTTTCAAATTATTATGTTTGGTGATTTATATGTTTGTTTTATTTATCCGCGTATCTTTCACATGCTTTCTTTGACAGTGCATTGATAAAATAGTGTGCCTTTCCCACAAACTCCTATCACTAAGAAATCCATACAAATAGCTAGGTGGCATCGGCTTCCGTAGATGTTAATAAAATCATTATGCAAGCACATAACATGTCACCAACTAGTAGTTTTGACATCAAGGTAAATTTTTTGAACCATGTTTCCATAACTAAAAAATGCTTTTGGTATTAGTCCCACCTTACCCATGCCAATAGTTATTATTTGGACAATGTCGACTCACATTTAGGATGATAATAAGTCGAGAAATATTAAACAAAATAAAATCAATATAGTAGAGGAATAAAATTAAGTAAAATCATAGAACACACCATTTAATCTCTCATATAAATGTAAGAAATAAGATTATGCTTTTTGAATTTTCAGTTACATTTAATAAAAAATACATGCTCATTATTAATGTGCACCACATCCTTGTTACAACAGTTCACAAAGTGACCCAAACTATCAACAAAAACATTAAGAAAACATGTGAGAATTTCTCAAACACTTTATGGTCGAGGGGTCTGATTGGAATAGGTCTTGATCTCTAAAATGAGTAGGTATGAGAAGAAGACCGAGAATGATTCTGTAGGTCACAACCACTTTTCTTCATCCTAGTAGGATACAAAGGCCATGTGTAGGTTTTGAGAAATGGAAATAGACCTTAAGGAAAAACTACGGTGACTGGGAAATAAAGGAGGTTAAACCTTAATGGCAGATTCTTGATCTCAAGCACCATGAATAACACCTAAAATGTAGAGGATTCTCTATAGCAATGCAAGCCCCCACTAGGGTGTCTTTGACATAAGGTTTGGATATTGACGCCATTGAATTTTTTTTAATGCCTTGTGGAAAGGTCGCATGGCCTTGATCATGGTTACAGTTGGGAAACAAAACCTCAATCCCTTCATGATGTGTCCCATGCATATAATGAAACATATGTTGTAACATATTGTATTTAATATAAAATATAACATTTCATTTTAAGAAATGATTATTTATTTTATTTCTTAAAAGCATTTTCACTTTTTCTATGTTACTTTATACTATGCATTTCTTTATATTAATAAGATAAGACTGATTATGTAATACATTTTTCCTAATTTGAGTTTCCCTATTTGGGAGAATGTACTACTTCTCATCAGAAATAAAAATTCTTACATCAACCTAGAGCTTTGAGTTGTTGTGCACTAACTAAATTACAAAAAAAATTAGATCAAAATTCGGTGTCAAATGGAGATATCTCCATCCAAATCCTCTAATTAAATTTAAAAAAGGCCTTTCTTTCCATTATAAAAATGAATTTAGTAGTTAAAATAACCTAAAAAATATCACATAAATGTTATAATTTCTTTTTTAATTTGGCTTAATCAACAACTTGGTCTTGCTCATACTCAAATGACACAGGTTCCATTCCACTACCACTATAACCTCCATGAATTCCCGAGCTGCAACATTTGCAACACATAAGTTTAGTCAATGCTTGAACCTACTAAGTGGCAAGGAATTCCTTAAGAGTGCACTCTAACTGAAACCGAGTCTTCTGATGAAACAATTTGTAGATGTTGTAACACAGTTTTGGTATTACAAATCGCACTTGCGATTTGTAACTCTTAAAAAACATAAGTGCGATATATCGCACATGCGATATAGGATAACTAAGCTTAGCCTCAGCTTTGGTCTCGGGTTTGTCTGGACATAGCCACAATAATGCATATGCGTTATGGATTTATATTTCGGACATGTGTTTCCAATTTCTAAAGTGGCACTAAAAAGTGGAACCAACTTCGTGCGCGCGCCCCTCTATAAACGACCATATTGTCTCAAGTTGAGACAAAAATAAAATTGTGTATTGTCTCAAGTATTGTCTTTCCAAAGACAATTTCACTTTTGTTTCTCTAGAGACAATATACAAAACAATGTATAAGAACATTTAGTCATTGAGAAAAATCATTAACTATAGATTATTTTTATCTTAAAAGTAGACTATAATATCCTATATTCTATTTATATATTGTAGGGCA
Organism: Larix kaempferi; assembly: GCA_027924585.1. NCBI lineage: Eukaryota > Viridiplantae > Streptophyta > Pinopsida > Pinales > Pinaceae > Larix > Larix kaempferi. Next base: position 2,145,642 of record BSBM01000649.1, on the reverse strand, counting down.
CGATGGAATTGAACCACCAACCTTTTGCATTGTAATGTAGATTCTCTACGATTGAGCTAGAACCCTTTAAAGAAATATCGAAGAGAGGTAAATTGTTGTGCAACATCTAATAGTTTATAGTGTTATCAAATATACATACAAATAAATCTATGCAAGGGAAAAAAAAGCATACATAGAAGGAGAAGGATCACATGCAGAAATAAAATTACAATTGACCCATGACATCAAAGATAAGAAAAATTGATGCCAGTACAAAAGTCATAATTGTAAAACAAAAATCAGTTTGCAGACTGTAAGAACAACCACAAGATGCTCATGTGAAGTGACTTCATACACATAAATTCGGTTGCACAAAGATAAATGCCTAGAAATGCAATGCTAATTTTAGATAAATCAATGCAATTTTTCAAAGCAAAAAATACATTTAGGACACATCTTGTTCAAATAAGTAAGCCAATACAAAATTCTTAGCAACACAAAAAACAACCTAAGATATTATTCCATGGATTCAAGCATGATAAGGGAACAAAACTTAGAGTTTCGTCCCAAATTTTGGTAGCACCATCCACCACAAACAAAAATAATATGAAAGAATGATTCCCAAACTTGGATATGTTGTAGGCCAAAAAAGTGAATATTGCAAACCACACACCATGCCATATTTACATATAAGGGATAGAATGTGAAAAATTGTAGAGGAATTGAAGACCCACAAATGGGTGCATAACCTAGCCACAATAATATTTATGTGTAACTGCATGTTGAATCCCTATCTCATAAGAGTGTATTGGTTGATCTTGGGTATCCTCAGATCCCCTGAGTATGATTTTCACACATTTATACTTATGAATAGAAGAAGCATACAACATACATGTAAACTCAATACATGTCAATCAATACTCTCAACAAAGACAAAGGACAATGTAAGGTATCTTCCTTTGACCATCATAGATAAAGAACAAAGTAATGTTTGTTATATATTTTATTTCTGAACACTCTCAACACAAGTGAATGATTATTATTCAAGTTGTTTTTCTACACTTGTAAATATGTAAATGCTTTGTTTCTAATAGTAATATAAATTTCCCCAATCTGGAAGTTTATATACTACCCACAAAGCAAGAGAAATAAAAATGTGATTTGGCTTCAAGACATATGCAAAATTGACTTTTGAGATTATTAATGGTGTCAACATGATGACAAAACAATAAGAAAACACTCGAGTATTATATATTATGAGGACAATAAATAAAACATGCTAGTATATATCAAACATTGATAAGGAGGAAAACCAAGATCAATTATTAATATGTAGAGCCATAAGCAAAGGTATGGAAATCTTTTGAGCTCAATTATTAGTAGTTAATTAAAAAAACTTGCAAAACATCTTATCAACTGACCCATGGATGTGAGATACACATAAACACGATCTCCACACACACACACACACACACACACACACACACACATATATAACTATGTTGGATTACAGAGTAAAAAAAATAGTTTTATCGTTCACATCAAGGTAATAATTGTACCTGTAAATCGAGACCCCTAGTTACATAACTGTCAAAATATAAAAATTAAGATTATCATATGAAAGCACACATGCAATTACCACAAAAAAAATCAACCACATAAATGATACACGTTTGAGGAACATAGATCAAGTATTGTTAAGATGAGATTCACAGATACTAAAAGGTAGCGACAATCAAAAACTAATAACAGAAGGCCCTTATAATCAGCTAGAAATTGTATTTCCTTAATCAAACATACTTGCTGCAGGGAACCCAATTTTCATCACTTCCAACAAGGCGAGTGTGGGATGCCTTTTGCACATCCGTAGATACAAATGTCTAGATGTAATGTGAATCTGATCCCTACATATGTTCAACCATATGGTAATAATTAAAAATGAACTCTAAGTTCTATGTAGGCATAATCACTAATAAAAAGGAAATTGCATTGCTTTAATCACTAAATTTTACCTTGGGTATCTTAGTCTTTTGCTTGCCAACAGATGTCTAATGTAATATCATATGAATCAATGTATTAGATGACCTCATGTTCCATAGTTATATATATTGCTCTAAAGGTATTTTACACATTGCCTCTGTAGTATTCACCAACACATCGATTGTGAGTAGTGGGTTCCCAATCTATAACGCATGCAAAATAATCAATAAGAATGCATGCATGAATGGAAGAAAAAACATGTTTTTATGTGATGTTAAAACCATCTTCTCTCTATTGAATGTCTTATATATCCCTCCTCATTTTGGGATATTAAAATGCAAATGCAATAGTGTACGATTTAGAAGGATATTTAGTTTAGAAAAACCCTTAACTCCCTTCTTCTAAGAAACTAAGACAGAATAACAATAAAACATGACTCCATAGGAACAATGTCGGGAATTCTTTACAATGCAAGAAATCCTTTGCAAAGCCTCCCAATGTTAACTTATTTTGGTACATTTTACAGTTCGATTGGCCAATTGGCCAACTTTCTCCATTTAAATTAAATTAAATTAAATACCATCTATACCATATCCCAAAAGGATTCCTAAGATTCTAGGAAAAATACAAAGAAATAATAGAGAAAAACAATTTTTTCCAAATACATAATCAATCTTTGTTTTCCCTACTATCAATAACAATAATAGTTAATTTTTCATTGGAATCTCTGCTTCGAAATGATGAAATTGCAAATATTATCCAAATACAGAATCAAGCTCAATGTTTCTACTAGTGATTCAATTTCCCTACTATCACTAAAATTAATAGTTACTTTTTCCTTAGAATCCTTGCCTCAAAATGATGAAGTTACAAATAAAGGAGAAGATTCAGAAATAGATACTAATTGATATTCCCTATTGAGTCAAGCGTAAAAGCTTCTTAACGCCAGTAATAATTCTAAAATTCCCACAAATATTCGAATTCCCACATTTTGATAGTGAAATAATATATTGATGATGGATGATGTTTACATTAAAATGAATGGCCTGCTTAAATATAGCTTGGGCACCTTTATTAAGGAGTCGTATGTCCTCATAAATTATAAACAATATTTGTTATTAGTAATTATTGTAATTTATTAGATATTTTATTATTTTATGTTTGTAACATTGCCTTCCCCTTAAGAGAAGATTTGTCCTCAATGCTTTGTTTATTGAAGGACTTATCAGTTATTTTTGTCTGTAACATCTTCTCATGTCCCTCTGAAACTATAACTCTAATACTTGATGAAAACATGGCGATATAATTTTCGAATCCCTAAAATGAAAAGTCACATTTCCTCGGAAGTGATCCATCCGAGATTTACCTTCATCGGAGTTGAATGTTGGTGACCTTCCTGGGTAAATCTTCCTATTTTTTGTTTAGGTTGTAGATTTTGTGTTCCTTCGCATCTGAAATCATAAATTCTATGTTTATGTTCATTTTGACCCTGTCATTGGTCAAAATGAATTTTATAATTGGGATGTCGATAAGGAGTTTTTATTGTTCGTTTTTCTGGTGTATTGACTTCTTTTGAATTGTGATAAGGACAGAATTTGTTTTTGTTTCTTCTTCCTCAACTTGAATTTGTTTTCCGGAGAGTCTAGATGCTTCCTTCTGGATTTGTGCACTCTGAATCTTCTCTAACCTTTCCTCTTGCGACTTTTTTTCTTCTTTTAACTTCTTGATTTGTTCCTCTAGTTCTTGATTAAATTTTCTCAGGTGCTAGTTTTCTTCCTCTTTATCCAGTAGTTTTCCTTTGGTATCTTCATTTGATTGTTCTGTCCTCTAAATACTTTTTAACTTCCTGATTTTTCCAGTTAATGTCTTGTTATGGTTTCTTAACCGATATATTTATTCAGTGTTATTTGATAACGTGATTTTGACATCAATAATATCCAATTTGTGCGTCTTTTTAGTGTCGTTCTCTTTCTGCTGGAGTTCACTAATTTGTTGTTGAAGGCAGCAATTCTTGGCTTCTAGGCATCTTACTTTTGTCTGAATTTGCCTGATTTCGTCATCTTTCTCCTTGATGATTTTGTTCAAATGTTTTATTTCTTCTTCTAAATCATTATTTCTTCTATAAGGTGATTCCTCGACGTTTTTTGAGTTTCTGATTTTGTCTTCAAGGTTTCGATTATGACTTTTTAGATGTGATATTTTTGTACCCTTATTTGATAACATTTTTTGGAGCTCTCGCTTTTGATCTTTTAAGCAATGATTCTCCTGTTCTGCTAAATGATTACTCAATTCTTGCTTCATAATCTCAAATTGAATATCTTTATTGATCGCTTTATATTGCTCTAATTCGTCCAATGTTGCTTGTAGCTTTGGCTCCAATTTTTATTTTGAATTCGCCATTACTCAATTTCTTTGACAATAACATGGTCTTCTTTTGACTTCAAATTCTTCAATGATAATGGTCTTCGACTTAAAAATAAATTATTCTTTGGACTTGAATTTATGTCTTCTTATTTGGTCCTCCCCACCCAGGTTAAAATCTCATTTTTTTTGTTGTTGGAGAATAAACCCAAACCCGCTTATTAAGAAACCATGTGTGGAGAAACCACATGTGGTTTTACTTTTTTTTTTCCTTTTAGGACAAGGTCCTATTTTTTAGGGAAACTTCTTTACTTTTACTTCTTTTTCTTTTCCTCCCACTTATTAAGAAACCATGTGTGGGGAAACCAAGTGTGGTTTCACTTCTTTACTTTTAATTCTTTTTTCTTTTTTTCTTTTTAGGACAAGGTCCTATTTTTTGGGGAAACCCTATAATAATGGTTAAAAACCCGAATCAGGAACCGTAACTTGCTCTGATACCAATGAAGCGTAAAAGCTTCTTAACGCCAATAATAATTCTAAAATGCCCACAAATATTCGAATTCCCACATTTTGATAATGAAATAATATATTGATGATGGATGATGTTTACATTACAATGAATGACCCACTTAAATATAGCTTGGGCACCTTTATTGAGGAGTCACATCTCCTCATAAATTATAAATGATATTTTTTATTAGTAATTATTGTAATTTATTAGATATTTTATTATTTTATGTTTGTAACATTGAGCCACACTCTCAAATTGTAAGTTACCCACAATCAGTAGTCCCACCAACCTATCAAAGAATTAATACATAGAACTCCTAAGGTCAATTTGCAGCTTCATTCATTGCCACTTTACTAAGAACCAAATAGAGCAAAATTAAAATCATGGAATGAGAAAAATCATAGATAATAAGCTCCAAATAAATTGCAAGAACATGGGATTACTTAAAAGAAAACATATTTTAAAGGACAAGTGCAGACTTTGCAAATCATTGTTAACTTCTTAGATATATGTTTACACATATATCATCATGGAGAACAAAGCATGACCAAAGTTCTCATAATACTTAATATTTAAAACATATTTACATCGAAAGGTGTTTATATCTTAGAATTTGGGGTGGACCACCATCTATGCTTTTCCTAGATTGAAGGAGGAGGGGACAAGTGTATTGTTCATATTGATTTTATGGTCATAATTCAAAATTCGAAATAAACAATTATTAAAAAAAAGAAATATAAAAAATAACTGGTAGTTGATTCATGTATAACTAACTCCTAACTCATGCATGGATAACAAGTAATGACAGGAAATCCATTTAAGTAAAAAAAGTAACACGTAATTGAGGCATAAACAATAGGTGATTACAATTAAGCATAAAGAACAAGTAACATCAAGTATTCTAAAGTTTTAATTATATGGGAAGATAAAATGAAATGTAACATGTTAACACTCCATATTTATATTATGGGTTTAGATTTTTTTTAATTTTAATAATAAATTTTTTTAGGTGCAAATATTTCTTAGTATAAAGGATTTTATTTACAAAGAGCAAGGATATATCTATGAAATAAGTTCACTTTTTGAGATAAATTTAAATATATTTTATTAATTTTAATAATTTACTTATTAAAACATATATATATATACCACCTTAATAAAAAAACATAATTCTTACATGGACACCAAAAACCTAAGCACAAAAACAGATGATAAAATAAACTTCAAATACTATTCCTTAGATTATAAAGTATATATCTTAGATTATAAAGTATAGTTTGGTAAAATATGAACTATAGTGAAATAAAGTGAGAAAAATGATCTCAACCATAATCCAAGCCACCATCCGTTCAACCAATCAATATCTGCTAAAGGGAAATCCCTATCTCTTGGCTACTAGACCACCATCCCTCCAGCCTCCATGTTATCTAGCATATCCGAAATAGTGAAAGCATGGTAAGAGAATCTAGCTATGTCTTGGTCGAATCGACAATCAATCTGGTGTTCTAATAGAAGGAAGGTCATGGGTTGGACAAGACTCGCTCCCTCCTCCTAGGGGGAAGGAAGTAAGGTAAGGGTGAGGGTGAGGTTGGTTCATCCTGTCCTGTTTATAAGAGAATGAAATTTTTAATAGCATGTCATTCCTCCTACTTTAGTATTCCTCGCTTCATGAATGGGTTGAAGGGGAAACACTCCATCGACTAGATTGAAGGCAATAATGAGTAAACGAACCAGGTGGATAGCATGCTCATAAGTAAAGATAAAAGGTAGTAATAGGGTAAAGGGAACATAGTAAAGATTGTAAGTACCTCACCCTACCCAATAATACGATGATTAACTCAAATAAAATTTAACCTCAAAAAATACATCACTCAACCTGGAAGCTTCTCCTGTCACGAGGTTTCAAATTCGACAGGATCATACTTTAAAGAAAATAGATTCCTTACATATCAATTGTCATGAGCAATGATTCAATTACAATACTTGCATATCTATTGTCATATAGACTTATAAGATAATATTTATCTCCAAACCCTAAATTTATTAATGAAAAAAAGTATACATCACTCAACCCCATTTTCTCTTGTCATGAGATTTCAAATTTGACAGGATGATCATACCTCAAATAAAATAGCTTCCTTACTGATAAAATGTCATGAGCCATGTTTCCATTACAATACTTGTATATCCATTGTCAATAGAGGCTAAAATTATAAATTTTGGGGGGAATATCTATGTTCAAACCCTAAATATACCCCCCCAAAAAACTATACAGCAGTGAACCCAAAAATCTTATCATGTCACGAGGTTTCAAATTTGACATGATCGTACGTTAAATAAAATAGCATCCTTACTTATCAATTGTTGTCATAAATTTTTCCATTAGAATAATTGCATACCCATTGTCAGAAGGTTGAAATTATAGACACTAAAGGAGATGTTCTTTGTTCAAACCCTAATTTATCCTCGAAAAAACCTTCAACGATCATCCATAAAGAATACCTCAATGGATGCCCCTAGTTAAGCAGCCATGTGCGATTGTGCACACTCTTCTCTCTTTAATTGAATCTAAAGAGATATTGGAATTCAAAGCAACTCGCTGAAATGAAATCATGGAAATTAACTAAAACCTTTTCAGTGAAATAAAATTGTACTATAAAATCATTCAAACATATTGCAACTTTCTACGAAACTTTGTTCAGTGGACAAACAATCATAATTCGGTACATATTTTTTGTTTACTAACTATTATCCTTCAATCCTTCAAGTGTTATTGAAAATTTGAAATTAAAAACATTCATTACATTGATAGGTTTTTACATCTTAGAATTTGGGGTGGACTATAATCTATGCATCAATGACACACAATCCATTTAACTAAAAAATGTAGCTAAGACATAGACAACAAGAAGTAATTATTGGAAATATTGTAATTAATGAGCTGATAGCGTATCTAATATGCGTCGGCTCTGTCAGACTCACAGTCAGTCATTTTGTCAATCTGCAATGTCATTCAGTCAGTCATTTTGCAGCCAATCCGGCGCACGTCAAATTAGTATTTATGTGACCACTTTAGTATTCTGCATATCAAGAATTCTTAGGTATAAATTTATTATAGTCTTTAATGAAAAGCTGTAGCTTGCAGGAAAAGACAAATTAAGTTTGTGTATAAATGAAAATCACTCACAGAAGATTAGAAAGAGATGAAGAGATAGAGATGTATGTGAGGGAAGAAGAGTGAAAGAAGGAGAAGCTCATCCCGTGAAATGTATGAAGAGCCCAAGCTCTATAAAATTGTGAAAAATTGAAGTAAAACTCATCTCTCTGTAAGTGCGGAAAAGTTACTCCATTTTACAGTGGTAATATATATAAGTCTTTAGTTTTATGTATTCATTCTCAAGAATGTTGGTTTATGCATCCCACACATCTACTTCATATTGACCTGCATAAATGTATTTTACATTTACGGTCTGTAAATCAAATCAAGATTACCAAGTATTTCACAGTGGTAAAAGAACTAGTTTAACTACATAGTAACTTCTACATATGTTTCGGCTCTTATGTTTTAGCGTGAAATACATTTATTCAAAGGTTGTTTAAGATTGGGTTATGCACATCTAAATAGGTATGCGAAGTTAACTTGTGCGCAGTTAACCTTCGTAAAGTTAAAAGAACTTATGCAAAAGTAATTTGTATGAAGTGCGAAGCTCATGCAAAGTAAAGTATTCCACAAAGTATTTTGTGAAGTTAAGAATTTCCGTGAGGTTAGAAAAATGTGCAGCAAAGTCTACCTAGTCGAAATGCACAGTTAATTACCGCGTAGTAAAAAGTAGAAATGCCCAGTTAACCTTTTTTTTTGTAGGTAAGAGAGAGAAACATTCTATTAAAATAATGTACATAGATTACATCAAAATACATAAGCCCAAGAAAAGTACAGGACCTACAAAAACCCATTCCAGTGGGGAGAATGGGGACCCAACCTACCACCTAATCCAAAGTCTGGAACCAAATAGACAGATTACAGAGAGAATCCGATATCACCAGAGGCCTCCCAGGGTCGACAAACCACACTGATCAAGGCATCATTACAAAAAACTAGACAGAACACAAAGGTGACAAGGAGCCCAGGCTAAGATGAGTTGCACCAACCTAAGAGCCGAAAACCAGACTAGTCATAAAAACGACAAAAACCAGGGGGCTAACCAACCTATTACTCGTGGCTGGAAGTCTCAGGGACTTCCTGGCTGGCCTCCTGCGGTGGATTAATACTGAGATCTTCCATCATAGCTTCTAGAGTCTTGGTGTTCTCCCTGTCAATATGCTGGTTTTCCTTCATTCCCGTAATGAATTCTTTCATGTTCCTCGATATGTTCTCTTTAATCTGAAGTTCTCGGGCCAGAAGAATGCAGTAGGCCCATAAGGGACTCGCTGGAATCTGGTGACCAAGCCGAGACTCCACCTCATCCAGCAGAGCTACCTCCATGAAAGCAATTTGGTTGCCAATATCCATCGGTGTTTCCTCCAGATAGAAGTTGGCCTAGTTAAACGAGGGGTATTTGCATTCAGATGGGGCGAGGAATGAGAAGAGGAGGATTTATCCATCTGTCTCCCCCTATCCCCCAAGTTTATACTACCTCCTCGACTGCTTCTCATCCTAATCGTCAGATGCATAATTCGCAGGGAATTGGAGTCGTGCAGCAGCGAAACTCTGACTAATCTGTGAGACCAGATAGTTCTTCCGACACCCTCCAAACTGCTATTTGCAAACACTGAAATGCAGTTATCTTGTGAATTGTAATTCTTCTTGTGGATATCAGTAATCAATTTATAACCATTGATCTTATGGAAAGGGTTGGGACGAAACTCCTGCCATAAATTCTCATAATTTTGCCAATAAACCATACTATACTGGTCGCTGATCTCACCACCCCGAAGTACGATGAACCTGCAAATAATGCTGGTAACCTTCCTTTTGGTATGGATAGAGTCATAACTACCTTCGTCACTATTCACCTCATGACCACCTTTACTCATGCTTTAGCGATGACAAAAATATTTCGGGTGTTTGGGTGAAAAGCCTCGACAAGACCTAATATACGTGATAAAAGGTGTTCGACTGTCCGCCACCTTTCCTCCCTTATGATGAAAGGACATGAACAAGATACGTTGCATCAAGATATGAACTCAGGAATGACACGCGTCTGATTACCTTCCACATTTGTCCTTGCTACCTCGCGTCCATGTGATTCACGGAACTCCGACCAGGTGGTATGGTGATTAGAATTTTGATTAACGGTTGCGATCATTTTGCATTTGTCACGAACCGTGTGATCTTCCATCTCGATCAAGGTGCCGGCTATGAACGTAGCACTTGTCTTCACCCCTAAGTTAGCCAATTCATCTGCAAGATTATTTCCTCTACGTTGGACATGGATGAAATTGATAGCTGGATAGGTGTTGAGAATGGTTTGAAGTGTAAAATTAGTCACAGCAGATCTAATGAACAAGTAAATCAATCACAACAGATGAACATAGAAAATATGGTGCAAAACTGTGCAAAACATGCAGCAGTGCTCTCTATCCCAGAAAGGGTGAATGGATTACAATACAAACTGTCACAATGACTGAGCAATTCGAATTGCCTAAGGAGGTCATTCGAATCACAGAATGGAGTAGCTTGACTCTATCTAGGAGTCCTCATAAATCATCGGTGGTGCTCATCAATCACAACAACCAGTCATCCAGGTGTCAATCTGAGTCTAACTGAGTATAATAAATGTAACTGAAGTGTGTAGCACTGATATAGGATCTGGAGGCTCAGTGGGGGCGCATGGGAGGCTAACTGAAGTCAGAACAAGTCACCTAATCAAACTGGAGGTCAAACGGAAGTGATACAGTCAATCGGAAGTGAAACTAGCCTCAAATCAGGGAGAATCGGAGCTAATTGAATGTAACTGAAGTGAATCTGCAGTGGTAGGTGAACAAGTGCGCCCTTCTCTGGCAGTAGGTGAGAAGAGGGCGCCTTTCAGCTTAGGAGGGCTAAAACTCTGTGGTAAGTGGCTCCCGGGTGCTAGAAGAAGGTGGATAAGGTGCTAGAGGCATCAAACTGGTGACTGGGATGCATGCCTGTGCATGCAAGATCCTGAAATAGATCATATCCTGAAATAGATCATGCAAGATCCTGAAATAGATCATGCAAGATCCTGAAATAGATGATGTATCCTGAAATAGATGATGTGGATATCCGAACACCCCCCCTCAAGCTAGACTATGATGTGCCAACTAAAATAATGTGGGGCCCTGGTAACTAAGACCAAAGGTCACCCCAATACAATAATCCAAAAAAATGCTGAAAATAAACTAAGTGAGGAAAGAGGGAAAACCCAGTGGGAAGAAAGCCCCCCCTCAAGCTAAAGCATAATAATGAATCAATCTGTCTCCACCATGATGGAACTCACCCCCAACAGTGAATGGAGGTAAGAGAACTTCTTCTCAGTGAAGCTCTTGGTGAAGATGTCTGCAATTTGCTCATCAGTAGGGCAATATTGCAGAATGATGGTGCGGTCATGCACCAACTGTCGAATGTAATGCATATGAATCTCAATGTGTTTGGTCCTCTGCCGCTGAACTGGGTCTGTGGAGATCTTGATAGCACTTTGATTGTCACAAAATAGGACAGTCGAAGTAGTGCCACCAAAACCAAACTCGGAAAGAATACCCTGCAACCAAACTGCCTGAATGCAGGCATTGACTGCCCCTCGATACTCTGCCTCTGCTGAAGAAAGTGCAATGGCTGCTTGCTTTTTGCTGGACCAGCAAATAGCACCATGACCAATCATGAAAACATAACCGGAAGTGGACTTCCGATCAATGCTATCACCTGCCCAATCTGAATCAGTAAAACCAATGAAATCTAGCTCAGAATCTGCAGCATAATGTATGCCAAACTGTCTCGTACCTTGCACATACTGCAAGATCCGCTTGGCTGCTCTCCAATGAAGCTCACGTGGCTGCTGCATATATCTTGACACGGCACTCACGGCATATGAGATATCAGGCCGTGAATGTGTCAAATAAAGTAGTGAACCAATCAACTGTCGATACATACTGCAATCTGCAAGCGGTGTGGAATCTCCCTCCTCAAGACTGATTCCTGAGAGGAATGGGAACGGGGCTGCCTTACATTCAGCCATATTAAACTTCAATAACAGGTCGGAAGCATATTTTTGCTGAGATATAGTGATCCCATCGAAATTTTGAGCTATCTCCAATCCCAAAAAGTGACTCAGCAAGCCCAAATCGCTCATGTCAAAAGCTAGATTTAAGGCAGTTTTTAGCTTGTTTATTGAAGTAAGTGTGCTAACAGTAATAAGCAGATCATCAACATAAAGTACAATAACCAACAAATTACCTTTAACTCGCTGAAGATAGACATTCGGATCAGATTTGCATCTTTGGAAATTCTGAGAAAGAAGGAAGGAGTCCATCTTTGCGTACCAAGCTCTTGGGGCCTGTTTTAACCCGTACAAAGATTTCTTCAATCTACAAACCAATGATGGATCTGATGTATAACCCTCTGGCTGCTGCATATAGACCTCTTCAGCAAGGTCTCCATGTAAAAATGCACTCTTCACATCCATGTGATGCACTTCCCAGTGCTTGGATGCGGCAATAGCTAAAACAAGGCGGATGGAATCCATCTTTGCAACCGGTGCAAAGGTCTCTGTGTAGTCCACTCCTTGGACTTGGGAAAAACCTTTTGCCACCAACCTTGCTTTATATTTGCTGATAGTGCCATCAGCAGCAACTTTAGTACGGTAGACCCATTTACACTTCACTAATTTTCTTCCAGGTGGAAGAGAAACTAGCTCCCATGTATTGTTCTTTTGAAGAGAACTGTACTCTTCATCCATGGCACTTTTCCATCTCGGATCTCGATGGGCTGAATAGTATGATTGGGTATCTGAACCAGCCATCAAATAACAAATCTCAGGAAGAAATGGATCAGCAATAGAAAGAGCCATACCTGCCCTTTGAAAGTCTCCTCTTGTTCGTCTCGGATCAGCAGGATTTCCAAGACTAGAACCAGCAGATTGTAGAGTGTTTTGGGCCCACTTTGGTAACTGAGGGGGATCTGAATGGTCGGATTCCGAACCTGATATGTCATGATCATCATATGCTGCTACAATATCAGAAATATCAGAACTCATACCTTCATTATCGCTGCTCGAATCTTCTTCTGGTGAAGGCGGTGAATCGGCAGTTTTCTCCTCAACTAGTTGCAATTCTTGAAGCGGTTCTTCAAACTGCACACTGCGCTCTATGAATATCTTTTTAGATCTGATATCCATGAGTTTATATGCTTTTGATTCTTCCCCATATCCTATCAATATGCACTCAATACTTTGTGGATCCAAAGCTCGTCTCTTCTCAGAAGGAATTCTAGCCCATGCAGTAGAGCCAAAAACTCTCAAATTTGACACATCCGGTTTGTGACCAAAGAATGCTTCGAAAGGAGTCATACCTTTCACGGATGAATGTGGAACACGGTTCTGTATATATGCAGCAACATTGATTGCTTCAGCCCAAATATTTGCAGCCAAACCTTTCGATTCAATCATGCATGTAGCCATCTCTTTCAGTGACCGGTTTTTCCTTTCCGCTACACCGTTCTGCTGGGGTGTGTAGGGAACTGTATGTTGGATCTTGATTCCGCTTTGGGCACAAAGTTGCAGCAACTCGGACTTGATATATTCCCCACCATTATCAGATCTAAGAGCTTTGATCTTGCTCTCAGTGGTGGTCTCAACAGAAGCCTTAAAATCCTTGAATTTTCCAAGCACTTCTGACTTGTTTTTGAGAAAGAATACCCATGTAAAGCGGGAAAAATCGTCAATAAATGTCAAAAAATACCTTGAACCATTTAATGACATATGGGGCAGTGGACCACTGATATCAGAATGGATCAATCCCAAAATAGTAGAGGCTCTGCTAGCCTTGCCGCGGTCGAATCTGTGCTCGGGGTGCTTCCCAATAATGCAACCGGTGCATATTCCCTTCGAGGAACGGAGTTGTGGAAGCCCATCTACCATGTATTTATTTGATAGCAGCAGCAAATACTTATAATTTAGATGTCCAAATCTTTCATGCCAAAGCCTATTAACCTCATTACCATGTGTGCGAAGAGCAGTGGGCTTTGCAAGTGGAATAAAGTGCAAAAACTCATAGCATTTTGCAGTGTGGTTTGCCTTTCCAACCGCAACTAGTCTTCCACTTTTGATATCAGAAATTTCAACTGTATTAGGGCTGAATGTGACTTTCTTTGGATCACCAGTATGTGTCATTTGATACACAGAAAGGAGATTCGAAGCTAAGGAAGGCACATAGAGAACATTCTGAAAGCATCCATGTTCTACATGAATCGTACCTTTGCCCTTTGAAGAAATTTTTGAGTCATCTCCCAAATGGATGGGGATGGAGCTGTTTGGATCGAATGAGGAAAAAGAATCAATATTTGCAGCCATATGATTTGATGCACCCGAATCTATCAAGAGAGTGGGCTTTGAAACCGTTGCCATGAGTGCTTGTCCTCTTTCATGATCGTCATTCCGATCCTTCTTCCTTGCACCGTCAGGAAGGGTTATGTTGTTCTTTTCCAAAAGGAGGGCCATTTGATCTATAGTCTTCTTCATACATGAACTTTCGGGATGAAAGCCACGGTTACAATAAGTACATTTAGATTTTTGGTTACCTTCTTTGCCCTTTTGCTTGGATTTCGAACTGGATGGTGCATCCGTTTGCTTGCCTTTGTCTTTTTGCTTGTGAGGCTCGAATTTGGGCTTCTCCTTCTTTAGCTTTCCTTTACCATTCGAGATCTTGGGTCCTTGAACAAATAGGGCTGAATCTTTGGAGCTTATGGACCCCATTTGAATCAACTTGTCATGCTCTTTCGTAACGGACTCAATGAAGGCATTCAAGGTAGGCATCTTCCAATTCGGGGTAGTTAGCCGACCGGAATTGAAAGTGGAGACAAATACCGAATAATCTTTCCCAAGCTTGCTTAGAATGGAGAGGATCAACTGTTTATCCTCTTTGATAACACCACTGTTCTTCAATTGCAAGTTCAAGTTCTTGAATTTTGTGAAGAATTCATTGATGGTCTCGAAATTCTCAGGATTAAGGCCAATCAATTCATTCTCTAATTGAAAAGCCCTAAGCTCATCCTGCTTGCCGAATAGTGTTTCAAGTTGCTCCCATATGGCTTTTGGAGTCTTCAATCCGCTGAGATGGAAGTGAAGATCCTTGGAGATGGAGAGACAAAGAAGACCATAAGCTTCATCAAGCTTGTTGTAGTGTTTGGTTCTTTCTGCTACATTGTTTGGCTCCAATTCAAGACCAAGAGTGACTCGGTAGTAACCTTTTGAACGTAATATGATCTCCATATCATCTTTCCAATCAAAATAATTGAATGGGGTGAGGATAGGCTTTGAAGAAGAGTATTCCATTGCAAGGATTGAGTCAACTGATGAAGAGGAAGCTTGCATGCAGACTATAGAGAATGCAAATGCTGTAGAAAGGCTTGCATGCAGAAGGTAGCGAGTGCAATTGGAGGAGACAATAAACCTGCAAATCACATCAAAACAACCACAATAAGGTCGAACAATCCACCCTTTAAGAGTTGCATCACACCTGGGATTGGATTTCAAGCAATGTTGAATAGGTCCAATGTATCAGATCCAGGAATTATGTGGTAACTCAAGCTTCTGGAGTGGTATTGGAATATTTTTCAAGCTTTGCATGCACGGGAGCAAATGCCCTTGAGATATCTCATGCCAAAATTTTTGCAATTTTTAGCAATTCAGTCAAATCTTCTTGTATAAACACCTGTAGAAAAGAGATCTTGTCCCTGCAATGGCTCTGATACCATGTAAAATTAGTCACAGCAGATCTAATGAACAAGTAAATCAATCACAACAGATGAACATAGAAAATATGGTGCAAAACTATGCAAAACATGCAGCAGTGCTCTCTATCCCAGAAAGGGTGAATGAATTACAATACAAACTGTCACAATGACTGAGCAATTCGAATTGCCTAAGGAGGTCATTCGAATCACAGAATGGAGTAGCTTGACTCTATCTAGGATTCCTCATAAATCATCGGTGGTGCTCATCAATCACAACAACCAGTCATCCAGGTGTCAATCTGAGTCTAACTGAGTATAATAAATGTAACTGAAGTGTGTAGCACTGATATAGGATCTGGAGGCTCAGCGGGGGCACATGGGAGGCTAACTGAAGTCAGAACAAGTCACCTAATCAAACTGGAGGTCAAACGGAAGTGATACAGTCAGTCGGGAGTGAAACTAGCCTCAAATCAGGGAGAATCGGAGCTAACTGAATGTAACTGAAGTGAATCTGCAGTGGTAGGTGAACAAGTGCGCCCTTCTCTGGCAGTAGGTGAGAAGAGGGCGCCTTTCAGCTTAGGAGGGCTAAAACTCTGTGGTAAGTGGCTCCCGGGTGCTAGAAGAAGGTGGATAAGGTGCTGGAGGCATCAAACTGGTGACTGGGATGCATGCCTATGCATGCAAGATCCTGAAATAGATCATATCCTGAAATAGATCATGCAAGATCCTGAAATAGATGATGTATCCCGAAATAGATGATGTGGATATCCGAACATGAAGCTCCAACAACCTGCCTTCCCATCTCCAATTTAGAGATACCTTAGAAATTGCTGCATCTCTTTGAATACAGCTTGCCATGGAAATAAGGATATTGGAATCCCCCTCCACCAACAAAGGTACCCAGAATTTGCTAACGACCCATTTGATACCGCTTACCATTCCTTCAAGTTCTACAATGTTATTAGTGGTTTCTCCCAGATTTCCCCAAAATACTTTGTCAACCAGGCCCTGGGAGTTTCTAATGGCTCCACCATATCCAGCTGGTCCCAGATTGCCTTTAGCCGCTCCGTCAAAGTTGAGCTTCCAGGTATTTTCTGGAGGAGGTTGCCAGAAGTCCGGGCTGGAAGGAGCAGCTATGCGGTTGTAAAGTTCAGCGTTGCCATGAGGTATGTTATAGATTCCCCAATCATTCAAAATAATTCTTTTGGCCAGGTCTGTATTACCACTTTCCACCGACGGGGTTTTGGCATTAAGAGTTTCCTTGATGTTTTTTTCAATGGTTTTCCATACAATCTCTAGGATTTTTTTTTTTTCCTCAAAGACTCTCTGGTTCCTTTCCTTCCATATTTCCCATATCACAAAACCAGGAAACAATTACCATATTCTGTGAAGGTATTCATTTTTGAAGGGAGCTTTCTACCAGCTAACCAGTGTTAAGTCCGGGCGACCGAAGGCTCTAGACGTTTTCCTAAATCTTTCATCCCCCTTGTTCCAGAGAGAGGAGGCAAACGGACATTCCTCCAGCAGATGGTTAATGATCTCCTTCTCTGAAGTGCACATAATGCAATGAGATGGCTTGCAAAAACCTTTTTTGAGAAGGTTATCCCAAGTTAGGATTCGACGATGAATAAGAAGCCAACTAAAAGTGGCTATTTTGGGCCAATGGTTCGTCTCCCAGACTTTCTTCCACTTATCTTCCCTGGGTAGCCTTTCATGAGCATTTAGGTAGCGCACCACTTCTGCAATATTGAAGTTACCTGAGTTTGTGTAGCGCCATCTGATTTTGTTCGGTCCCGTGGCCTAGGGTATTTGGCGTTTGATAAGTTCCTCGTAGAATTTGTCCATATTTTCATAATTGATTAGGGATTTCCACCATTGAATGGACTTCCACTATCTGAATCTTTGTTCCACATGTCCTGTTACCCAGAAGTCCTTTACTTTCTCCCATGGGCTGCTTCTTAAGAAAACGATCACATCTTGATGGTCATGCTCTTCCAAGAGTTTAAAACTTTGCTGCCAGGCATCATTCAGAAAGGATGCTGAGTTTCCATCTCTGATTTCCCAAAAGCTATGATTTTTTACTAGGTCCCTGTTTTCCTGGGCTAACTTCCAAATGGTGGAACTAGGTTGGTCTTCTCCGAATCTGATTAAATCTTGGTGAGGCCATCTTGGAGAATACTTCTTGTGCCATAGTTTTGCCCAGGGTTCCTCCTTGTGGGTAATCCAACGCCACAAAATTTTGGCTCCTAGAACTTTGTTAATGCTGACTGGATCCCTTAGGCTGAGACCCCCTAAACATTTCAGAGTGCAAAGAGTTTCCCACTTCAGCAAGGCCCATTTACTCTGTTCAAGGGTTCCACCCCACAAGAAGTTCCTTTGAAGATTCCTGATTTTCTTCAGGACAACTTTGGGGGCTGCCAGCACTGAGAACATGTAGACCGGCATGGCCTGTAACACAGATTTAACCAAAATAAGCCAGCTAGGAAAGTTCAAGGCCCGAAAAGTCCATAACTCCAGTTTTGATTTAAGTTTATCCAGTAGCTCTTTCCATGAAATTTGGCGAATGTTGGATTAAGATAAAGGTGCCCCTAGATATTTCGAGGGAAGGGATCCTTCAGAAAATTCCAGAATGCGAAGGATATTTCTACGGTGGATTCTGGGGGTGTTAAAAAAATATACCTTTGATTTTTCTTTGTTGATTTCAAGACCACTACCTTTGAGAAAAGTATTGAGAATTTCCTTGATGCTTCTGGCCTCCTGAACAGAGGCCGTCCCCATCATCATCGTGTCATCCACAAACTGCTGGTGCGTTGTTTCCATACTTTCTGTCCAATACTTTGGAGTTCCATTTCCAAACACTTAGTTTCTTGAAGGAAAATGATATTCGGTTTCTCTATCTCTATTTTCCGACGTAGAAGTCGTATTTTTAGAGTACTCTTGCACCCTCTTATGTTCCAGGATGTGATCCGCATATTATAACCTATTTGAGTTGCATATTGCTAGGATCGCATCAATGGTTGGGTATTGGCCTGATGCCACCAGGTCCCTCCCAATCATCTGTATTCTCTGCATATTGCTTCATCTACCTCTTGTCTCCCCTCCGGTTAACTTTTTCCCATTGTTTTCTTTGAGGGAATCAGAGATTACTCCAAGGGATTTACAATTCTTGGACTTACTTAACGCTTTCTCAAGAAGGGAAACTTGGTGAGGTGTTATGGGACAGGGGTTTGGCACCTTAAATTCCTCCTCCATCCCTTCCAGATCCAGGTCCTCTAGTTCCATTTCGTCACCTCCTTCCTCTTGCGAGGATCCAACATTACCCTGCTCCTCATTTGCCCCCGTTTGGATCACGTGATCTTCTTTTGGTTCTTTGTTTATCTCTTCGTTCTTTTCTTTGGTGTCCTTCCTTTCATCTGCAATTCCTCCTTCTGCATATTATAGGATCTCAAATCTGTTATGGTTCATCGTTTTTTTATGGATCTCCGGTCCTTCGACCTTCCTAGCTTGCCTTTTCTTGCTTATGACTTTCTTGAACCCTTCTTTATCTTTGCCGTCCGATTCGGTTTTTCCTGCTGTCTGCTTGTTCAACAGAAAATCCTTGAAAAGGTGCCCATGCTCATGACATCTCCTACATCGAAACGGGATCTGTTCATAGTCAATAGCCTGGATCCAGTCTTCATCCTCCCAAGTTAGGTCTATTCCTGTTGGCAAGTCTTTGGAGATATCCAGGTACAGACATATCCGGGCATAAGATGTGTACCTCATCTTCTTAGTTTGTTCAGAGATTTTAACGAATACTCCCAACTCATTACCTATCTCTGTTAGTATATCTTCCTTCCAATACTCAGAAGGCAAAGAATAGAGTCTTATCTAGACCGGGGCAATAGTTAAATTCTCTTTGTCAGGGTTAAACCTTTCTTTCCATGGCCTTAGATACATACCCGCTGAATTGAAAAAATACGGACCATTGTCAAAGATCCGTGTACGATCCTCAATATTGAAGAAAATTACAGTAAAGAACCCTTTCGTTCCCAATTGGAGATCGTCGTGTCCCTGGGGCTTCCAGGTTGTATTGATTTACCATACCAAGGCTTTCTCGGCAGGCCAAATCCATACAAATTTGCCAATGAGCGCATGATCTTTCATGTGCTGAATGTCCGTTCTGATTCTCTCTGATTTTATCAGGAGTTTCAGAATTTTGAGTGTCTTAGGCAGACATTACCCTGGTTTTCTTGATTCTGTCGTTGTTTGTATCAAGGCAGCCTCCGAACTAGTACCTTCCTTATCAACTTCATTCCTTGACCCCGGGATAGTATCTTGTATTACTTGTTTGTCTTTATCCATATTTCCCATCGAAGTCCGGGTCACCCCATCAGAGGCTGTACCCATTACCTTCCCGACTCGCCTTCCAAAGAGGTCCCAGAGAGACCCCACACTGTTACCTGAATAGAGAACCTTCAAATCACCGTGCAGCCTTCAAACCGAAATGCACAGTTAACCTGTGCACAGTAAAAACTGGAATTGCGCAGGTAATTTCCATGCAGCTAATTTGGGAAGAAAATTGTTCGAAAAAATATTTATACCAAAGTATTTGCTAAAGTGTAGCTCAGCTCTAAAGAAAAGAAAAGAAAAATATTCATTTAGTGCGCAGGTCAAATCTTTTACCTGCGCGGTGTGCTTTTCCCTTGATCTAGTATCAGAGCTTGGTTTACGGAAATCAAGAATTGTGTTTACAAAAGGGAAAAGTGATTAAAGAATGGCTTCCACTTCGGGTAATTTGCAAACTCCAATATTTTCTGGTAAAAATTATGAATATTGGTCTCTAACTATGAAATCTTTGTTTAGAGTTCAAGATGTATGGGAAATAGTCCAGAATGGTTATGCAGAACCAACAGATCTAGCAACATACAACAATATCACACAAGCTGAGAAGGATGTTCTGAAGGAACAAAGGAAGAAAGATGGAAAGGTGTTGTTCCACATACATCAAGCGACACATGAATCCATACTCCCAAGAGTAGCAGCATCGCATTCATCTGAGAAAGCATGGGACACACTTGAAACCTCCTATCAAGGCCTAAACAAGGTAAAGACTGCCAAACTTCAAATTCTTAGAAGAGATTTTGAATCTCTATCAATGAAAAATACAGAGTGAGTAGAATCATTCTACACTCGTGTTATTGGTTTGGTTAATCAAATAAAGTCTCATGGAGAAACTTTAGGTGACCAAAGAGTTGTGGAAAAATTTATTAGAGTTCTTCCAAAGAAATTTGAATCTTTAGTTGTGACCCTGGAGGAAAACAAAGATCTGTCCCAAGTTACTATTGATGAGTTGCAAGCCTCATTACTCAATCATGAACATAGAATCAGTGGTTCAGATACATCACTGTAAGGTGCATTCGCAGCACAGTCATCCATAATTCATGGAAGAGGAAGAGGAAGATCAAACTCTAGAGGCAGATGATGAAGTTCTTTTAGAGGAGGTCATAGCAGCAGCCCTGCGCATGTCGCTGGTAGAAGCCAGAATCAGATCCCCAATCAACCAAGTGGACAAATGTACGATAAATCAAAATTCAATGTCATTACCATAAGAAGTATGGACACTTCGCATATGAATGCAGGAAGAAGCAGTATGACCAAGGAAAGTAAGGACAAACACAGTCAAGCAATAACAACACTTCGAACAACTCACTGTTCTTAGCATGTGCATCTCCACTTGAATGCAATGTTGTCTAAGAAAGTCCAAATGACATATGTTATTTAGACTCAGGTTGTAGAAATCATATGACTAGTAATTTAAATCTATTTTCTAGTCTAGATAAATCAGTTCAAACTGATGTTACACTTGGAAACAATATTCAAGTCACTATTTTGGGTAAGGGTACTATTGATATTCTAACCAAACAGGGGGAGCAGCAATATATGCCTGATGTTTATTATGTTCAAGGTTTGAAGCATAATTTGATGAGCATTGGACAACTGATGGAAAAAGGTTACATAGTTCACATGATAGGAAAGCATTGTGTGATCAAGGACATATATCCAAGCAATTAGTTAATAGCCGAAGTACAAATGACAAGAAATTGCTTGTTTCCTTTGATGATAAGGCCAAACATAAAAGGAAAAACAACTCAAGTTGTTCTTGAAAGACAGAATGAAAATTTTGGATATGCATTCAAAGCAGAAAGCAAAGAAGTAGAAATTCACAGTGACAAGGAAGAAAAAGACAGCGAAATGCAAACTGCGTTTCAAACAGAAATAAAGGATGAATCATGGTTATGGCACTTCAGATTTGGACATCTGAATTTTGGTGGGATGAAGCTACTGCATATGAAGGACATGGTGAAAGGATTTCCATTGATTGAAAAGCCAGAGAGAATTTGTGAATGTTGTATTTTTGGAAAACAGCACTGAGAGACTTTTCCAGTCAGAAAGGCATACAGAGCTCGCACACCACTTGAATTTGTGCACTCTGATATTTGTGGACCGATGCAAACATCGTCCATGGGAGGATGAACTTATCTTCTTACATTTATTGATGATTTCACAAGAAAGACATGGTTCTATTTTCTAAAACACAAATCTGATGCATTTGGTTGTTTTCAGCAGTTCAAGGCACTTGTAGAGAAGTAGAGTGGTTACAGCATCAAGATATTAAGAACAGATAGAGGTGGTGAGTATGTCTCAAATGATTTCTTAAACTTTTGCAAAAATCATGGCATACGGAAGCAATTCACTGTGCGGTATACACCGCAACAAAATGGTATCGTAGAGAGGAAAAACAGAACCATTATGGAGATGGCGTGCAGTATGTTGGTAGCTATGCTATGTTGGCAGCCATGCATCTATCAAATGAATACTGGGCTGAAGTAGTGGCAACTGCTATTTATATCATGAATCGATCTCCGACGAAGAGTGTGAAGAACAAAATTCTACAGGAAGCATGGACAGGTATGAAACATAGTGTTTCACATTTAAAAGTTTTTGGTTGTGTAGCATACGCACATGTTCCAGATGAGCTAAGAAGGAAATTAGACAATAAATGACAGAAATGCATTTTTATTGGTTATTCTGAAGACACAAAAGAATACAAGTTGTATGATCCTGTTGCAAGAAAAGTTATTATCAATCGAAATGTTCAGTTTGTAGAAAATGAAGAATGGGATGGAACTGTAGAGAAGAATGTTAAAATCGTGTCACATGTTGAACATGATGACATCGCAGAAGATGTGGTTGAGACTCCGCATGTAAATCAGAACTACACAGCTCCGTCTACTCCCAGGACTGTGCAGCATGTTTCATCACAAGCAACTCCTACACAAGGCGCAACTCAAGCTACTCCGACAAGCACACCAAGTGCGTAGCAAACTCCATCAAGTAGTTCATGCAGCTCTCACAGTTCGACACCAACAACTCTGACAAAGACAAGAATTTTGCGTGAGATATATGAGACTGGTACAGCTAATTCATTCTCAGTCTTTGCATTATTTTCTCAAGTTAATGATCCTCTAACATTTGAAGAAGCTGTTGAAGATCAAGTTTGGGCACAAGCCATGGATGAAGAAATAGAATGCATTGAAAAGAATCAAACATGGGAATTAGTTGATGTTCCTAAGGACAAGGATGTGATAAGCGTGAAATGGATTTATAAGACCAAGCAAGATGCTGATGGAAATTTGTAGAAACACAAGGCAAGATTGGTAGCAAGAGGGTTCACACAGCAGCCTAGCATAGACTTCAATGAAACTTTTGCACCTGTAGCTCGAATGGACACTATCAGAACAGTTTTGGCCATCGCAGCACATAAGAAATGGCCTGTTTATTAAATGGATGTTAAGTCTGCATTTTTAAATGGTTATTTGGAGGAATAAGTATATGTGGAGCAGCCACAAGGCTATGAATTTCTAGTACAAGGACACAAAGTATACAGACTAAAAAAGGCATTGTATGGTTTGAAGCAAGCTCCCAGAGCTTGGTACAGTCGCATTGACTCATACCTCATTCAAAATGGATTTCACAGAAGTGAATGTGAGCCAACACTGTACAAAAAAATCAACAAGCAAGATAATAAGCTAATTGTATGCATGTATGTAGATGATTTAATATTTACTGGTGATTTTGGCATAGAAGAATTTAGAACAATCATGGAAAGTGAATTTGAAATGACTAATTTGGGGCTTATGAAGTATTTTCTGGGCATAGAAGTCCAACAGACTGAAAATGGGATATTTATATTTCAATCAAAGTATGCAAGTGATGTCTTGAACATATTTAAGATGTTAAATTGCAAGACAGCTCCAACATCGGTGATAACAGGTTTGAAATTGAGCAAGGATGATGGTGGATCCAATGTCGATCCTACACTATTTAAAAGGCTTGTTGGCAGCCTCATGTATCTTACAACAACAAGGCCAAGGCCAGACATCATGTATGGAGTCAGCTTAATCTCAAGATTCATGGAGTCACCAAAAGAATCTCATTGGCAAGCAAGTAAAAGAATTCTGAGGTATGTAAGTGGAACAAAAGACTTTGGTATTTTGTATTCAATCTCGAAAAATTTCAAACTCATTGGATACACTGATAGCGATAATGGAGGAAACATAGATGACATAAAAAGCACATCTGGGAATACATTTCATGTAGGAATAGGTGTTGTATCATGGGCTTCAAAGAAACATCCCATAGTAACTCTTTCTTTAGCAGAAGCAGAGTATGTCGCAGCTACAAGCGCTGCATGTCAAGCAGTTTGGATGAGGAGGATGTTAGGTGATCTATCGCAGGTCTAGCAAGAACCCATAGTCATTTACTACGACAACAATTCAGCTATCGCACTATCAAAGAATCATGTGTACCAAAAGAGAACCAAGCACATCGACACAAGGTATCATTTTATCAGAGAATTGATAAATAATAAGGAAATCTGTTTAGAATTTTGCAGGTCTGACGATCAGGTAGCAGACATATTTACAAAACCATTGACAAGGGACACATTCCAATACCTGGGAAGTTGTTTGGGAGTGACAAGTTCTGTGCAATGAACTATGTCATGAACAGAGCATGTCGCAGCTCTAAAATATTTTGTAAAATTTATTTTTGGTTAATGATCCCCATCCGCTCATAATTGAGGGGGAGTGATGGAAATATTGTAATTAATGAGTTGATAGTGTATCTGATATGTGTCGGTTCTTTCAGACTCACAGTTAGTAATTTTGTCAATCTGCAATGTCAGTCAGTCAGTCAGTTTGCAGCCAATCCGGCGCACGTCAAATTAGTATTTATGTGACCACTTTAGTATTCTGCATATCAAGAATTCATAGGTAGAAATTTATTACAGTCTTTAATGAAACCTTGTAGCTTCCAGGAGAAGCCAAATTAAATTTCTATATAAATGAAAATCACTCACAGAAGATTAGAAAGAGATGAAGAGATAGAGATGTATGTGAGGGAAGAAGAGTGAAAGAAGGAGAAGCTCATCCCGTGAAATGTATGAAGAGCCTAAGCTCTGTAAAATTGTGAAAGATTGAAGTAAAACTCATCTCTCTGTAAGTGCGACAAAGTTACTCTCTTTTACAATGGTAATATATATAAGTCTTTAGTTTTATGTATTCATTCTCAAGAATGTTGGTTTATGCATCCCGCACATCTACTTCATATTGACCTGCATAGATGTTGTTTACATTTACGGTCTGTAAATCAAATCATATTACCAAGTATTTCACAGTGGTAAAATACCTAGGTTAACTGCGCAGTAACTTCTACATATGTTTCGGTTCTTATGTTTTAGCATGAAATACATTTATTCAAAGGTTGTTTAAGATTGGGTTATGCGTAGCTAAATAGGTATGCGAAGTTAACTTGTGCGCATTTAACCTTCGTAAAGTTAAAAGATCTTATGCAAAAGTAATTTGTATGAAGTGCGAAGCTCATACAAAGTAAAGTATTCCACAAAGTATTTTGTGAAGTTAAGAATTTCCGCGGATTTAGAGAACTGCGCAGCAAAGTTCACCTAGTGGAAATGCGCAGGTAATCACCGCACAGTAAAATGTAGAAATGCATAGTTAACCTGCGCGCAATAAAAAGTGGTATTGCGAAGGTAATTTCTACCCAGCTAATTTGGGAAGAAAATTGTTCGGAAAAATATTTAGACCAAAGTATTTGCTAAAGTGTAGCTCAACTCTAAAGCAAAGAAACGAAAAATATTCATTTACTGTGCAGGTCAAATCTTTTACCAGCGCGGTGTGCTTTTCCCTTGAGTAATAACAACTAAGCATGGAGAATAACTTGTTCAT
Source organism: Larix kaempferi (assembly GCA_027924585.1). Lineage (NCBI taxonomy): Eukaryota > Viridiplantae > Streptophyta > Pinopsida > Pinales > Pinaceae > Larix > Larix kaempferi. The sequence continues at coordinate 2,119,616 of BSBM01000649.1, read as the reverse complement.
GGCACTCAATATGAAAATAAATTGAACAAAAGGAACTAGAACTCATGGATAAAATCTATTTTAAGTTCTTATACTTATAATTAATGGAATTTAGAAATCTAGAGCAGAATATATAATGCTAATTTGAATTAGAAAACATAGAACATTATCATGTTTCAACACTAAATATTTTTTTAAATCTTTCTCACCTAACAGTTCTAAAATATCCATAGATTAATATTCTCTTATCGTACTTCAAAAATCATGTTAGGCTAACTAAATCTTAAATTAATGAATATTATATTTATAATGTCTCGATTTCCAAAAGAATCTAAAGGGAAGGATTCCAATGACAATTGAAGGCTTTACTAACAAAACCAAGTCACATGCAACTATTAACAACTACATGAAGAACAATTATTTGAAACGAAATGTTAGAGATATATATTGAAACCTTTTAAGATAATTTTATATAATATACTTACCTCACTGGAGTTCAATTCCATGTCACCGCAATGCAAAAAATATGACTTAACTCTTCCATCTAGATTTGTTTCTACATCTATGATGTCTCAATCTAGTTTTTCTTCAAGCAAAAGCACAAAGCTTGCATATGTTCTCTCATTGCATTGTGATGTGAAATAAGTTTTATAAGCGTGCAAAGATACCCGGTTCAAATTTTCACCACATCTACGAGATAAAGAATATCTTTTCGAGGAATGCAACTCCTTTTTTTAGTTATACCTGAAGAAAACACAAATATATTTTAAACCTACTAGTTATTCTTCTTTAAAACTCTAAATTATACTAGTTGCAATTTAAGCAGAATCTCATGAGTTTATATATCCAACAAGTCACTGGTTTTAAACTACAAGATACATTGGATGAAACACATTAAAAATGAATTGCATATGAAATGAATTTGTATGTAATTAAGCCAATGGATTGAGAATGAATTTGCAACATACCTGCATGACTCCTAGCATCACTCTCTTCTGGGTTTGTTGTTGTTTTGTCTGGCAATTCGCCTGAATTTGGCTGGAGATGGTCATCAAGGGCTCCAATTTGGTGCAACCTTTTTCATGCCTCCAAGCATACAAGCTACTTTGCAACTACAAGTTTAATATGTGGATGGATAATAACCTCGAGAACTGTCACCTACCCAAATTCTGAAAAATATTATTTTATTGGCAAAATACTTTATGTTAAATTTTAATTACAAAGTTTTGTAATTATGACCAAGTTTGGTCAAGGATGAATGTAATTACTGATTATTATTATTTAATAAATTAAAGTAGGAGACAAACACCCAAGGGAACTGTTAAATGAGTGTTCACTGACCCACTAGGATGAATGGAAGTTGTTAGAAGGTATGGGACAAATGGCAGCATTTGCACTTCACCACTAGCTGTTGGTTATGGGACAACTACCCCTAAAAATGTGGCACTATCCCCCAGGTGGGTGGGAGTGAGCAGGAAGCTCAGTAAATGAACAGTTAACCACTAAAATGCCTAGGCATCCTACATAAGGCAATTGGAATTGAGCAGGCAGCTCTTAAAATATTTTATGCAGAAATATTCCTCAAGTGCATCAGGTGATCACTGAGAGATTCGAATAGGGAGGCTATGTGAGAGTACAACTGTAAGTCTGCAAATTATTCTAAGAAGGAAAACCAAAGGTGCTGGTGCAGGTCCCTTTGACTACTAAGTCTTTAAGACTGGTTAAACTATTGTTGTTGCAAGTTAAGGACCCAAGCTTCTAAGTTTCTTCCTCCTGGTGGTTCAATGAATAGGCTCGGGGGTCCTAAGGAAAGTAACTTGGTTGTCTTCAGGAATTGGTTGGGTGGAACAGGTTCCTTGGACTGTTTGTTTCTCCTACAGTTAACCAGGTTTCAATGTTCCTACTTTGTTTACTGTTTAATGTTTCTGCTTAGTATAATTATTAAACTCTGTCATGTAATAGAAGTTATTTTATTTTTTGATCTAAGTATGATTCTAAATAAAATAGATTAGTGAAATAATTGAATTAATAACCATCTCTATATTTTTCCATGTTGTTCTCTGCATAGTACTCTAGTATAGAGAAGCAAATTAAGAAAGATAAGTGATAGGAAAAATGCCATTGATTGGAATAATGATTACAGTAATGATTCTTGTTAAGATTATGTCCTATAATTAAACACAATAAACATTACAGTATAGCATCAACAACATTATAGAATTATTTTATTAATACATGAAAGAAAAACATAGTATGTTTCTGCACAGTTCTATATATTTCTTGTAACTCTATTTATTTCAGATAGCAAGCAAATGCAATCAATATTAAACATTTCATGTTTTTCAAAGTAATTGTATTTTCAAGAATTATAGCAGCTGCAAGGACTAATCACTGCATAGATTTCTTATCATTATACATATTTTATTTCTTCACTAATTTTCATCTTCGATTTCAATTATCGAATATCTACACAGTAGTATCAAACCCTAAAATACTACAAAACCTAATTCTGTTACACAGCTCATAATTTCCATCTCAAGTCTTTTATGACAAACTTTATACATTTCCTTTCTAAGCCTAATAGCTATAGATTTTCCAAACCCTAACTATCATTTCAAGACTACTACAATACAATATTCTATAATAAACAGAAAGCACGATTCTGTACCATGGTCTTTCGATAGCTCATAATCCAAGTAAGAACACATACATACATTAAAAACATTTATTTCACAGGTTAAGTCTCGGTACCAAACTCAGTACAAACCAGATAGTAATCGGAAACTACAGGTAGGGTTTCTTTCATAAAACTTTAGAACATTGAGGCAAAGCCTCTACGAAAACATTTAATAGTCAACTATTTCATCTATTTTCCAAACAAGATTATCATCAATGAGGACAAAATACAAGCATACAATTTTTACAATTATGCAAATTATAATTCTCGGCCCAAGACAACTATTGTTGCTTGGCATCATCGTAACCAGTATTTACACAGTGTTCTCAACTATTATTTTCAAAACATAACTTTCCATTGCGAAGAAACGAACCATTGTTTACAAGTGCAAAAGAACCCTCGGTTCTTGATTTTCCATTTAAAAATTTTGTAACAGAAAATTACATTATGAACTTGTCAATGTTTCACAATACATGGGACTTGCCCCTTATCAACCAAAAACTTAAAATAGAGTCGTGAAGCAACAAAACTACACAAGGTTTTTACCCTTAAAACATCTAGCAGAACAAACGAAAGTTCGGAGTCCCTATCAATAACACAGCCAGGCATCAAATAGCCAGGTGGCAACTTAAAAGACTGAGAGGTTAACCTCTGTACAGTTTAAATCAAAACAAGACAAACTTAAAACTTTGTATTCGGCTATCACTGAAACAAGTCGAAGGTTTCCAACTCTCGGCACATAGAAACACACCATCAAAGGCACCTACGAGGTTTTCGAGAACCACCGGAGCTTACCAGGAAGCAGTAGCAGCTTTCCATTCTCAAACCCTTTGCATAGAAACCTTCCAACGATGTGGGCACTTGGCATATTTACATGTTCGAAGGGTTAAAAGCATGCAAACGCAAACAATAAGTAAGTTCATAGTATTAAACTCAGTATCAAACTACTTACCCTTAGAACGAAGCCTCGGATCTTAGAATCACCACTCCTGCAAAGACGACGAAGCCTGAAATTGGTTGCAGCATTCACAAATGCAAGGACTCAGAAGACGATACCATCTATTGGAAGAATCGAAAGCCAAATACAAACCACTCTCAACAGCTACTAGAAGAACCACACTTCTTAGGACTGTATCGTGGCTCTATGGCACAAAGCTTAAGCTTGCAAATATTAAAAACTACCTCTCACATGTCACAGGATCGAAACCCTTGAGAGGAACTCTCTCCAACCCTACATTTTGGCAGCCTGTCGGCCTCAACTCTAACGTAACAATGAAGACTGAGAAACTTGCTACCATTACATACAACGAGGTTTAGGGTTTCATCTTCAACGGTCAAGATCTGATGAGATCAACGGGAAAGAATGAGCCAACAAGCTACGTTGAAAACCGGGCAAACTTTGTATTGATATCTCATTAATTACAAACAACCACAATGTTGCCAACACTCCATGCTAGTGAACATTACCGTGTATAGCTCGGAGGAGAAGCGTTATGGCAATCATGCCCAGCTAGGATTCCAAGTTATGTTATCAAACCAAGTTCACGTGGATGGATTACGTGGGTTGACAACCACACTTTCCACTATGGATTTGGTCAGGACCATTAATGCATGATCGGGACACTGTCAACCTATAGTTAGAAATTTAATACCCATCAACTCATCACTTCATTAACGAGATTATTGTGAATGCAATAACATACGTCAATAATACTTAGGACAAGAGCTAAGTCATATAGCATAGTTCAATCTATTGCTCAAGTCATAACCTTTCAAAGGTTTGTTTACATCGTATTCATATGTTTGCATAGGATAATATCCTATAGTGCTAAAGTATAGCTAGGATTGCATATTGAAAATCATATCATTGTTTATTGTTTATCATATCATCGCATATGGGAAATCATATCATTTGTTTATCATATTATTGCATATTGAATTACATATCAATGTATTATTGTAGATACATAGTAGCTATAGAACAATTCTATTTTCATTTCTATAGTTTTGCATAAACAATAGGATGAAGTTTTATAATGATAGATCATAGCATAAATACCATATTCACAATAAATCCCATGTGAATTTCCATTTAGGGCAAAGACTTTGGTATCACCATAAGTATAGTTTAAGTGTTGACGAGATACCTCTCCAAGTACCAGCGCTAGTCACTATACCTTACTTATATTCAAATGATAAATTCAGGACTTATAGTAGTCGAAGTGCTATAGATGCAAAACATAATGATAGTTCAAAAGTATAAACACTTCTTCTACAAGTTTTCTAATAGTAGTTTCAATAAATTTTAGTATCGTTGTTTCCATGATAATGACAGTAGTCATATGATAATATATGTAGCGTATAATAGAATACTTGGACGATGTGAAAATATAACAGTAAAGAGTTTGAATGTCAGTACATAAACTAGGATTAGAACCATGTATCCATACCTCCAGTAACTTGTGTCGCAAGGAAGTACTTAGCATTCTAATTTTACATTGACGATGAATTGAAAAACACAAGTACTCTTAATACATGTTGTCATAGGATTTCTTACCTACGGCCTGCACATGGAAACAAGATTCAAATGCCTTAGTTAAACGTAGCTAAGTAAACTCCAGGGTACCTCGTAGAACCCCTTCATCAAAAACATCATAATAGTACAAATAATGTACAGCATGTAATGATATTCAGAACTTAAGCAAATCTGTAAACTATACTCTTGCATAATCATAAAAAGATCTTTCATTACAGAGATTAACATCCGCTTAATTATAAAATAGCAAATACAATTATATCATATTTATTGGAGAAGTGTGACGTGTCATTGTTACTAATTATCTTAGTTAAAAAATCTAATTAATTTATGTGTTCCACATTAATGACTTTAATAATTATTGCTATTATAAAAAAATTTAAATTTTGGTATTTTTCGGGATGTTACAAGAAAAGGTGCATTTGGAGGTAATTTTAATATGCACTCATACAATTTTTCATCCCCATTAAAGTTTCTCGTTATAAAATTAGCTTTAGGTGTGTAGTACCTAAACCAATATACAACAAATTAGTAAACACCCAAAATCTTACAACATAAAAATATAATTATTTATTATTATTCCAAAAATCATTATTCCAAACATCATTATTCCATATATATAAAAGAAACATTATTTACTGATGAATTATCATCCATAAGGAATGGCACGCATTCCAATAAGCCTTGTGAGACCTACAAAATAAAATTAGGACACAATACATTCACTTCTTAATTTACTTTAGGACCATGCATAATATGAAAACAAAAACATTGTTAAAAGAGCATACATAAATCTTAAAATTCTTATTCCTCAATTCCCAACAGAGTATACATGAATTTAATTTTTGACAACGAATATACTCCAATGCATTTGAGACCAATCAAGTTGCACAATATACCTCACAAGCACAAAAAAATCACAAATTATCATGACAATGAATAATATTTAAATGGTGGATTTTCTAAATATCTTTCTTTATTTTATCATTGAAATTTTCCTCATCCCATCATCGGCACTGATGGTGAGAGTGTTGATTTTGGATAGCCTGAGATGTTATGATATTTCTCAAACTCTTTATTTTCTTGTTAGTGAAATGATGAAAATCATTATTAAGGAATTCACTTAATTTCATAGGTTCATAGGAAGAGGCAGTTGAAGCCTATGACATCGCTGCCATCAAATTCAGAGGTCTCAATGTTGTGACAAACTTTGAGATGAGCATATATGATGTCAATAGCATACTTGGAAGCAACACACTACCCAAAGGAGGACCGGTTTCAAAGTTCATGAAGGACACATATCCATCTAATCCAAGTGTATCGAACAACACATAATATGTACAGGATGGTATGGCATGACTAGTCCTTGGATTAAAGGATTGGATAATATTCCAAGGAATAAAAGTGGAGTTGATCTTACTGGAATTGTGAAGCGAACCCTGTAACCCATTTTTCTCATTGCATACAAGAGAATGTGATTGATACACCTGGAAAGAGGCTCTTCATTGGTGTGTAGTCACATAGAACAAGTAACTTGTTAGTGTCACTTAACTTGTGGCCTATGAGTGTTCACCAGCCATAAGTGAAGTGACTATGCTAGTATATTTATATAGATCATTTTTTGACAATGGTGGCCCAAAACCATTGAACATTATAAACACTCCTTCAACCAAGTTCATCCATCAATGACGCATTTCATGACATATAGACAATTATTATAGGTTTGGCCAAAACTTGTAGTTATGCATCTACCATATCAACATCAACTTGCTTTGTCATCGTACCATTATTCCACCAAAAATATTTTTAACAAGATTAACATGAGTCATTTGAAAGTAATGTTAATACCCAAAATCTAATAACCTGGTTTTCCCATATTACTCTTACCGAAATCTCGAAGGAGCAGAGGTTTGTAGTTTACGAAGTTTTGCTTAAACCCTGGCCACTTTTGACTGTTGATGATATTCCTATGTGTTAAGAGTTGTAATCTCAATGGTCCTAAGTTGGTTAGTTAGTTGAGTCAATGGTCCTAAGTTAGTTGAGTTAGGTCATTAGTTGACCCATGGTTTACACTGTCCCATAGTATTAGCTAGTGGTTGTGGTCTTATGTTAAACTATATATATGTGTGCTTAATAATGAGAAGGCAATCAATATGCCCGTTTCTATTTCTGATATATTCTGTGTCTCTGCAAACTTTATCATGGTATCAGAGCTGACGGCCTGATCCTTCGATCTTGTTTTTTTGGGTAATCCTTTTCAGAAGCTAGAGAGCACACACGCACAACTAGAAGTTGCAGCACAGATGGAGAGAAACACTCGGGCCGTGACAAGGTAACATTTTTTTTCCCACGAAAATAAAAAAATAAAAAAAAATTGGGCAATAAAAAAAAATCGGCCGTGAAGGGATGCTGTCACACCCTTCCTGAAGGAAAAGTGCGACGTCTCACCATGCCTGAAGGAAAAGTGCGATGGTGTCGCACCTTGGTTGAAGGAAAACTGCGACGATTGTCACAACAGTGCTCAGTGGAAAAGTGCGACGACAATGTTCCAGCTTTGATTGAAGAAGATCGAGTCTTGCAGAGATCGATCCAAGAAGACCCTCTATAGAAAAAGGGTAGAGCAAATATGAAGACTGAAGGACCACTGATCTTGAAGAAAACAAGAAAGATTGAAGATGGTGCTAGAAGAGCTACTAGAAGAAATCGAAGAGGTAAGAAATCTGTTAACCTCAATAGGTTCATGGCAAACCTTTGATGGAGATGATTATGATTTATGGTCATTGAAAATTAGGGATCTGTTAATGTCACAAGATCTATGGCATTTTGTAGCTGAGAATGATCCTATAGATCTAGCTGTATTTGAGAATTTGACAGAGTATCAAAAGGAAAGAAGGCAAGTTGTTGCCTTAAGTATCATACAAAATGGTATAGACTATTCCATCTTTCATAACATTTCAGACGCTTCTACTCCCAAAGAAGCTTGGGATATATTGAAAGCAGAGTTCAGTGAAGAAGAACCTAAAGAGGATGAACCAGAGTTCAGTGAAGGGGAACCTGATGTAGAAGAAGATGAAGCAGAGTTCTCTGAAGAGGAACCTGTAGAAGAAGATGAAGTAGAGTTTAGTGAAGAGGAACCAGTTGACTTTGCAGGCGAGGCAAAGCACCAAGAATCCCATAGTGAAGTGGAAGACAGCCAAGAAGACTGTGTTTATGATGCAGCCAATGATCAAATAAGCTCAGCAAAGCTTGTTGATCTAGCTCTGTTTACTGATGACAGTGAAAACAAACCTGTCAATGTAGTCATCCCCAGTGACGTGAGTGATAGTCTCTCAGAGAAAGAGACAGTTGATTGCAGCAATGAAAGTCTCTCAGAGAAAGAGACAATTGATAGTAGCATAGAAGTTGCAGCAGGCAGTTCATCACAGAACCAAAAAACTAGAAGTCTGAGGGAGCTATATGAGCAGACTCCCATTATCGATGAGCAGTATGAGTATGCTCTGTTTCCCTGTCAGCCCACAATCTTTGAGGAAGCAGTGAAGGATGCACATTATGCACAAGATGTAATAGTTAATTATGATGTAGTTGTTGTTGAAACAGAAGAAGAAGAAGATGTGGATGCTATCCAATAAGAGTTGAAACTCAGTGGAACAAAAGAAAAGGAAGATATCAATGCTCTCCAAGAAGAGTTGAAATGTATGAATCTTTTTTCTGACAAATATTTTGAGTTTGCAGGTAAAATGGACAACAACATACAATATGTTGAAACAAAAGAAGAAAAAACATAAGAAGAAGCAGACGTGCACTATGTTCTAGGACCAATGAAAAACAATAACATTGTTTATTGTGTCGAAGACAAAGAAGATGCTGAAGAACACCTACTTAGCATCAAGTTCAAGAAGACAAAGAAGAAGCAGACCAAGTACACATCAAGGAAGAAAGTAAAGCTTAAGTTTATTTGAATGCATTATATGCCTAGCTAAAACATAGACCAACAAGCACAACACTTAGACATTGATAGTGCTAACCACACCATCCCACTTGAGATTAAGGGGGTGTGTTAAGAGTTGTAATCTCAATGGTCCTAAGTTGGTTAGTTAGTTGAGTCAATGGTCATAAGTTAGTTGAGTTAGTCCTAAGTTGGTTAGTTAGTTGAGTCAATGGTCCTAAGTTAGTTGAGTTAGGTCATTAGTTGACCCACGGTTTACACTAGCCCATAGTATTAGCCAGTGGTTTTGGTGTTATGTGAAACTATATATATGTGTGCTTAATAATCAGAAGGCAATCAATATGCCCAGAAAATCAATATGCCCATTTCTGTTTCTGCTCTATTCTGTGTCTCTGCAAACTTTATCACTATGGACATACAAATCGTAAATGAATACCTTTTAATTGTCATAGCCACCCATGTACAATACATAACCTTAATAATTGATGCATGAACTATTATGTCAAATAGTGAGAGTGTCGAATGAAAGGTTATAGTCAAAAAATTTCGTAATAAGGGAAAGTAGAATAATACCTGGGTTACGAGGCTAGGAATCGTTCTCTTCCCCATGCATATGTTTTATAATCGAATACCCTATACAAGTAGGAATATGCTGAGACGATATTACACCTTAGAAAACGAACAAACAAATTATAAATGAAATAACTTCAAATATAAGAGCTCTATTAATAAGTGAATCTACAAACGCTTACCCTTGTCGAAGAACCCAGATCGTGGTTACTAGTGTGCCAATTTTAGTGTTCTTTCTTACGTCAGATTTCACAAGCTCCTGTTTTCCACACTAACATATCTCATGAGTTCCCAAGAGAAACCCTCGTGATCATCAAATTTCAGTTGAAAAAGGAACCACTCAATTCCATTTATCCACCTTTACTACAGAAATATTCTCAACCGTCAAAATATAATAACATCAAACATAAGTATCGTCACGTGAGGTTGTATCCTTGGGTTTGTAGACTGTGAAGCCTATGAGCATCTTCTCTTCCATAATCTTGAAAGGTGGAGTGAGACGGTCTTCCAAGAACATTGGCACTCAATGATCGCGTAGGAATGGTCACACATCCACCTACCCATGACACTCCCAAATATACTAGTATTTCCATACTTAGCAGTTCTTCCAACGAGATCCGTAGGGAGTTTCACTAGGACGATAGCTTTGGATGCATGGGCCATTCCCTCATAAGCCAGCCTGGTATCTATGGCCATCCGGGTCGCCACCCCCTCAATGAAAAAAAGGAGCAATTAACCAAAAAAAATCGCAGGAAGCTTTCAAACAAAAGGCTTCAGCCTAAGCCCTTAGGTTCATCTACGTCATGAATTAAATAGCCTCATGTTAGGTCAAGTGACCAAACACTGAGCCACACAAAACCCTGGTTAACATTAAGACCAAGAGTGATTACAAATTAACTCTCAAAATCCCCAATTTTAAAAAAACCCACATGAAAATATACGAGCACATTAATGATCAATAGACAAAAATCAAGATTAAAGATTAAACATTAGATGCAAGATTTGGATAGCTCTAATACCAATGTTAGAAAAGTCCTTGTTTTATTTAATATATGTGTTATATATATAACACATATATAATTGAATAATAAAATAATGAATGATGATATTTAAATATAATAAGTGGACCTTATATATAACCCCATTGTTCCTTTTCAAATATAAAGGACACGTATTTTGACTCTATAATTTAATTATTATATTATATTTATTTTATTATTTTATTATTACTCCAATTATTTATTTATGTACATAACATATATTAATGGAACCTATGGGAGAATGTCTTCCAAATAAAAAAGTAATGATATATATTATTTACTTAAAATTATGGCTATATATATCACATATTTGAATAAAAATGGCGTATGACTCCAAAAGTTTCCTTAATATATACATCAATGAAGAAAAAATACAAGCAGTAGGACATCTTAATGTCCAATGCTTCCAATTTATTGTACTCAATGATATTCCAATACTAAGGTACAAAGAATCCATAAGATATATTGAGTTGTAAAAACCAATTGAGTTGTGGAATGTAGATGATAAAGACGTACCTAAATTGCCCAGAGGGAAGCCATGTTTCTTAGAGCTCAAAGAGAATTAAGTGTATTTAGAAGAACTAAAGGAATGGATTTAACATCATACATACAAATTTGGAAGATACTATCGACAATCAGGGTTCACCAATTGTTACAAGAATTGAAAAATAAATTATTAAGAAAGAGTTCTTGAAAATTTAGATGAAATATACAATCATCATAAAATAGTGGATAGAAGTGATTCATAAGTTCTAAGGATTTTTCAACCAAGACAAGGAAAACTTTCAATGCTAACAGTAATGCAATCCATATAATATCAAGTATTATGGATGAGAATTTCGATAATGTGATAGGTGAACTAGTATATATTAGACCCAAGTGCAACAAGCCAAAGCCATCATTCAATCCTATGAATTATGTTGAGAAAGGAAAGACATTGCTAGTTAGATAAGGAAATGAGGATAAAGGGAGATTATTTGGATGGAAAAATCCACGTCAAAAATATTCCTAGATGAGTAAAGTGACACTCTTCATGTTAAGGTTGATTGGTGGAAGCCTAGTTCAAGGAAATACAAAGTAAATATATTAGAACAATATTGAATACCAAATCCAGATGACAAAACTTGGATCTATTCACATTAATACCATAGTTTGGGCATGGATGAAAAAGAAAGAAAATTGCCAGAAAATCAAGATAAATAAATGTGGTGTAAAATTTGTACTTATTTATTTGAGCGAATGTCGTGAGATTAGTTGGAGATGATTCAAGAATGTAATTTTTTTCTTTTGAAGGATCAATTAATATACATGAAGAAACGGCTTCAAATGTTTGTTGTATATCAAATATTATCTTCATATTATTTTTTAGGACTTTTATATTATTTAGTACATGTGACCCTTCTTGCATTCTAGAACTATTATGAAAATAATACTGGGCAGAAGAAGGGTCAGTCGCCCCTTCATTCATTTATCTCGGGCCTCATTAAAAAATGGGGCTTTGGTTAAAGACATTCAACTTCAAATGACTATCATATTATACAAACAACAATTCATTTATTGATTTGTATATTTTTGACAACTTCTACATTTAATTGATATAAATTTTATTGGACAATTCTCATATTATTTATGGACATAGTATCATGTATCTGGTGACGTGTTTCAAAAATTGCAGAACATGCAAGCAATATACTTAGAAACATTGAAACATAATATTTTATTGACTGTGTTATGTGTGTGTGTTTTTTGTTTGCAAATACTAGAAGATTTGTTACTAGTAAACCATTGGTTATTTTCGATTTCAATGGAGTTTTGTTACACGCAATTCATAAAAAAAAGAAATTCGGATTGCCATGAACACCGAATATCGAATCAAACACAAAGTATTATTTTATACGTCCAGGACTTAGGGAACTTTCTGAAAAATGCTTTAGTATATTTGAAGTTCGGGTATGGACATTTGCACAACAAAAAAACGTTGACTAGTTTTTGCCAACATTATTAGAAAGAATGAGATTGCAAAGGGAACAATTTAGAGTAATTTTAACACAAGAATATTGTTCTTGCATAGCTAGAGAGGGTTATGAGGGTGATGGAAATCATTATGTATTTCTCAAGCCTTTAAACAAAGTTTGGGACATTTTGATCCATGGTTGGGATGCTACAAATATAGTGATTGTAGATGACTCGAAAGAAAAACATGTTTGTAACGAGGAAGGTAACTGTATTATAACAAAAACTTATACTTGTCAAGATATCAATGACACATTCTTATTAGATCAATTATGGCCTTGCTTGCTGCACCTGAATGACGTGAGTAATGTGAGGCCAATTGTGAATAAAATGAAAGTATTTTGTTAAATAATACACTTGAATGTTTGCTTTTACTAGTATGATTAATTTCACTGTGATTATAGTTCTTATAAAGTGTTGAATTTGGTTTTCGAAAATGCAAAATCAAGTTTGAAAGTGCCAAAATATGTTTTCAAAATTTCAAATTTAAGTATTGGGAGTGTCAAAAGTAGCCTTCCAAAAGGGCAAAATCAGGTTCTAAAATTGCCATTATCATATTTATCATATCAGAAAAGTGCAAAAACTAATTTCAAATGTGGTGACATCAAAAGCAAAAGCATGCTTTTGGAACCTGGATTTGACACCTTTGGAACCAGATTTGGCACCTTTGGAACTGGATTTGGCACTTTTGGAACCTGGATTTGGCAACTTTGGAACCGGTTTTGGCACTTTTGAAACCTGGATTTGGCACTTTTGGAACTGGATTTGGCACTTTTGGAACCAGATTTTGCTTTATTTTAGGGTTTAGAAAGGTTTTTTTTTACCCGTCTTCAAAGTGACTTGGAATAAAATATGTCCAAGTTTAATGAAATTGGCGTTATATGTGTAAAATTTGGTTCAAATTCAATGTATTCATGTGACGATACTTTATGCAAATTGCATGACACCATTGAATATTTAACTTTTCAATGCTTTGTCTAGATCAACATAGCTTCTCACAATAACAAACTTGGATAAACACGTTAAATAATCCACTTAAAAATAACATCTTCTAGAGTTAATATATTAAAACTACATTGGAGTAGCTAATTAGTATTATTTTCAATATAATACGTTCAAATACTTCATGAATAAATATTGGACACTAGCAATAACTAAAGTGGATTTTCTCTATTCCCTATTATACTTTTTATAAATCAAACTATATAACTCTTTTGATATTTGAATTCAAAATAATTCGATTTTGATCATTAAACAACATACCTATACTTATAAAGTATTTTCTCTTGTTCACTGTAAACTAGTGCCAACCTATTATATTAACATATACTTAACACATACACAATATCTAGTACATGTCTATAATTAAAATTGTTATAGTAACAAACACAATGATGCATTAAGTAAGTTGAATATAGGTCACTCTAAAGTGGTGCCAATATTGAACTAGTGTAATAACTTATACTAAACCGAGCCACAATACTTACTTAGTGTTAATAATTAAAATGGTTAATAATATTAACAAATACAATATTTATGGCATTAGATAACTTAAGAGGTAAGAAATTTTCGCACAATCTATTATTCATGAGGAAAACCTTCACGCACTTTGTTTTTAATACATAAACATAACAATGATAATAGGAATAATGCAATTAGTACCAACATCTTATATACTTTGTATATTAAAAATATATTGGAGAAGCTCAATTTTAGTGTTCTTTTCAATATAATTTGTTCAAGCACGTTGCACTTCATGAATAAATAGTGGACACTCAAGTAATAACTATTTAAGTGTGTTTTCCCTCTTCTCTCTTGTGTTTGAAAAACCCAAACTATAATATTATGTTGTTATTCTAATTTATAATTGATTTTAATCATTAAAATAGTAAACATGGACTCACTTTTCTAAAATATTTTATCTTGTCAACTATAAAAATGGTGCCAACTTCCTACAATAAAATATAGTACTCAACATAAACAATATAAGTTGTTATGTCAATAATTAAAGTTATTATAGTAACAAACACAATATTAATACGCTAATACATATGTTTATGTCACCCTAAAATGGTGCCAGCCTCCTAATAATAAAGTAACTCAATACAAACACAATAGTTATTATATAAAATTATAATTAAAATAGTTAACAATAATAACAAACACAATAATAACATTGTCATTAAATAACTTTATAGATAAGAAATTTCTCATCTATTATTCATGAAGTAAACCTGGATGAACTTAACTTTTAATACACAAATATAAATAATAATAAGAATATAAATAAATTACATTGTTATTATAATTATAAAATTTATTTTAATCATTAAAACAATAAACCTATACTTTATAAAATATTTTTTCTTGTCTACTCTAAAATGGTGCCAACATTCTATAATAAAATATAGTACTCAACACAAACAATATTAGTTATTATGTTAATAATTAAAATTGTTATAAAAACAAACACGGTATTAATATGTAGGTTTATAGGTCACTCTAAAATGGTGCTGACCTCCTATATTATAATTAAAATACTTAATAATAGTAAGAAATAATATTAATGTCACTAATTATTTTTATACTAGGTAAGAAATTTTGGGCACAATCTTTTATTCATTAAACAAACCTCAATCAACATAATTTTTAGTAGAAAACTAAAAATAATAACAATATAAATCAATAATGTTTTTATTCTAATTCATAGTTGATTTTGATTGTTAAAATGATAAACCTAGACTTCTATATAATATTTTACTTGTCTAATAATATAAAATGGAACCAACCTCATAAAATACAATATAGTACTCAACATAGGCAATATTACTTACTATGTTAAGAACTAAATTTGATACAGTAACAAACACCTAGCATTATGTCATTAAATAGTTTTATAGGCCACTTTAAAATGGTGCCAACCTTAAAATGTGCCAACCTCATCATCATGATTATAGTAACTCAACACATACATAAATATATTAATGTTACTAAAAAACTTTATACATAAGAATTTCTCATAGAATCTATAATTCATGAAGTAAACTTTGATATACTTTGATTTTAATACAAACTATAAATAATAATAATACAAAAATGAAAGGAATTCAAGTATAAGAATTTGAAGAGTGGATTCAAATTGGTGTAAATTTGATTTTGTATATTTTTATAATGATAATTTTATAACACAAAATGGTGAATATATACCTTCAAAGATGTGAGTTAAGAAATTTTCTAATTTCTTATCGTGAAAAAACTCAATCTTGCTAAAGTTTTAAATTATATATTCACTATATAATTCTAAATTTAATGGAATATGTGTTTTAGGATCTTTTAAGTCCTTAGTTATAACTTGGTGAGGTGAAAACTCTATACTCTTACCTTCATAAAAAAGAGGGATATGATACAGTTTGACAATAGATTGTAGGAAAGACTTGAAGCAGATAATACATTTTTGAAATGACCATCATCTAGTTGGATTGTTCCAAACCCTACAATGCTAAGAGATATAACCTTACCAACAAATGTTTGTTTAGTGTTGCATTCATTTAGATGAGAAAAAATGGATTTATCCTTATCCATATGATAATATTCTCTGAAATCAATGAACCATTCATTAGAAGAAGTAGATAACGCATTAAAGGAAAAAATAGAAGCATAGAGTGCATGTCCATGAGAAGAAGAGTTAGAAGAATAATCAAGATTGACGGTGTGCTTCTTCATTGTTGCTTCCAAGGATTTCATTTTTCTAAAACACTTAGATTCCACATGACCATATTGCCCACAAAAATTGAAATAACTTTCCTCTTCCTAAGGTGCGAACTTGAAATAACAGAGTTGGGACGTCGGAAATAAAGACTTATAGTTAGGAAATTTTCCAACTTCCAACATCCAATGATTACCATATAAGTAGGGATCGGGATGTTGGGAATTTAAGTTTAAGAACTCGAAAATCCCGAAATCCGAGATTTGATGTTTTTACCTAAAACTTGAAAATTTAAGCATCGGAAACATCCAAAAAAATCAAGTTTTAAAGGATAATTGATCAAAATTCACTCCAAGACATTGAAAATGAAAAATTCTATAATTCAAACAAAAAACAAATCAAAACAACTTATCTTCAAAAACGAGAAAATTTAAAATAAACGACTCCCACCAATTTTTTATAAAAAAAAATGGTGGAATGTGTTGTAGCTACAACACTAAGAAGGTAACCATACTTTATTTCTTTAACTACAAAATGGATATAAATCATGTATACACTTTTATTTATCCCATCGATAATTTAGAAAGTAAAAAATATTTAAAACTTGATAGTCACAGTTTAAAATATTTTAAAAGATTTAAACATTTTGAAACATCATAAAAATTTTGTAACTTTTGTAAAGCTATTTTTGAAACCATGTTGCCAATATGCACGTATAAATTTATACACATAAATAGTTATAATATAAAAATTGTTTTTTAATTCATTTTTTTAATATTATTATTATCATTATTGAAAATAATCACATGGTAAACTATAAATGTTAAATCATTATATATTGATTTTAAAATAAATATAATACAAGTTAATATAATAATATATATTAGTAGGTTTGTTGATCCTAAACTGTCGGCTGACTAAGCACACTCTAAGGATTCTGCAACATTGGTTGATCGTTTGGTGCCTCTTGTTTACTCTTCTACGGTCGCCTTTTTGAGTAAGTTTATTGATTCCATCCCTCTCTTAAAGAAATTTATGTCTTCGGAGGAGCTTAAGAGTACTTTGCTAGAGGGTTTGTCACTTAACTTGGACCCTTCCTTATCCCCTGGGGATGCATCTCCGAGTGTTTTGGCTGGTGTTGGGGCTCCTTTGATTTCCTTTGGTCCATCGGATGTCCCTAATTTTGAACCTCTTTCCTCCCCTCCTTCCATCGAGTTGGGAGTCTGTGGAGTTTCTCCTCTTATAGATTCGGTGTAGAGGGCTTCTATTGCTTCTTCCACGTCCGACTTGGACCCTTTACCTATTTCCAACCCAGTGGGGGAGGGTTTGCAGAGGGTCTCCATTCCGATCTTCTCTGGTTTACCGGGAAGTCCATACATTATCCCTATCTCGTCAATTCGGCTTAAATGTCTCTACCCGAAATAAAATGGGGAAGAAGACGATGTCTGAGAAAACTTTCCCGCATTTGGAAGCCTCTTCTCCCTCCTTCGCCAATCCTAAGTTATCTGATGTTACTTATGTGGGCAGAGTTTTGACTTGTCTTTCATAGGAGAAATCCTACCTCGAGGTTCTTAGTGCAAATGTACCTCTCGATATTGTTCCTTGATGATGGTGCTTTCCCTCAACATCTGAGGGTTTGGAAGCAACCCTAAACAAGCTTCCCTCAAATGGTTGATTTCCTCTTCTAAACTTGATCTTATTCTTTTGCAAGAAACTATGGTCCCTTCCAATAAAGCGTGCGCTCTGTTCCTTAAACTTTTTCCCTCCTAGAACTGTTGTGCTCATGATTCCGATGGTCTTTCCGGGGACTTCTATCAGCTTGGAACCCCCTTACTTCACACTTTGACTCCTTTTCTGTTGTTGGAGGCATACTTTTGGAAGGTATCTTCCTCAATTTTGATCATGTGGTTCGGATACTTAATCTGTATGGTCCTTACAACCATAAAAGAGAATTCTGGGCAAATTTGTTTGAGAAGGGATGTCTTAATGACCCTTCATTAATCATTGCAGGCGATTTGAATCTCACACTATCCTCTTTGGAAATGTGGGGCTCGAGCCATCAAGAGGACCCTTTATCTATTTTTTCTGGGATTCTTTTGAAGCTGCAAAACTTATCGATGTTACACCTGCGGTGTTGGTTCCAACTTGGCATAATGGTCACTCTGGGAAATTCAGTTGTGAGAAACGGCTTGACCATTTCCTTATTGCCAAGGATTTGAGTTACTGTATTGGAAATTATAGGTCTTGGACATCCCCTTCTGGGATCTCTAACCTATTGATGCCTCGGGGGTGCAGGGTAAGTGCAAGGTGCTGGAATGGGTTCCAAGGCACACAACAAGGGATCAAAACCCAGTCAAAGGCTTTGAAAGACCTTGCGCAAGGGCAATTCTATCCTCGAGCTGTTTGGTGTGGTTATCACCCACAGATATTTGGCCTCTGCTGGCACTCTATGAGTAAAAGATTTGATCTTGAAAATATCAGTTTTCCTATCAAGGAAAACTAAGTGTGAAAGCTTGTTACCAAACCTAACTTAACCTATCTAGGGGAAGAATCTATTCTAAGTCAGATCTAGCCTAACAGGAAGAGTTCATGTTGTGCAGATTAGATTTGAAGTGTGATGAACAATTAGTTAAGTACCTTAAACATAAATGTCTTTGGGTTCTTCACTTGTTAATTAAAGTTTTATCAGTTAATAAAAATTAAGTGACAATTATTCAAGGTGTTTAAGCCTATTCAAATATCTTATCTGTAATCATTGTGTTAATTGAAAAATTAACATTTGATTATAAATATTTATTTGCATTGAATCATTTGCAGAAATATAAAAAGTGAAAACGTTCAATTAAAGAAATTTAATAGAACAATTTTGAGCATAATCCAGACATACAGAGAAATCAATATGAGAGATCTTATGTATTAATAAATGTCCTGCAAAAGATTAAACGCATAACCGATGACAAATTTGAAACATTAACTCAGCAATTCCCAAAGAAATTTGAAGAACAATAGAAGGTTGATTAAAAGATAACTTTTCTGAATAGAGAAGTCTTGTACAAAAATTACAATGACTCTGATAAACAGAGTATCTTCAGTCCAATCTCCTGCCGAATTGCAATTCCAAAATTCCCAACCCTTTACTAAGGGAAACATTCCTCCTTATATGCTAAATTTACATAAGAGTTCCAAAAGGAGAAATTCTACAAAATAGGGATTACAAAATCAGATCTAACCATCGATCCAAGAAATCTTGCTATTTTTAAGCTTAAAAGATTTTCCGCCACCTTTCACAAAAGAAAGACTTGTTCTTTAATCAAATAAGGTCTTGTGACACCATAAAAATTCAATCACAGATTGTTGACTATCATCGACAAGTGGTGTGGCTTGCAGAGCATTTGCTGTAGGAAATTCGGGGTCGGGGAACCCACTGTCAAAAACAGAGAAATCCATTAGAGGATTTACTTCAAGAACGGTAACCGGCACATCAGGTTCTTCATTGATTATAAATTCATGTATAACATCAGTATCGAGATCATTTGATTCCTCCAGAATTTCCTTCCTTTGCTCTTCGGGGTTTTGCATGTAGGCAGACAAAGTTTCGAAGTCTTCTTCATTGCTACCGCTACTAAGATCAGGAACACCTACATCAAATGGTGGTGACAACATTTCTTGATACAACAAGGGGTAGAGTTCTTCATTTTCAACTTGATCATTAGAAAATTCACCATCTGCATGAATATTACTCATTCTGAATGAGTCTTGGATAGTAGGACACAAAAAATACCACACGGAGTCTTACATCTTCCAGAAGGCAAGGGATGAACTAGAGACTTCATGTTAATTGCTATTTTAAAGGCCAACAAGCAGGTTGATGATAATCGGGCGGGGCAATCTGCAATGATTAAACTTATCCAGTCAATTCATTGTAATTACTTCAATTGTAATGAAAAGAGCCGAGGTATGTGCCAGTCGAATCAAAGCTTGTGCGAAGTATGAGTTTAATTACTACTCACATGATTTTGAATTGCCTTTATGATCAAATCGTTACAAGCAATCTTCCATCAATAATTATGACTGGTAGTTAATAACGGAGACGAAAGTTAGGGTGATAAAGTTTGTCTGCAAAAACATCTCAACTAAGAGTTCCAGTACACGGGCTATCAATTCTTCGCACGTAACAAATCCAATCGATCTGACCCAACTTCCACGAGAATGATAAAAGATTTCAGGTTGGGAATAAGTGAAAAGAAACGATCATTAAGAAGTGGAACAAAAACGACAAGATGTCAAAGCTCGAGACCAGACATGGCGAACTTAAGGCGGAGAGATGGCGTCCATCCAACATGAAGTAATTGATAGACTTGTATTAGTGTTCACTGTCATGGATTACACAGAAAAATGATAATTTGACAGAACCATCTTTCAAAAGACAAAATGGAAAAGCCTAACTTAACTGACTACCCAAAATCAACATGACCGTGAGACCATAACAGATGGACGAATGAGATTAACCGGAGCAAAACGCGGAATCGGGTTCAAATATTTTCATGAATTTCTTATTCAAAGGCCCCGCAAGCCGAAACCCGAATGTACGGATTTGCGGGTTACGGGTTCACAAAAATGGAAGTAGGAGAAAAGATTTTCGAAAGCTGAAAACCGACTATGCGGGTGGTGGACTTTGGAACGTTAAACTTGTGGAGCGAAAAATCCATCGTGAAAGCCGCATCCTGAAATTACGGGTTGTGGATTTCGGGAGTACATACCAAATAAACATAAAAATCGCAATCCAGAAAGCTGAATGCCGCCATTGCGAGGTTTGGGTTTCGGGGTAATTATTTCTCAGTCTTATTACAGAATGATTCCGCAACCCGTAGCCATCGGGTTGCGGCTTTCGGAATTACCAAAACCAAAACTTAAAAAACAACAGTCCCGCAACCCGCACCTGTCGGGTTGCGGGTTTCGGGTTCTCCAAATGTCGGGTTTCGGGATGATGATAACAGTCAACAAAATACTCAAAATTTTGGCTCTTTTCAGACCGAAACACTTTGGAAGAAATAATCAAACCCTTACAAACAAGCAGACCAAAAGCATGGGTGAAGAATTTTAGAGGTAAAATCAAAATCTAAAATTTTCAAGATGACTCACCCAAACACCTTTGCGTTTATTAAAATTGGGGGCTCCCGTGCTTAGCTAAGCATGGGATCTGTTGTGGCTACAACATGACCATAAACCTATGTTCTTGGAGTTCGAATTGAAAGTTTGTAAGCAGAGTTATCCATTCAAGTTTAATCACTCCTGGCTCCATGATGAGGATTTATGTTCATGAAAGTGGAAAGAGTACTCCCTCAAACCTTTCTACTATGCTACTAACTCCCTGCTTTATAAGCTTAAGCAGCTGAAGTTTGATGCAATCAAATGGTATAAGGAGATGTTGGATAGGAAGAATTTTGAACTGATAGCTATTGATCAGCAATTACTTTCATTGGGGGAGAAAATGGATGACTTATTTTCTGCAGATATCATGACCTCCGGATGCACTTAGAGTCTAGAAAACAACATATTTTGTTACAAGAAGAGGAAGCGTGGCGACTGAAGAGCCAGGATTTATGGATCCAATGTGGTGACAAGAATACAAAGTTCTTTCAGAATTTTGCTAGCATGAGAAGGAATCTTAATTCAATCTAGGAGCTAAAGGATTCTAATGGTAGTCCATTGAAGGATCAGGTTTCATTGGAAAAGGGAGCCATAGATATTTTTAAGATGGTCTATACTTCGGAAGATAGTGGTTCTCTACATGATATACTAGAAGTGGTTCGTAATTACCCCCGCATCTTTCCTGAGGGGGATGGAACTATGATTTTTGCTGAGGTTACATTAGCTAAAATTCGTTCTGTTCTTGAATAGTTCGAAAATGCAAAAAGCTCGGGCCCGAACGATTGGTCGGTGGAATTTTTCATCCACTTCTTTGACTTGTTGGGGAATGATCTGCTCGGTGCAGTGGAGGAATCTTGGATCAAGGGTGTGGTCCCTGATAAACTTAAGTCAACATTCATTACACTTATTCCTAAAAGGGATAAGCCTGCTTGTTTTGATGATTACTGGCCCATCTCCCTTTGTAATCTGGTATACAAGCTCATTTCAAAGATTATCTCCAACCGGATTAAACCTTTCTTAGATCTTGGTCTTTAAAATGAATAGTTCGGCTTTCTCTCTAATCGACAAATCCTTGACGCCATCGGAGTGGCCCAAGAATGCATTCATTCAATTAAACAGAGAAAGATGAAGGTTGTCATATTAAAAATGGATCTTATGAACACCTACGAGCATGTTGATTGGACTTTTCTCAGGTTTATCTTGTTGCAATTTGGTCTACCCTACAAAGCCACAAACTGGATCCTTGGGTGTGTCTCTAGTGCTAATTTTTCTATCCTGGTTAATGGACATCCCCCAGCTTTCTTCAAGGGGGACCGTGGTCTGTGGCAAGGTTGCCCGCTTTCTCCTTTACTGTTTTTTATGGTCATTGAGGGTTTGAGCATCCTCCTGAATCAGGCTAAAGAGGATAAACATTTCTTTGGCATTCAAATCACTCCTGAGATTTTCATTTCTCACTTGTTGTTTGTGGATGATGTCTTGATCTTCGGCAGGGGTTCTCAACAGGATTGGAGTTTTTTTTTCGAATTATTAAAACGCTTTTGTTTCGCTTCTGGTATGAAGGTGGGACCTCTCAAGTCTACCTTCTACATTAGCTCATACTTGGAGCCTGATTTATTATTCTGTCAGCATCTCAGATCATTGTTTCCTTTTCAGCGACACTCTCTTTCGGAGGGGGTTAGTTATCTTGGCTTTATCCTAAAGCCTAACTGTTATTCTATAAATTATTGGTATTGGTTGGCACATTAGATTGAGAAACGCATCAATACTTGGTCTTATCGGTTTCTTTCTTTAGGTGGTCGAATTCTTCTTATTAACTCTGTACTGCAAAGCATGCTGGTGTATTGGATTTCTTTGGCATTGGTGCCTAAATCTATTTTGGAAGGTATTAGAAAATGCATGGTTTAGTTTCTTTGGGCGGGTTCTTCCTCTTCATTCAAATTTCACCTTTCGGCCTAGTAGAATATTGTGCTCCCGAAGAATTTAGGTGGATGGGGACTTAAAAATTTGGGTTGGTTTGTTGATTCTCTTGCAACTAAATCTCTCTGGAGAGTGCTCTTTGGAGAGGGATTATGGGCCGATATCATGTAGGGTCCTTCTGTCTTAACCTGAAACTCAACAACTTGATACATGAGAGATTAGAAACCATAATTACTATCTATATATAAAATAAATTAACTAAATAATTTAGCAAATATAAACAAAATCATAACCTGTCAACCCGATCCAGTTGGTCCTTTGTCGTCCACGTCTTCGGTAGGATCCCTCTAGCAAAGCTTGTTTAACCATAGGCGAAGCAACCGTTAGCTTCGCCACCCAACCATAGGCTCATGCTTTCAGTCGCATGGCCGCCCCCAAACTTTGGGTCGTAAAGCTCACACACACCTTTCAAGAAACTCCTCAATGGGTTCCCCTTGCACAAGAATTTCTAGCCAAACCCCAATAGCAGCAAGTCGCATCTATCGCAAGAATTACTATATCCATCCAAAAACTGGGTCCCTTACCCATTTCCAATGCTTTCCTTATATAGGAAAATCTCATGCGACACATGTCGCTTCATGCAAAATACCCAATTTCTTAATATTCAAAAAGTAATTTATCTCGTAAATCCAAGTGTCAAGTTTTCTAGAAGAGTGCACCTATAATCCTAAATTTACTCAAGCTTGTCTCTAAGATGATCACTCTAGATCCTATCTTTGTGGGTGCATGTGGTGTTAACAAAAGGCTCATGCCTAGGATTCCATTTTTCTCCTAAAATGATTATTTCCATTAATTTAAATACTAAAAAGTATTTCCATGTGCAAATGCCTAGAAATAATTATTTATATTCTTTTGAATACTAAAATGTATTTTTATGAACAAGTGTTCTAAATGCAATTTATATGGTTTTTCTTTTTGCACAAAGTTTATCAATTAATCCTTTCTAGGACCTAGGTACCACACCGTTGGGTCCATCTCTCCTTTATTCTCATCATTCGTCATGGTACCATTCCATCGGGCCCATTCATTTGTTGTATCCATTTCTTGGCAAGGGACCACATCGTCGGGTCCTTGCGGCCATCCTTTCTGTTTCTCGGCAAGGTACCACACCGTCGGGTCCTTCTGCCAATATCCTTTCATTCTGACTTGCGGGAACTTCATGTAGTGATTTCAGGAGCTGTTATCTTCTATCCACTGTCTACACGCTATTAGGGACTAATGGCGCTGAGGAGTAAGTCTGTCCTTACTGCGTGCCCCTCAACTCGTATGTGACCAACTCCGTTGTGGCCCACCCGCACAACCTCACGCTTCTCTTGAGTAAGCGGATCAGTGCTTCTCTACTCATGCGTGGTATTCCGTCTGAATTCAACATCGTCGTCACTCTCCCCGTGTGTGATTTATCCATACTCTACGGCCCTTCAATTCCCTTGTGTGTCCGTAGGTGAATTGTTTCACCTGCCGCTACACACATTTCTCACAAACATATATTAGTAGTAGTGTCCTCAATTATCATAATATGATTCATAATTCTGCTATGTCGTTAAGCATTTATAGTTTACTCATAACATTACTCATTCATCTAATCAGAAATCCATCTCGTCAATATTTACTTTCTTCGTTCTCATCACATAATCAATCATACAGCTAGTCGTTAAGCATCATTCACATGTACATTTTTCATAATCAAAGTTAATCGTTAATCAACATGTAATCGTTCATTTACATCAACTATCTAGATACACATATATCATTATTTTATTGATTCACAACCAGTCGTAGTCATGAATATACTCAATATAACATCAAGGGGTCGTTTTATTAATATCTCAATCAGTCGGGTCACTCAAATAGGTGCCATCAAGTTCTGTAGTAGTCTAGGGGCACTATGTACACCCTTACATATTTAGAACTTCATCCCGAAGTTCAGAATAAATGCGGAAAGCTATGACGCATCTTAGTTGCATCCTCCCAAGTCGTAGAGCTAGGACTGTCACTATCCCACTACACTTTGACTTGATCAATCAAGGATAATCATTAAGCAAGATGTAATCAATCAATTATCCCACTCCACACATATAGTTTAATTCCTTAATTTATTTATCAATTATTGTCGTCATTCACATCTTCAGGTTTTCCTCAATCATTTAAGACATATCAAGGCTCAAGAGACCACCTTATCGAATTTGTTCAACCGGGTCACTCAACAGGTTCCCTTAAGGTCCATAGTTATTTTAGAAGCATTACATATCATAAGGAAGAAATATCTTAAGTCAGTGTTTCCCTACATCTGGATGCGTAATAACCTTGTTGTAAGTGCTACGACTTCTGCTATTTGACGTGGGTTATGTAAAACACTCCCAATTCTGCATAAACGTTTGAGCTGGAAGGTCGGTCGTGGTATTTGGGCACAAATTGGCATTGATCCCATTATAGGGTTATAGGATGATTACGGTCTCTCTCCAGCTTTATTGAAGTCCCTACACACCAGGTGGATTGAGGTACTTTCTCAGGTTTACATCGGCTGGAATAAGGATGACTTCTCTGCTACTTGGTTAATGCTAGATGACCTGGGTCTTACAGGTGAGGAGGCCTATGAGTGGAGCATATATGTTAATAAACTTAAGGCTACTGGGATTTGTTTGACGGATTCACCTGACCATTTGGTCTGGGAGTGGAAAGAGTCCAATGGAATTATCTCTACAAAATAGGCTTATGATTTCATCGTATTTGAACAGGAAGCACGAGACTCCTGTTGGTGGTATGCTAAATTATGGAAGTGGAATATTCCATTGAAGTTGGCTTGTTTTTTATGGCTATGCTTGAATAATAGATTCCTCACTTGTGACAACTTGCTGAAGCATGGTTTTTGTGGCCTCGGATTTTGTATTCTCTGTGCTTGTGACGTTGAATCTGTGTCACATCTTTTTGTGCATTGTCCCTCCTTTATTAATTTCTAGAAGATGTGTCAAGTGACCTTGAACTGTGCAGATGCTTGGAATGGACTCACATTTTTGGATTCTATGAGCAGTTGGTTTCACAAGATATCTTATTTTTGTGAGCTCCCTTTGTTTATCATTTGAGAGGTATGGAAATGTAGGAATTTTGCTCTTTTTGAAGGCGTCTGTCCCAATCCCCATCAGGCAATGTATAAAGCTATTGCACTGTACAAGGATTATTATAGAAGGAAAGTTTACACTAAGCATCACATTCTCATCCCACCGGTTTTTTATTCTGATATTTCGGTGGATTTTTTTATGGGACGCAATAGCATGGCTTATGTGGGGCAGGCATGGTACTTCATATCAGGCTGGGACATTTTCTCTTTTTCCAGATGGGGATTGGTACTGGTACGAATACACAGGCGGAATTGTTGGCTCTATGGGGGATTCTGTGGATTACACGTCGTAGTGGTTTGCTCAGGTTACAGGTGGCTAGCGATTCACATTGTATTATCAATTGGATTGATGGGAAGTCCTCCTTAAACATTATCCATCTTGGTCAGTGGATGACCAGAATTCAGGAGATGAAAGCTTCTTTTGAATGGATCAGTTTCTCTCATATCTTTCGGGAGTTCAATAATGATGTTGATCGGTTATCGAAGCAAGTTGTTGGTCTGATGGATGGTATACTTCACTTTGTCGAGTATGTGGACAATGTTCCATCGGATGAGGGAAACTGTCATCTTTTCTAGCTGGGTTCCTTTTTTGGTATTATGGTACATGAAGGTTTCTGCTCTTCTAGTCATTTTTGTCTATTTTTCCGACTTTTAGGGGAAGGTAAATTATGTATTTGTTTGATGGCAGACTATATTTTTTTGATGCTGGTTCTTCTAAATACATAGCTTCCTTTGGCTTTTTGTTGAGCATGTAAATGGTGCTTTTACAACAACCTCTCTATGAACTTTTTTTATGTAACTTTGATTCCATAAGAATAGCAAGTTACGTTTTTTCGGCTTGAAAAAATATAAATATAAATAAAGACATATTTTTAATATGAAATAAAGTTAATGTAATAATATATTACTTAAATATAAATATGATATAAATAAATATATTTTTAATACGAAAGAGAGAAAGAGAATTTTGATATGTATAAAATTTGTTAAGTATAGATGGGGTGGTACATGATTGTAATTTTTATATTTTTTTTTTAAATTATATTCTTTTGTATTGTTTTTCTAAAAATCCTTGCTTAATCTTAATGGATTATTGAATTTTTATAAGAAATGAATAGCTAAATAGATAATTTTGACTTTACCCTTTCTTATAAATACACAAAAATGAATAACTAATATTTGTAAATTAATATTATTTTTTAATGATATTTTGTTTTGACTTCATCTTTTGGTTTGTGGCAACATATGTGTTTTAAGATATCATGATGGTCTTGTTTATGAGAGTGGCTTTAAATGTGACTATCATCCTAGTAAGATAAGAGATGATTGGCTTTGACATGAATAAAGTGTTTTGGTGAATCTTCTTCTATTTTTATGTGGGAAATGCTTTGTGTTTGGCATTTCTAAATTGTTTCTACCACTTAGATCTCTTCTTTTCCTATGTGGTGATAACATATAATTTGCAACATACTAAGATCTTTATTTTAATATGTTGTCAACAACTCATTTCTAGTGATATAAGTTGACTAGTTGAGGTGTAAATGATTTCAACTCCTATATCATGTTGTACTCCTATATCATGTTGTAGATGAAAGAAGTATATTTAATGAGAGTAGTATAGACAATCAACCATTTGGACCACTTTTCAGACCCTCTTTCCAATCATTTTTTCCCATGTACAACAGTAGTATTGGAGAGCATTGAATATTTTTACAATTAAAAAAATAAATTTTAAATAATGAAAAATGACATTTTGACCAAAGATTATATTATTGGATTGTGTTAACTCAATGATGAGGACACTTATCAAGAAGTCATTGAGGAGTGCTATTGAGAATGCAAGTTCACTCAACACCATTATTCAAAAAAAATGAAGTCAATTAAAAAGAACTCCATTATACTTCCACTCTTACTATATACTTCTTATTAATTTCAAGCTTTCGAATAAAACAAGTAAATTAAACCAACCGTTATAAATTTTACTCCAAAAATAAATACCAAAACTACTAATAATCATTCTCGTATTTATTATTAAATAAAAATTAATTGTTTTTAAAAACGAATGAAACCTATCCCAAAACAAGGACAAGGCTGGCTAGCTTTATAAAATAGATGATATTAAAAGAGTGGAATCTATCACAAAACTATGCTTGCAAGCTTTATAAAATATTTTTAAACAAGGCAAGCTTGAAAAGCATATGTGCTTCAAAAGAAACCGGAAAAATAATTGTAGAATGTTGTTTACGTAATTAATAAATACATAAAATATATTCCATAAATCACTCATTTTCTAATCAATGAATACTTTAACATATTTTTATTTGCCACTTATTATCAAACGAATAAATATGTTGGAACTAATATAGGAACAGGATAAATATTTCCACAAGAATATAGCTTTAATTGTAGCTTTTCATACTTCGCTGGGGTGGTGAGGTATAGAATGAATACTTCCATTTAAATGCATTAATAAGCGCTTTTTACGTTTTCAATAATTCAGTGGCGTGGTGAAGTAGAGAATGAATAATTCCACTTGTATGCGTCTGGATAACTCCTCTGTCGCCACAAAGTATTGCACTCCATTTTGAAGCTGCTTTCCTGTGCTTTTTCCCACAATGGGTTGCTGCTCGAGTGAGAAGCTTCCAGGCACAACTTCTTGCGGAAAATTTGATTAGAAGAACATGTTCAGAGAACATACAAACACACGAGATGAAGAAAAAAGAAAAAGATGGATTCAAAAATAATAACAATATCTGCCAATGCCGGACGTACGTCGAGAGCCTGCAGGTGCACAAAGAAAATGTTGATTGTCGAGTTATTTAACCATTTTTTTATAATTTGAAGTTGGTATTAATAATACTTTATGATTGCTGCGTGATTTAATAAAGTGCAAACAACATAATAAGAACTTGTGCAAAGAACATAATAACAGAGTAGATGAACCTTATTGTTAATTTTGAAAAACAGAAAGCGTTGATTTAAAAAGAACCATATACATGTTGTGGATACAGGTCCATCGACACCGGAGAATGGGGCCAATCATGCAGGTGCACTACCTAAACACAAAGAAAATGTAGATTGTCGAATTATTTAACTATTTTTTTTATATGCGAAGTTGGTATTAATAGAACTTTATTATTCCTGTGATTTAATGATGGTTAAATAGGTGCACCAACATTGATCTTAAAATATGGAGATTATGATGTTCTTAAAGAATATTATTGTTAAACATGGTTGTCATGTTTTTTATATTATTGAAATAGAACCGCCTTCATCCACGGGTTGTGTACTGCCCCATATATATCGTGTCAAATTTAACTGTTTTCGTCTTTTAATTGAAATTTGTTATTTATCCTATTATCAAATCCTCAGGCACCACAACAACAACAGAAAAGGAGAGCGGGTGGAAGCGCTGCTGGGACACAATCTGCTTTTGCTGTTGTGAACGAACTTAATCCTGATACTTTATTACTTTTCTTACTGCAAATTTGATTAGAAGAACTTCTGCACAGAACCTAATAACAGAGGAGATGAACTTTTTTTTTAACACTGATTTAAAAATAACCATATACATTAATGTTGTGGATACAGGGGCAGCAAAGAGGTTGGAGGAAAAGAGCCAGGCAGAGATGAAGGAGCAGGAGAGACGGGCAGCGGAGGTGGAGAGGGAGAGACGGGCAGCAGAGGAGAAAGAGAGACAGGCAGCGGAGGCGGAGGGGGAGAGACGGGCGATGGAGGCAGCAAAGAGGTTGGAGGAAAACAGACAGGCAGAGATGAAGGAGAAGGAGAGACGGGCAGCAGAGGAGAAAGAGAGACAAGCAGCGGAGGCGGAGAGGGAGAGGCGGGCGATGGAGACAGCAAAGAGGTTGGAGGAAAAGAGACAGGCAGAGATGAAGGAGCAGGAGAGACGGGCAGCGGAGGCGGAGAGGGAGAGACGGGTGATGGAGGCAGCAAAGAGGTTGGAGGAAAAGAGACAAGCAGAGATGAAGGAGAAGGAGAGACGGGCAGCGGAGGTGGAGAGGGAGAGACGGGCAGCAGAGGAGAATGAGAGACAGGCAGCGGAGGCGGAGGGGGAGAGACGGGCGATGGAGGCAGCAAAGAGGTTGGAGGAAAACAGACAGGCAGAGATGAAGGAGAAGGAGAGACGGGCAGCAGAGGAGAAAGAGAGACAAGCAGCGGAGGCGGAGAGGGAGAGGCGGGCGATGGAGACAGCAAAGAGGTTGGAGGAAAAGAGACAGGCAGAGATGAAGGAGCAGGAGAGACGGGCAGCGGAGGTGGAGAGGGAGAGACGGGCATCAGAGGAGAAAGAGAGACAGGCAGCGGAGGCGGAGAGGGAGAGACGGGTGATGGAGGCAGCAAAGAGGTTGGAGGAAAAGAGACAAGCAGAGATGAAGGAGAAGGAGAGACGGGCAGCGGAGGTGGAGAGGGAGAGACGGGCAGCAGAGGAGAAAGAGAGACAGGCAGCGGAGGCGGAGAGGGAGAGACGGGTGATGGAGGCAGCAAAGAGGTTGGAGGAAAAGAGACAAGCAGAGATGAAGGAGAAGGAGAGACGGGCAGCGGAGGTGGAGAGGGAGAGATGGGCAGCAGAGGAGAAAGAGAGACAGGCAGCGGAGGCGGAGAGGGAGAGGCGGGCGATGGAGGCAGCAAAGAGGTTGGAGGAAAAGAGACAGGCAGAGATGAAGGAGCAGGAGAGACAGGCAGCAAAAGAGAGAAAGAGACAAACAGAGATGGAGGAGAAGGAGAGACGAGCAGCTGAGGAGAGAAAGAGACGGGCGATGGAGGAGGAGGGAGAGAGACGGGCAGCGGAGGAGAGGAAGAAACAGGCAGAGATGAAGGAGCAGGAGAGACGAACAGCGGAGGAGAGAAAGAGACGGGTAGAGATGGAGGAGCAAGAGAGACGAGAAGCGGAGGAAAGAAAGAGACGGGCGATAGAGGAGGAGAGAGAGAGTCGGGCAGCGGAGGAGAGGAAGAGACAAGCAGAGATGAAGGGGCAGGAGAGACGTGCAGCAGAGGTGAGAGAGAGAAGGATGATGGAGGAGGAGAGAGAAAGACGGGCAGCAGAGGAGAGAGAGAGTCGGGTGGCGGAGGAAAAGAGGGAGAGACGGGCAGCGGAGGAGAGAGAGAGTCGGGTGGCGGAGGAAAAGAGGGAGAGACGGGCAGCGGAGGAGAGAGAGAGACGGGTGGGGGAGGCAACAAAGAGTTTGGAGGAAAAGAAACAGGAAGAGATGAAGGAGCAAGAGAGAAAGTTAAAAGAAGCAGAGGAGAGGAAAGAGAGAGGTGCTGAGGAAAAGAAAAAGAAGGCAAAAAATGACCAGAATAAGGCTGAGGAGAAGTAAGCAAAGTAGGCTGAGGAAGAGAAGAGGGAGGAGCAGAAAGACATTAAAAATTAGTTGCAAGGCAATGAATGAGGGGATTTTGGACAAGTGTAATATAAATATCTAATGTTTTGGTATTTTTTAACATTGGTATTTTTTTTCAAACCTTTATACTTAAATTTTAAATTTCATTCATTTAGATTAAATTTTATCACTTAAGAATTTCTTTTTTACTTTTAAATAAGAAGAAATAAAAAATGAAGTGCATGTAATTAGACATAACATACATAGAAACATCTA
The DNA here is from genome assembly GCA_027924585.1 of Larix kaempferi. Lineage (NCBI taxonomy): Eukaryota > Viridiplantae > Streptophyta > Pinopsida > Pinales > Pinaceae > Larix > Larix kaempferi. Next base: position 2,087,291 of record BSBM01000649.1, on the reverse strand, counting down.
ATTAAATTAAACACGAAAATTTGAATAATTTGTTCAAATTATCAACAAAACAGTTATATTAAAAAAATTAAATAGTTTGTTGAGGTTGCCAACATTAAAAAAAAATGGTCTTTAAAACACTACAAAGATACAAAGAGAGAGATCCACGTTGAGATATCTTTGACTGAAAAATATAAAAACTGTAATTTCAAATACTTTTACTCTTAAAAGCAAAAAAAATATATATTTTGTTTTTCAAATGTTGGACTAGTGAAATATAGAAATTACATTTCTCTTTTGAAGTAAATAAATATATTTTGTTTTTCATTTGCTGGAATGCTTTTAAAGGCCTTTGAATCCAAACTATCTATGAAATCGACCTTTTGAATCTATGTATGGCATTCATCAATTTAAACAGGTAGGCTGAATTTACCAAGACATATTCCTGCCGGACCTTATATAAAAAAAGGGCTAAATCATTACTTAACGCTGAGAACTAGTTAAGAACGATTAACAATATTTTGACATCAAAATAGATTTTTAAAGGCCAACATTATCTATTGTGGGCAGAGCTTTAAATGTTGTGTGGTCTGTATGCTTGGATTTGAAACAACTTAGATCCAACTATGCACACACTACTTAGATCCAACTATGCACACACTACTTTATGCAACATTATTTGACACTGTTTTTCATTTACTACTTAATGTCCATGAAATTTGTTCAGTGGGAGGAGAGATCCATTGCATGTACTCTAAACATTCCATGACTGCATTCTCAATGTTATCTCACAATGTAAAACACGCAGTACTTTTAGTTGGTTAAAAAATCTATTTCAGGTATTTGGAGGTTGATTGAATGCATATTTTATATCAAGTCTGAGCCTGTTCAAGCAGACAAAAATATTAGTAAACATGAGTTATATCAGTTCACAAATATAATGGAAGTAAGCCCAACATAAAATCTAGCATAGAATATCCATACCAGCGTCTGCAGGACATGAAAACTGCTTGAAATGACAATCATAAAAGAGTTTCATTGAGCAGAAATGTGAGTTAAACCTGCCACAGATCAAACTCCACATATTACAATATCATTCCGGTGGTGTTAGCCTGTGTACCTTTGTTACTCCTGCTTTTAAGTGCATTGATTGATATGTTTTTCTTCATTCACCAGTGTCATAGAAGGAATTGGCTATGGGTAACGTCTGGGAAAGCTTTACACTGACAAATTCTACTCCTCTTTGCACTAGACTTAGACCTCTGTGTAGCCTCATGGTGAAGGTATGATAAAGAAGTGTTAACAGGCAATCTGTGCAGGCTACCGTTGGCTCAGATTGCAATCTGTGCAGGCTAGTGCTGATTCAGATGGTAAACGCTATATTTGGTTGTTGGATGGCAGTCATTTCATTCTTTCTTCCTGGCCTCCATGCTTGTCTTAAGCCATCCATCTCTCCTCAATCTTACAAATCACCCTCCCACAATTGGTTGTTTTGGTTATTTTCAAGTTTGTATATCATGATGCCAAAGCTGCATGTAAATTCAATTTTTAGAATGTCAATGCTACTTGGGCATGAGAGAATGGTGAGTGAATGAGCAAATTCTAACTTACAGTGTGCATGGAAATAGGGTTTTGTACACTTTTTCATGATGGTTTTACCTAACACATGCATAACTGCGTGAGGTAGGGTTCCTCACCTACCATTGCATGTTTCTAGTGATTGGGTTACATCAAAGATGGTAGTTGAGATTTAAATAAAGCTCATGATAAAGAAAAAGGTAGGAGCTAGGAAACTTATTTCAATTCCCCACCCTCAACTTACACCCCTTCAACTTATTTATAATCTTGAGCATACCATGAAAGGCTTACCACATGATATAGGGAAAGCATAATTACCACAATTGCATGCCTAGTCATTTACTAGTTGGGCTTTTTCTTTGAGGTCTATATTAGGAATCCATACATTATATTTACATCATTTACACTTGGGGTCATTTTATTTTATCTCATATGGCTTGACTCCCATCATTATAAACACTTATTTACAAATTTTAATACATAATTCAATCTACTACATCCAAAGTTCAAAAATAGGATATTACACATTGTGGTTGGGGCTAGGCTACCTTTGGGTCTATCTCTCAAGTTTATTTGTTGCTTGTTAAAAAATTTCAAGAATTTGGTAACTAGAGAGATGACATAAAAAGGAAATTCGCTTTAATGGTATAAGCAAGGAAAAGGATTGAGAAACGTTTGCAATCCCGCATATGATATATCATTTTTTGGGATTATCTATGCAGAGTAAGTTATGACCCATATCCATGAGTATTAGTTGCAACTAGCCAATTTCTCATGATTTTTAATAGTCTACTTATTACTCATTGCATAGTGTGATGTTCATCTTGAAAATGTCAATAGCGATGAAGGCACGAAAATCAGCGAAACATGGAACCCTCGATTGCACATCCTAATAAATAAAAGAAATAACACCAACCGACATAAAAATTCAATGATCAAATCATAATTATATATTTATGAGTGCATAAACCAATAATTTTCCTTGATCCCTTTGAGGGATAGAAACGTCGAGGTCAAAATCAGTAGAATTAATGTCAAAATCAATAGAATTTGAAAAATTAACTTGGGGTTTGAGGTTGGGGTTTTATATGCTTTAGAAAGAAATTGAAAAGCAATGCCCAACATAGAAAAATGTAAATCAAATTAGACGATTCTCCCGCTTGGCGAACATTCAAAAAATACAAAAAGGGCCCGAAAAAATATCAAGCTTACTGGTAGATGATAGAGCATTATTTCGATAGCCAAGTAAACACTTTAATTAATGTGGTGAACCCTATCTTCAATGCACTGGTTGTCAGCTTTGTTTCAATTTGCAATAAACATAACCCAAGTGCTGCGATCTGGTAGATGATGATATCATGACAACAAGTCTAAGTCAGTTCCCTTCTATCAAGTGTAACCATGACTCCTATTGTGTAATGTTTCAACTTCCACAATTCATTTGAGCGAAAATGCAATGTCTCCAATGATCTGACCCTTGGAAACCAAGATTTTAGTGATTGGATTTTGCCTCTACAAACTCGGTGGTGCTTGCTTATAGATTTTCTGTGGGATAATATAGCTCTTTGTTATTGCATGGCAGCTCGGTGAATTCCTTTAAACTACTCATACATGGAATCTTTATAAAACTCTGGCATCTAGCACCATATCTCATCTTAATGACGCTTTGATAACATAGCACATTATGGAGAAAACTTTTGCTTATTCCTACTCAATGTGGTGTTCAATCTTGTAATCCCTTATTCACGCCAAATCTTTGTATTAAGATAAGCTGGCAATTTGATGACCAAACATGAAGATATTTGCAGAGTTAATGATGACAAACGTGGTAGTTCAAGTCTTGTAAACTACGGAGTTCAACCTCCATAATCAACCATCTTTGAATTGATATGATTCTTTATCAGTGTTATGACAACAAACAACAAACTCGGTGGTCTTCTGAAAACTAATTTTGTAAAGCAATATAGTAGCAATAAAAAACAAAGGTTAACATATTCATGATAATAACCTCTATGTATACGTCAATCAAAATATATTCTTGCTTTACATATATGCATCATGTGAAATATAGACATCATACAATATAAAAAGTTTAAATATGAAATATTTTAACATTCAAATAATTTTTATGTGTTGCTTATTCCATATGGTATGAGAGCCGAATCATGAAATTTATTTCATTTATTGATATAAAGAAAATTACCATGTAGAAAGTTAACTCTTTTATAATATGCATAGGTGCTGCATGATTCCTATGACATGAATCCTATGAGTTATAACTAATCATTAATTTCAAATGTATTCTTAAGCTTCTACATTAATTATGTGCTAAACATGTGCCTTCCTATGATGAACACCAATAATTGGAAAATGGTGTTTAATTCCAGCTATTGTTTTGCCTTTTTGTCAGGTAAGCAAAGGCTTAAAGTGGGTCCAAATGTTACAGCCATTCCAGAAACATTACACGGAGTCTCTGGTATATGCTTTCACTTTTCTCTCAACAGATCTTTTAGACTCACATCCAAACTCCTTAGTTGTCTTTAAACATTATACTATTTTCTCTTTTCCCGTTGTTTTTGTCTTCTCCCTTAGTTTGGTCAAAATTCAACGATAAAAACATTTAAACAAATATTTAATTTTGGTCAAAATTGAGCGATACAATCATTTAAGCAAATATTTATTATTATATTTTCATGTGATTTATATCAGAGATATATATTGTTATAATTGCATATTATTTTATACTTAAAATTATATATATTATTTCATACTTACTATATCATAGTACTTTAAACAACCCGCTCCTATTTAAATGGATTTATCATAGTACTTTATCTTCTATTTCTGAATTTTATACAAATAAAAAACACATATTATTATAAATATGTATCCATGCTATGAATATTAAATATTGTATTAAATTAATCAGTAAATTATTAATTAGTTTAATTGAAGGGATGTAACCCTTCTTAAGAATGCTCAAACCTTATAAAAGGCGAGATCTTGTAAAACATTAAGCATCTTATCAATTCAATAATATATCTTTTTATTCAATATGGATTTCGTGTCCTAGTTTTTATGTTGCATTTGGTATCAGAGCTGCGTTCGGCATCAGCTTCTGCACTCCAGGCTCCAGCTGGGATCCTCGTCCATTCTCAAGTCACTCAAGTCACGCTTCCATCTGGCTGCTCCTACTCCACACCTATCTCCTTTTTTCTACACCTGCGACCATCCTCCATCCTTCGTTTCCCTCCTCCCCAATCTCCACGCTAGGAATTTCACTCTTCTGCATTCGTTCCGCTCCAGCCACGCTCTCCATCGCATACAATAACCCTACGTCCCTCCTTCCCTTCACACTAGCTCCACGCTGCTTCTCCTTTGCAGGCTACATCTCTCCCCTCATCCCCTCACAGCCTCATCCCTCCCACCAAGCACCACTCCACCAACGCGCTCCTCCCCCACTAACTAAATCCCTCACGCTTATGCAACACCTTTCCCTGCTACATCCTTCCACCGCAACTCCAACTCCTCTCACGCTCCCTCCACGTCAACCGGACGACCTTCATCCACACACCATCGTTGTAAACCTAATTTTTAATCACAATTAAATATTATATTAATATTTAATTTTATTAAAAGTTACAATCCCAAGTTATTAAAAAATAAATATTTAAATATAATAATTATTATATTTAATTATTTTACCCAATATAATAATTATTATATTTACAATAATTCTTATTAATTAATTTAAATCCTATCAAAATTGGGTCCAATTATTCACCACCACACTTAAGAAGCATGACAATGGAGTTAAAAGCTCAAATTGCGAAAATAGAGAAGGATTTCCAAACTTTCAAGGAAATGATCACCAAGAGCCAGGAAGCGCTTAAGAAAGAAATTAAGGATGAAGTCATTCAAGTAATGGAGCAGAAAATAGATGACAAGTTCAACATTATGAGCAAGGAACAAAAAATGTTAGATCAAAAAGTGACTGAGAGCCAGAAAGGTATCCAGGCGATATTACAAAAAATGGATGATAAGGAAAAAAATCATAAACAACATGGCTCGGATATGTCGGTTACCCCATCTTCCAATTATGAGTCACCAGAATGCAATAGGACGAAAGGTACTCAATACCAACCATTCGTAATGTACCCGTCGAGAGCAAAAATAGAAATGACGAAATATAACGGAGGAGAAGACCAATGCGTCGCTTGGTTGAATAAAGCAAGAAAAGTATTTCGACATATATAACATTACAATGGACGAAGAAAAGGTCAAGTATGCTTCAATGCACCTTGAAGGATATGCCTACAACTGGTATATGTGGTGGAAGGGAGACAACTTCGTATACACTTGGAACTTATTCAAGAATGATTTTTTAAAAAGGTTTCAAGGAATCACAGAAGATGAATTCTTCTCAAAACTTACTAGATTACAACAAAGGGGAAGCATCGAAGAATTCACGCATCAATGGGAATCCCTCGCTACCAGAGTATTTGGGCTATCCGAAAAACAATGGTTGGAAACCTACTTGGGAGGACTAAAACCATACATACAAAAAGAGTTAAAAATGCATGGCATAACGAATGTCGAGGCAGCAAGACGAAAAGCAAAAGCAGCTGAGGCCAAATTTGACAGTTTCCAATCAAATAAAGGGAAGTCATACTCACAAAGAAACATCTAGTCGACTCCAGAGGATGATACAAACAAATACATCCCTCCGCCTAGAAGGGACAATAGGAAAAGCCTCGAGAATCAATGTATGAGGGAAGGAAAACCAGTTCTATGCAAAAAATTCAAAATGCACATTTGGGAAGCAAGAAGTAGAGTATCTCGGTCATATAATCTCAAAGGAAGGAGTTAAGGTGGACCCAAAGAAGATCCAGGTGATTAAGGAGTGGCCCGAACCAAAGAATGTTTCAAAATTGCGAGGATTTTTGGGATTAACAGGTTACTATCGAAGGTTCATCAGGAACTATGCACATGTCACTGCCCCACTAACAAATCTCCTAAAAAGAAATTCTTTTCAATGGGATGATGAAGCAAGAAGATGCTTTGAAACGTTGAAACAAATTATGTCTTCAACTCTCGTTTTGGCAACACCTAATTTTGCAAAACCATTCGTAATCGAATGTGATGCCTCAGGGTTTGGGATAGGAGCTGTGCTAATGCAAGAAGGTCATCCAATCGCTTTTGAAAGCAGGAAGTTGAACAAAAGAGAATACCTACAGTCTACATACAACAAGGAAATGCTTGCCATCATGCATGCATTAACTAAATGGCGACAATACCTTTTGGGAAGTAAATTCCTAATCCAAACAGATCATAATAGTTTACAACACTTGTTACAGCATAAGACATTAACAACCAAACAACAAAAGTGGATAGAGAAAATCTCTACCTTCGATATGGAGATCCTACATAAAATGGGGAAGGACAATGTAGTAGCTGATGCTTTATCAAGGAAGGATGAAGAGATACAAGTCTACGCCGTATCCATGGTGATCCCAGAATTTTTGGACGAAATTCGTAAAGAATATGCCAAGAATTCAAAGGTTTGCTCCATAATTAACAACACAAATCAGTATCCGAAGTTTGAATGGAAGAATGATCTCTTATGGTACAAAGGACATATTTACTTAAGTTCCAGTTCCAATTTTAAGACCAAGGTGCTTAAAGAGTCACATGACTGCCCAGTCGCTGGTCATGTAGGAATTTTTAAAACCTACTATAATGCAAGGCAATCATTCTTTTGGAAGGGTATGTATGCCGACATTCACAAGTATGTTGTAGATTGTGACATTTGTCAGTGGAATAAAACTGAGAATATCTCAAGTCCGGGGTTACTCCATCCATTACATATTCCAAATAAGAAATGGGAGGAAATTTCAATGGATTTCATTGAAGGTCTACCCATATCAGATGGAAAAGACAAAATACTAGTTGTGGTAGACAGGATAACCAAATATGCACATTTTGTTGTAGTGAAGAAAACTGATTCGGCAAAAGAAACAGCCGAAGCTTTTTGTAAAAATTTCTACAAATTACATGGTTTTTCGAAGATTATTGTAAGTGATAGGGATGCCAAGTTTAAAGGGAACTTTTGGAGAGAGTTTTGCAAGCAAATTGGAACGTCTCTTAACATGAGCTCAACTTATCATCCCCAAATAGATGGATACACAGAAGTTGTCAATAAATGCTTAGAAACCTACCTCCATTGTTTTGTAACTGATAGGCAAAATAAATGGTTCCAGTGGCTACATCTTGCGGAATGGTGGTATAATTCTACTTATCATACATCTGCAAGAATGACACCATTTCAATCCCTATATGGATATGAACCCCCAAAATGGAAGGATTTCATCACCAACCAAGCAAGGGTCGCATCAGCAAATGACCATTTAGAAGAAAACCAAAAGGTTGTCCAAGTACTTAAAGAGAATTTGAATACTGCCAAGAATAGAATGAGACAACAAGAAGATCGACACCGAACAGAACGAGAATTTGAAATTGGAGATTAGGTATATGTAAGACTACAACCCTATAAACAATTATCACTTCAACAAGGTGGAAAAAATAAATTGGCTCCATGTTTTTATGGCCCATATCAAATCAATAAGAAGATTAGTCAGGTGGCATATGCGTTGGAATTGCCAACTACAAGTCGCATCCACAATGTCTTTCATGTTTCATGTTTGAAAAAGATGATAGGTCAACACCAGAAGGCACAAACAATACTTCCCTTGTTAGATGATGAAGGAAGAATCATATTCGAGCCAGAATCTATCATTGCTACTAGAGAGAAGAGATTAAGAACGCGAGTCATTAAAGAATACCTCATAAAATGGAAAAATCTTCCCGAAGAAGATGCAACATGGGAATTAGAACAATTTTGACAGTTATATCCCTCATTACCATTGCTTTGAGGACAAAGCTCTTTAAAAAGGAGTGGCAATGGTATGAATATTAAATATTGTATTAAATTAATCAGTAAATTACTAATTAGTTTAATTGAAGGGACATAACCCTTCTTAAGAATGCTCAAACCTTATAAAAGGCGAGCTCTTGTAAAATGTTAAGCATCTTATCAATTCAATAATATATCTTTTTATTCAATATGGATTTCGTGTCCTAGTTTTTCTGTTGCAATCCACTTGAGGATTGACCAACTAATGGAAACCGCTACTTATACAAGAATATCTACATATGACTAGCTAGCCCAAGCCTAAAGATAATCACCCAGATCTTGGGGTTGTGGCAACTTGTCTTAATTTAATGATGATTATACTTATTGTTAAAAAATTTACTATATTATGATGGTTTTTTTTGCATATTTAATGCCCTGCGTTTTTTTTTCTATGTTCTTTTTTACTTCATGATGGTGGCCTTTTGTTTTTACAACTCTATACATGTTGTTATGTTAATTGGAACATGAAAAACTTTAGACGATAGTTTTTTGGTTTTGCAACTCTGTACATGTTTTTTTTTCGGCGGGAAAAAAACTATATTTTTGTTATTCAAAGGATTTGAATTAAAAAGTACGTCATCAGTTCAAAGAAGCCATCTTACATCATCCGCCATATGGAATTCTTATCAAAGCATAGTATCCCAAAAATGAGATCAGATCTGAAAAATATAGAAATAGCCATGTTCTATCAAAGATGACTTTTCAAAATCCTTCCAAGTTAAAAGGCCCTCTCGCTCCATTAGTGCTTCTTTAGACAACATGTCAGCCTCATAATTTACCTCTATGAAAATATGTTTTCGCTCCGAAGTTGAAAAAACTGAGAGAAGCCTAATCTATCTTAATAAACAACTTTAGGAGCTTATTACTATTTTTTCAAACTTTTTTTAAGAAAGTGTTCACATATTAATTATTCTTCAAAATATTTACAATAATAAATAAAAATAAAACTAATATCATAAATATTTTATTTTCAATAAACATATATCATATCTCAATTATAAACATAAGTTTAAAGCAGGGACTAGCTACTTTGCAGCTATTTCCCTTGTTTAAGTATTGAGGAGCTAAAACATTTTTTGAAATTATCTATGTAGAGTAAGTCATTTCTATATGATCCATATCCATGAGCATTAGTCACAACTGACTAATTTATCATGATTTTGAAGAGTTCACTTAACACACATTGCAACTGGTGATGCTCAAAGGGGTGGATAAGTGGGATTGAAATAAGTGGAATGAATCACATAGCATCAACCATCACCTCTCAATACTTATATTTAAGATTCAAAGTAAATCTAATTGAATAGTTCATATGGCACAATACTTGCAAAGGTTTTTCAAATGGGGTAGTAAGCTAAGTGTCATAATTACGACGTGGAAAACTCCACATTTAAGTGTGCTTGATCCAAAGGATTCTTGGGGTGGTTGACCTCCCAAGAAGTCTTGGTTATCGAGTGCAAGCCTTGGAGGTGATGATTAATGCTATGCAATTCATTTCACTAGTTTCAATCCCAATTATTCACCCTGTCAGTACTCCGGTTGATTCCTAGCTGTAAGGGATCAAGCAAAGAACATATTTCAACCGATCTTCAAATATTTAGTTGGCACTAAGATTAGAGGGGGCTCCCTGACAAGATTACTAATCTAACACTTTCTGCTTATTGAGAAACAAAGGTTATTAGAACTTCAAGAGAATAAACCATATTTAACAAGGAATTAATATGGAATTTGGTTGGAAGCAGTTACTAGTAGAGTTGGGGATGAGATATGAAAACTCTCAGCTCAGAGGCCTTTCCATTGGGCATGGAGTCAGAAAGAAGAACTTTAAAAACTAAATTGGACATAATATCAATTACAAAGGACTTTCATTGAATGGAACAGTAAACTAGCTTTAAATGAGGATAGATTCAGAAGGTGAAAAGGAGAGAACTAAAAGGAGTGCCTCTTGGACAAGTTCTTGAAAGTCTTGATGAAAGAATAAACGTGCTGAGCCTCAATCGTTTCAAAGTAGTCAGCAGTTTCTAACAGGCTGCAAAATCTTCCTGAACAAACTTGTCAACAAAAATGCATATATAATTAAACAAAGAGCCAACCAAGATTGTAGTCCCTGCCCAACACAGATGCATGTGTATCATTTAACAAAATATTCAAAAACTCTGAATAATTGCTAAACTATTGCTCAAATATTTTATTTCAAGATAGATCAGCAGAGAGGAAAAATTGTGGAAATACAAAAGAAATACAAATTGCTAAAGCCAATGATCTTAATATTTGCAAAAAAACATTACATCTGCTCCTCCATCAGGATCATGAATCCAATGATCTGTTTCTCTTCACTAAAAGTAATTGCATGATGGCTTGTTGGCCATGGCTAGCTTAACCCTCTCCCTTCCTGAGAAAATTCGTTGTGCCTTCAAATTCGAAATGTCCTTGTCTAAATAGAGAGAGAAGAGAGAATAACATAAAAATAGATCTTACAACTAGATGTAATAGAAAAATAATGGAAACAACCGTCTCAAACGAACTCAAATATCTCACAGCTCATGCATTTTTTTGAAAACAACCTATCATGAAAGGTAAATTGGCCCATTTTTGAAGTGGGTTTTTAACCGTTTGATCTAATTCCTCATGGTTTTACCAAAACAGCCCACGCAAAAACACGTCTCCTACAGATGTGCGATTCTCCACGCATCTTAAAATATCTTTTATCAACTTGTTGGTTTCAGGGTCACAAGAAAGCGGTTTCCAAATACCACTTTGGAGATCCTGAATCGATGAGAGCCTGCAACATCATATTAGTGGTTTTGAATTCAGGCCCATGTGCCTTTGATTATCCTCCGTGCAACTTTCCAAGCCTGAATTCATGATACTCGTAGATCTAGGATGCTCATGATTTACCTTTTTCCAAAAATCTTTTACATTATAATAATATAATATAAAAGACAAAATACCACATGTATTTAAAACGTCTTTCATCAATTGGTGGTTTCAGGGTCACAGAAAAACGGTTTCCAATTACCACTTTGGGGATCCTAAATCGATGAGAGCCTGCCACATCATATTAGTGGTTTTGAATTCAGGCCCATATGCCTTTGATTATCTTTCTTGCAACTTTTTAAGCCTAAATTCATGAGAGCTGTAGATCTGGGATGCTCATGATTTAACTTTTTCAAAAGGCTTTTACATTATAATAATATAATATAAAAGGAAAAATATTTTTTCTCTTGATATTATATTTAATTCACAAATGGAATATGTGAATTAGACCATCCAAATCATAAACATCATTTTAGCGTGTAGGTAGGTGCCTTGTTTAAGGCTCAATTGCTCATAAAATGAAAGTGCACAAAATTGGTACCAACATTGGCTCCAATGGGGACAACAGATCCTTGTGATCTGTTGAGAATAGCAGTTCCAGTGCCTTCATCTGCAGCAACTTTATATTTTGGCCTCATTGACACACAATCTGTACCCTCCTGTCAAAACTTTTATGCTTTTCACTGTAAAGAAATCTGAGCTTTTGAATGTACAACAAACTGAAAATGGAAACCCTCTTGAATACTTTAGACATGCTTCTACGGGATCTTAAAAATGGAAAACACAAGAAACAACTCCCTTTTCAACCACTTTGCGTCTTGAAAAAAAGAAAAGAAAAGGAGAAAATTGATCTTTAGAAGCCTGCTTTGCAAGATCTGCTAGATCTTCTTTATTATGCTCTTTCTTGATTGAGGCAACTGGTATAACCATTGAACGTGAGTATGATCCCCAGTGGAATCACCTGAATGTGGAGTCGCCAAGGTGAATTGTTGAACAGCCTGTGTCTGAATCTTATTCACCTTCAAGAGACAGATCTTTAACCTTTGTCATTCTACCCAAGGAAACATTCTTTCGCTTTCGCCTCCCCGGCAACAACGCCATTTTATGTTAGTACTCTGGATGATTCCTGGCTGTAACGGATCAAGGGAAGAACATATTTCAACCAATATTTAAATATTTAGCTGGCACTAAGATTAGAGGGGGATCCCTCACAAGATTACTGATCTAACACTTTCTGCTTATTGAGAAATAGAGGTTATTAGAACTTCAAGAGAATAAACCAGATTTAACAAGGAATTAATATGGAATTTGGTTGGAAGCGGTTACTAGTAGAGTTGGGGCTGAGATATGCAAACTCTTAGCTCAGAGGCCTTTCCATTGGGAATGGAGTCAGAAAGAAGAACTTTAAAAACTAAATTGGACATAATATCAATTGCAAAAGAATTTCATTGAATGGAACAGTAAACCAGCTTTAAATGAGGATGGATTTAGAAGGTGAAAAGGATAGAACTAAAAGGAGTGCCTCTTGGACAAGTTCCTAGAAGTCTTGAAAGTCTTGATGAAAGAATAAATGTGCTAAGCCTCAATCGTTTTAGAGTAGTCAGCAGTTTCTAACAAGCTACAAAATGTTCCTGAACCAACTTGTCAACAAAAATGCATATATAATTAAACAAAGAGCCAACCAAGATTGCAGTCCCTTCCCAACACAGATGCATGGGTATCATTTAACAAAATATTCAAAAACTCTGAATAATTGCTAAACTGTTGCTCAAATATTTTATATCAAGAAAGATCAGCAGAGAGGAAAAATTGTGGAAATACAAGCTGCTACAGCCAATGATCTTAATCTCTACAAAAAAAACATTACATCTGCTCCTCCATCAGGATCATGAATCCAATGATTGGTTTCTCTTCACTGAAAGTAATTGCATGATGGCTTGTCGGCCATGGTTGGCTCAACCCTCTCCCATTCCTGAGAAAATTCGTTGCGCCTTCAAATTCAAAATGTCCTTGTTTAAATAGAGAGAGAAGAGAGAATAACAGAAAAATGGATCTTACAGCTGGATGTAACAGAAAAATACTGGAAAAACCCATCTCAAATGGACCCACATATCTCACAACTCATGGATTTGTTTTGAAAATGGCCCATGATGAAAGGTAAATTGACCCATTTGTGAAGTGGGTTTTTAACCGTGTGATCTAATTCCTCACAATTTTCCTGAAACAACCCACGCAAAAACACGTCTCTTGTAGGTGCGCGATTCTCCACTTGTCTTAAAATATCTTTTATCAGCTTGGTGGTTTCAGGGTCACAAGAAAGCGGTTTCCAAATACCACTTTGGAGAGCTTGAATCGATGAGAGCCTGCCACATCATATCAGTGGTTTTGAATTTAGGCCCATGTTGCTTTGATTATCCTTCGTGCAACTTTCTAAGCCTAAATTCATGAGACCCGTAGATCTAGGATGCTCATGATTTACCTTTTTCAAAAAGGATTTTACATTATAATAATATAATATAAAAGGAAAATTATCTTTTCTCTTGATATTATATTTAATTCACAAATGGAATATGTGAATTAGACCATCCAAATCATCAACATCATTTTAGCGGGTAGGTAGGTGCCTAGTTTAAGGCTCAATTGCTCATAAAATGAAAGTGATCAAAATTGGTACCAACACACCCCTGTGAGCATCACCTAATGCAATGAGCGTCGTTAAGTGGACTATTCAAAATCATGATAAATTAGTCAGTAGCGACTAATACTAATGGATATAGGTCATATATTAGTGATTTGTGCAAATAATCCCCAAAAATGGTATATCAAGAAAAAATATCTTAATAACTAAGCCCCCTGCTACCTTCCCTATTAGCATACTAAGTGGGGATTTTAGAGATACTTAATCAAGGAAGAGGTTATTTAAAGAACTTATTTTCAACCATTAATAGGATTTCCTATTTTATGGTTCTCTATGCTCAAATGAGCTTGTCTTCTTCACTAGAGTAAGCTTATTTATACTAAAGATGCCTCTTAAGTAAGCTTCACTATGTATAAGACCGACCAGTAATATCCACTCTTAGTATCCTATATTTATTCCCCCAAAGATGGAGCTAGACCAACTCATCCTTGGGTGGATCACTTCCCTTGATCCAACCCTTAGCACACCTATTGAATTTGTTCGTTAATTTCTCATACCTAATTAGTCATTTGAGGGATTAAAATTGACTCGTCATTTTTAGTAGATCGAATTCATATAAAAGAAGAATGATGTCTATAGTAAATGCATATACGTTAAAAGGCCTTTTTTTCCACAAAAAAAAACATACTTTTCAATTTGTAATAGAAATGGAATGTACATTCAAAATGTTGCAAAGGTACTCATTTAGTTATCCCTTAACAAAGAAACTTGCATGATCAACATCATAAAATAAGGACTTACAAAATTCCAATTTAAAGACAATCCTTAGTGCTTCCTATATAGTTCTACATAAAAACAGCATATATCTCATATCTATATTTGGCTTCACCAACATACAAAATCCAATGAAAAGAAGAAGAAAAATCCTTTGTAATTATCCCCAAGGCCATCATCATCTCACAATGACTTTCAAAACTTGTATACCGTCCATCCTTGCACCTTAAACAAATGGCATCATTTTCCATATTTATATTCCATTGTGACTAAAGTCCTAGATGTTGAACAATGTAACTTCGGAATATATCTGTATTTGTATTATTTGTATTTGCACTTCCTTCGGGAATTATTTATGTTGTATTGTTATCATGTAAAAGTATTTAAAGAGTCAATGTAAACCCTACTAATTCTGTCGGCCTAGAAGAATCCAAAAAAAACATGAAAATAATATTTTATTGTATCCTAGACAAGTCAGCCCTGTTTGAGAGTTCAAGTTGTCATTGTTGGGGAAAAAGGCCAGTTTTGTGATTAGTATAAATAGGAGGGTCTCCCTCCTCATTTATTCATGTCACTCACTCACTCAAGTTCGCATGAGTAGAGAGAGAAAGTCGAGTCATTTGGGATAAAAGAGTAGTTGCTTTGAAGACATATTATTCTTGGGTTATTGTACGAGAT
The DNA here is from genome assembly GCA_027924585.1 of Larix kaempferi. Taxonomy (NCBI): domain Eukaryota; kingdom Viridiplantae; phylum Streptophyta; class Pinopsida; order Pinales; family Pinaceae; genus Larix; species Larix kaempferi. The sequence continues at coordinate 2,071,854 of BSBM01000649.1, read as the reverse complement.
TCGCATTGTACTTGCTGATGAATCTATACTAAAGAAGTTTTGCTTGGTTTTCTGCTCCAAGACGGTTTCCCAAGATGAATTTGTGTGTACTCTTGTTTATGTTGTGCTGATCTATCTTTCAATGATCCTTTACTTTATTGCATTTAAAATTCTAACATGGTATCAGAGCTAACCTGAAAGAAGACCTTGTGTAGAAAAAGTTGTCGGAAGTGAAAACTAGGGTTTCTTGTTCCGAAGGGTTTTCACCATAGAATGCCCTAAAAAGGAGGACAAATCAAATCACCCTAGGAGGGTGCATTTTTCTATGGAGGAAGTTTCGAGATCTGAGAACTTTGAATTTTGACCCTGTCACTACTGCTCGGGAAAACTAGGGCATCAAATTTTTTAGATTTATGTCCACATATTTGGCTTAAGAAAGGTTATAATCAACTCGCCTTGAGGAGGCGTATATCTCTCTTCGATTAGTTTTTCAAGACTCCATAATTGAAAAATTAGGGTTTCTCTGACAAACCCTAGGTCAACCAAAAGTCAAATCTCAAAAGACATTGAAGCAAGCACTTGATTGGAGCATCTCAATTTGTAAGTCCTATTATCTTTATTTCCATTTGAGGTTCTCATTTTAACAAGATGAAAAACAATACCAAGCTTGAGGATGAGCTTGAAGGAGCAAATAACTACTGTGCCTGGAAGTATAGAGTGATGCTCATTCTAGAAGAAAATGAGTTGGACAACTATGTTAAGGAAGAAGATGTGGATCCATAGGGAGATAAAGATAAAACTAAACATAATAAGAAGAATTTAGTGAAGGCCAAAAGGATCATGTTGACTCCATCAAGGATCACATGATCCCCCATATCTCATCTTTGAAGACTCCTAAAGAGATGTTCAATGCATTGAAGAGATTATTCAAAGGGAAGAACATTAACAAGAAGATGACCTTGAAAACTCAACTCAAGGGTGTGAAGATGCAGAGCTCAGAAAGTATTCAATCTTATTTCACAAGGGTCTCCCAAATCAAAGAATAACTGGAAGCTATTGGATATCATGTTGAAAGTGTAGAATTGGTAATGACCACATTAAATGGTCTCCCAATATCACGGGAATCATTCATTCAAGGAATATGTTCTAGAAGTAAGCTCATCAAATTTAGTAGGCTTTGGGAAACTTGTGCTTAGGAAGAAGCCAAAAGTGAATCCATAGAAGAGAAGATGGGTGAAGATGATAACCAAGCGTTGGTAGCTAATGCAAAGAAGATCAAGAAAGAAGAACACTCTCATAGGTCTAGAAGATTACAAAAGAATCAAATACCTCACAAGGACTACTCAAGCTTCAGATGTTACAATTGTGATGAAAAAGGACACATTGCAAGAAATTGCCCCAAGAACAAAGGAAACAACAAGAAAGGAAATAAGAATAGGTATCATGTTCATGCTGCAGAAGATGATGAACCAGTTAAGAAGAGAGCAATGGAGGATTCCTCAAGTGATGAAGAATATGTCTTGAACTTTTGATGATACAGTAGTAATTAGAGAGCAAGAGGGAGTCTTGTACAAATTAAAAGGCCAACTATATCAAGCATTCGTTCATGACACTATGGAACCAAGCGAACTATGGCACAAAAGGTTGTCATATATATATACACTACAAGGATTTACCAATCGTAAGCAAATTGGTGACTGGTCTACCCAAGATCTAGAAAAAAACATGATGGTCTGAAGAATCCATTTCCAAGAAAATGGAGATCTTGAATCCAATACATGAGGACCAAGGATGAAGACTTCATAAATTTCCAAACTAGAGGAAGAAGAAGATCAAATTCTTCAAAATAAAATGGTAGAGCAAAGTACGCCTCTGGAAACTCCAGTAACTTCTGCAAGGAGGTAGAAACTAAGAGGGAGCCTACAAAACACATGAACGATAAGTATTTACTGTCATTTGAATTCCTAAGTATTTTTTAAGGATATTTCTCATAACAGTCACGTGTAGATCTGTGATGCAATTTTCTTTTGTGCACTTATATATGACTAAGGATTACTAGCAGTAGGCAGCCTCATGTAGTGCATGTTATGGGTAAGTGTCCTATAGTGTTGTACAACATCCCATGAGCCCTTGATGGAGCTAGTCTAGGATGAAAACTCTTTGGTAACATGTTGAGAGCAATGCACGCTCTTAATAGTATGTTTTGGTAGAGATGGAAGGAATCTGTATAGTTACCATGAGTATATGGGATATGGATGAGTGTGTGTTGAAGCATTGACTAAGATGTATTGGTTACATGGTTGTGTACATCATGCATAAAAAGCTTTCATTACATGGAATGTTATTAATAATATCACTAAGTTTGACTTGTAGGAAATATTGTGTGCTATGACCTACAAGAGAAGGATGATGATACTTTTTCCAAAGAACAAGTGATGACTATTCAATAGTGAACCTCAAGAAGATTTACAAATTCAAGCATACTACAGAAGTACAAGGACATGTTCATGGTTTCTCTTAGAAAGAGGGAGTCAATTATGACGAAACACGTGCTCCTGTAGCAATATACACTTCATTTAGAGCTATACTTATGATAGCTGCAATAATGAAGTGGGAGGTACACCAGATGGACGTGTAGATAAATTTCCTGAATGGTGTAGTATAAGAAGAAGTGTATGTGGAGAAACCACTAGGATTTGAGACACATGACAAATAGGCACATGTGTGCAAATTGAAGAAGGGCTTGTACGGTTTGAAACAAGCACCCAGGATGTGGTATAGAAGGATTGATGGATTTCTAATGAGCTTGGGCTTTACCAAGGGTAAAGAAAATTCCAACCTTTATTTCAAAGTTGAGTATGGAAAACCAGTGATACCACTGTTGTATGTAGATGACATGTTCCTGACAGGTGACGAGAAGCTCAATGCAGAAATAAAGAGGAAACTTATCACAGAATTCGAGACGAAAGACCTTGGTATGATGCACTGCTTCTTAGGTATTGAGATGTGGTAAAATCCAGAAGATATTTTCCTTAGCCAAGGAAAATATGCAGTAGATATCTTGAAGATATTTAGGATGATGGATTGCAAGGCCATGGCCACACCAATGGAATCGAATTTGAAGGTTTTGTGTGATAATTCTTCAGAGATAGTAGATGCCATAGTATACAAACATATGATTGGTTCGTTGATGTACTTAACAAACATGAGGCCAGATATGTCACCTACCCAAATTTTGAGACTACTTATTTTATTTGCAAAAACATTATGTTAAATTATAATTACAAAGTTTTGTAATTATGACCAAATATGGACAAGGATGATTGTAATGACATATTACTATTATTTAATAAATTAAAACAGGAGACAAATACCCAAGGGAACTGTTAAATGAGTGTTCACTGAACCACTAGGAGGAATGGAAGCTGTTAGAAGGCATGGGATAGGTGTTAGCATTTGCACTCCACCACTAGCTATTGGTTATGGGACAACTACACCTAAAATTGTGGCATTATCCCCCAGGTGGGTGGAACAGAGCTGTTAGCTCATTAATGATCAAGGTAACCACTAAAAAGGCCTAGGCATCCTAGAGAAGGAAATTCGAATTGAGAAGGGAGCTCCATATTATTTTCTGCATAAATAATTCCTCAAGTGTATCAGGTGATGACTGAGAGATTCAAATAGGGAGGCTAAGTGGAAGTGCATTGTGAGTTTGCTGAAAATATTCTGAGAAGGAAACCAGAGGTGTTGGTGCAGGTCTCTTTGACTGCTAAGTCTATATGGTTGAATGATCTACATTGTTGTTGCAAGTTGATGACCTAAACCTTCTAAAGATTCTTCTTCCTAGTGGTTCAATGAATAAGCTCAAGGGTCCTAAGGCAAGTAATTTGGATGTATTCAGGAGTAGGATGGTTGGAACAGGCTCCTTGGTTTGTTTGTTTCTCCTACATTCACCGGGTTCTACTGTTCTGTCTTGTTTATTTTCAGTTAAATGATTTTCTGCATTTGTAGATTTAGTATTTACAGTTAATGGCATACAGAAGTAATTGTTTTCAATTTATGACCTAAGTATGATTTTGTATAATTATGGTTAAGTAAATGATATGATCGATTAAATATATTCTCTGCATTTTTCCCATACTGTTTTCTGTATAGTACTCTAGTACAGAGAAGTAGAATTAAGATAGATGAATCATGGAAAGAATACCAAGTGAATGATTAGACTAACATTGTGGTGTTTCTTTTAATTCTGCAATATCAATTATATATGTCTAAACTCAGAAAATAGAACAACATATCATAAAACAGATATTGTAGTATTTTCTTTACTTAGTAACAAAAGTAAAACATTTCATCTCTGCACAGAACTAGGTTTTCATTTGTCACTATCTAATTTTGAAATTTAATGCTATGCATTCTATTATTATTATTTCCAATAGTAAGGTGTTATAATTCCATTTATTTCAGACATCATTATTCCTAAAAATGTAACAGCTATAAAATTTAAACATTATTTTTACACAGAGTTGCTACTCAGTACGATAAATAGATACTTATAATTCACAAATAATAGCATCATTGTATATTAATATTTCATTTCAGTATTCATATTTCATATTTTGATTTAGTTATCAACTACAATTATTAAATTCAAACACTTTCATCAAATGCAGAACCCTAGCTCTTTTTCATTTATTATTTAGCATTCTTTTGCAATACTTTAAACATAGGATCAAAACCCTTAATAGGGAAAACAAATTGCTTATAATATCATTACAAGTTCATAACTAGTTCGACGATCAAACCCTTATATTCGAAATAGCAATACAGACATTATCAATTTCCAAATAGATTAAGATTTCATGTTCAAAAATCGTTGAATACGTACATAAACATTAAATGAAAACAAACCATATAATTACATGAACACTAGATCTTAGTTCAAAGTTTACGAATCAAAAACATTGAGTTGGCTCTCGGCCTTTACCAAAACGATAGCATAGTCTTTAGTTAAACATAGAACAAGCAAAACCTACCATCAAAACCTACAGGGTAGGGTTTCGACTGCTTGGAACAAGGTCGAACCCTCTGGCACGTAACCATTATAAATGCACGATAGTTCAAGTATCAAGTTATCACAAATATGGAGCATGGCTCACAGTTTTCAATACAAATAAACATTATCAAGTTACAAAAACCAAATTCTTTGCATTTCCAGTTGAGCCGAGGGATAAAACCCTCTCAAAAGTTACATTCTGTTATAAATTGTCTACACTGAAAACAACACTACAGGCTTAACGCCGAATGGGTTGAGGATTTCATCATCCCCAGGCTGCCAAACAACTCACAACATTTTCAACGGAGATCACTTCCCATAGCCTAGGTTAAACTCGGCTAAGAACACATCCAACAGTCACCTAACCAAAGCAACAGGGTAACCACTGAAGCTTACCATATCTTAAGTAGCTGCCAGTTATCAAAACTCAAGCTTGGGAAAAAAAGCCGAAAGAACCTGCCACATAAAATCTGAGTCGAGGTCAAAACGAGTACCATTATAGAAATTTCATTAAATGAAACAAGAAACGATTGCAGCACTTAAATTAATAATCAAAAGACAGACTCAAACCCTGTATATTACCTTGAGATAAGATACTTCTGAAACCATGATGCCAACGCCATTGTAAAACTGTAGCCATCATCTCACCACCGAAGGAAACGAAGGGTGAAAACAACTCATAGAACTATGGTTCAACATCTTTTAACTACTGTAAACTCTCACAGAAGGCTTGGCTCTTAAAATAATTACAGGTATCAGAACAACACTCAATAGGTCACGGTTTCGAATCGTGTAGAAGTTCCCAAAACAGTGGCTAACAAAACCCTGGAGTTTCTCGGCCTGTCGGCCTCTTCACAAAGCCACTTCCAACACAATGAATGCCAAAGGAAATGATAACCGTGTAAATGTAGTGGAGTTTAGGGTTAAGACCAAAGTCCAATAATCTCACACGATCAACGGTGGAGAATTTTCATCACAACACATCGTGATTTGAATCACCAACTGCATTAAAACCTAATTAATATCCATTGCCAACGTGGATACAACTAGGATGACCCTCAAGCTAGATCAAATACAACTCGACCACGATGATTGCCCTATCATGTTATATTCACGTGTTATGAAACACGATGGCAGCCACGGTGAATTCCACTGAATCCGGTTGATGGGATTATTAAAGGCCGACGGTGAATTCGAAAACCTACCAACAAGTAATCATCACAGTATTAATTATCCTGTCCACATCACACTTGGCTCATTAGTTGTGTTATAAGCCTGCCAATACATACATTAGAATAAGTTATAGTTTACCTTAGGTTAAAGCATTAGCTAGATATCGACTCTATATTCTAAGGATCACATGGATGCACTTTTATTCATGCCATTTCATTTTTGAACCAAGACATAACTTGCATATAATATCGATGTTATATGTTTGATATAGGATTTACATATAGTTTCGATATTATGAGAAATTACATAAGTTATGTATATAGGAGTTTATGTAATAGGAATTGCATATATTATGCATATAGTTTTCGTCTATAGATGATACAAAGAAATTGTATTTAGTGCACATTCTATAAATTATGTGAAAATACATATAATTCCTACTATAGAATATGCATGTAACTATGCATATAGTTCTTGCTCCATAGAAATGTACCATAGTTGCATATAGCTTTTATGTCAAAAAGACACGCATGATATTTATTTACAGTTTGCATTTAATAGAAACATCATGATAATATGAACCTATATATATTATGAACAAAGCATGAAATCACTAGTACGGTAAATGAGAATAAGTATAACAAACATACTTTTTGTTATGAAAACCAGATTATAACTAAAGAGATCTCACCCAGATACATTTCAATATTATTCTCTAAAAATCACTAAGACATTTGGAGATTACTAAAACAAGTTAGGAATTCTTCTGTCACACTTCGTAAACATTAAACTCCCTTACCTGTAATCTGCGAAAGGAACGATTCAAATGCTTTAGCATGAATGCTGAGTAAACCTCGAGGTGCCTTTGGATCCCTTCATTGTCAGAAGAACATTTACAGTTAGTACAAATAAATAATCAAACATTAAGTAGCAATCTTAACAAACATTTTGTTAAGGAACGTAATCGTATTTCAAAAATTAATAAACAACAAATAGATGAAATTCTATAGTTAGAATAAACAAATCAAATAGTTAATTACTTCCGCACACTTAATTATCATATTTATTGATATTATCAAAATTTTAATTTTTTATGAATTTTTGGCATGTTACATGTGGTATCAGAGCTCATGTTTGAACGCTCGGCCTGAAAAGGTCCAAAGAACACGCAACAGAAAATTCTTATGACAGCAAAAATCTTTACTAATTCAAGTTAAATTATTTTGTTATACATAAATTTGTTTTCTAAGTTACAGGTATTAAGGATCAGGCGAACATATGAAGGACAGATTTTGACCAAACAGTCATAACAACAATAGTACTGGACAGCATTATGAAGAAGAAGTCCATGGTGAATTGAATGACAATTCATCATAATTGTTACGTGCATTTCAAGAGTTGAAGGCAGAAATAAGATCTGTTAAATAGGATAATGAAACATTAGAGAAATTTTGAGATAAAAAAATGGCCTCAAAACAAAGAAAATGTACTATAAAAACAACCAATCACATTCTAGTAGATGACATCATCCCCTTGGTTGAGGTGGCATTGCATGAGTTAAGAATGCTTATTTGTCAAATTTTCTATGGTGGATGAAAACACATAGTTAACCAAGGTAATGGTGTAAGTACTTTTAAGTCATAAAGTAAAGTACTCATAATGATAGTCTTTTCATAAAATAATATTATTGTCATTTTCAAGTAAAGTACTCATAATGAATGTCTTTTCACACTTTCTCATAAAATAATATTATTGTTATTTTCAAGTGAAGTACTCTTAATTCATAAAGAAAGTCCTTTCACACTTTTTTATAAAATAATATATTATCATTTTTATGTTTTAAATTTTAAATTATATATTCACTCCATTCTATTTAATAACATAATGTCAAACTAATAAAGAATAATAATAGATTTAATAAATAATAATAATAATAATAATACAATGTGGATTATAATAATATTATTAACATTTTACATGTAAATAAATTCTCAATTAAATTACATTATATTAAATTCATGAGAAAAGTACTAAATATAAAAAGTTAACATAAAATTAAAAAAATAGCTCTTAAAAATGTTTTTTATTATTTAATTTCATTTGCAAGTTCAAGACAAATAAATGCTAAAGGACAATAAATTTTGGGAATTTACAATGAATCTTAGTCACATCAATGTAGACTTATTTTATTAATTTTATTTTTAGTGAATTTTGAAAAGTAACTCAACCATGGTTATTTATATTGTGCATAGAAAATAGTGTGGGAGGTAACTTGTCATATATACCTACCCCATAAAACCTCCAATTCATAATATTTTAATATATCTCATATTTTTGTAGTACATCTCTTAGGAGGCCATTTTTTACCTAAAAATCTCTCTAATGAAATTCTGAAGGCACGAGAAGAACTGAATCAAGTACTGTTCGATCAATGCCCAACTGATGAACATGATAGAAGGGTTGAAAATACCTCCAAGATCGAAGACTCACCGCATGGGAACAATGATAAGAAAGTGAAAACTGATGATGAGAATAATAGTTCAACATCATCAGGAGCTGCCATTGAGACACGTAAAAAGAAATGTAATTATTCAAGTGATAGTAGTAAAGGGGATTACAAACCAAGAAGAAAAAGCCCTAAATAGTATGAGCATATTTTTGGGGAGTTCAAGAAGATCAAACCCCCAACCTTCAATGGTGAGACTGAGAAAAGAGAGACAGCTGAAGCATGGCTTTCCGGCATGAAGAAATACTTCCAAATTTATGATTATTCAGAATCATTGAAAGCAAAGATGGCCATATACAACCTAATTGGAAAGGCAGACATTTGGTGGCAGGACATCAAAAGAGTGAAGGGCATCAAGGATAAGGATGTGAATTGGAGCACTTTTAAATGGTACTTCAAGAAGAAGTTCCTATCTTAACAATATTATGAAGAAAAGTCCAAGGAATTTTATGATCTAAGATTGAAAACCATGAACATGAAAGAGCTTAATAACAAATTTTTGAATTTGCTAAGGTATGTGCCATACCTTGTGGAGGAGAAACCAAAGATTCAGAGGTATCTGAGTTGTCTACCTTTAAACATCAAGGACAAAATAAAGTATGTCAATCCAAAGACCTTCGAAGAAGCCATGAGGAAAGCAACTTTCTGCTATGATCAGAACCGGAAAAGAGAAGGGGTATCTAACTGGAAAAATTATAAATCCAAAAACTTTGAGCTGAAGAATAAGAATTTCAGGTTCAATGGAAATTTTGGTTTTTAAAAGAAAAACTTTTCAAATCGAAATTTCCAAGGAAACAGTCCCAGAAATAATTAGCAACAGAATTTTACAACTCCTAGAAATACACCCAATGTTACCATAACTAATGACCAGAGGAAACCTATAAAATGTTTTGAGTGTCAAGGTCCTCATTATGCTTCAAACTGTCCTAATAAGAAGCGGATAGCCAATAATATTCACTCCATACAAGCTAAACCTACTGTGGGAGACTTGGAAAGAGAAATGCCCAGAATTAATGCAGCTCTAGACAACAAGCAAGATGAGCATCAATTCTCCATGGTAGAGATTGAAGGTATGCTACAAAACCACCATGTTTCTATTTTGATTAATCCAAGCGCTAGCCTGAGTTATATATCTCCAGATATTGTAGAAAATTTTAATTTGAAAATAGAAAAATTTAATAAATCCTGGTTAGTTAGACTAGCAACAGGAACAAAAAGAAAAGTGTCTGATTTTGTTGAAAGTTGTGTTTTATCTATGAATCAGTTAAAGACACGAACCAAGTTAAATATTTTACCTTTAGGATCTTATGACATCTTAATTGGAATGGACTGGTTAGAAACACATCATGTTATTTTCAATTGTTATGAGAAAATTTTCACCTATCTAAATGATGAAGGAGAAACAGTAGAAGTGAAGGGTATTCCTAGAAAGACATCACTTAGACAGATTTCTGCTATGCAAGTAAAAAGAGCATTTATGAAAAGATGTAAGATGTTCGCAATGAATGTAGTACATGAAGAGTCAATTACAAAAGAGGACAAACTGAAACTAGAAGATATACCTGTCCTAAAAGAATTTCTGGATGTTTTTCCAGAAGAGATTCCAAGATTACCCCCGAAGAGGGATCTAGATTTTACAATTGAGTTGATACCGGGTGCGGTACCGAACTCCAAAGATCCATATAGGATGAACATATTGAAATTAAATGAGTTAAAATCACAGTTGAAGGAACTGATTGATAAAAACTATATAAGACCCAGCGTGTCTCCTTGGGGAGCACCTGTTATTTTTGTTAAGAAGAAGGATGGCACTTTAAGGCTTTGCATAGATTATAACCAACTGAATAAGATGACAATCAAGAATCGATATCTGTTTCCCCGCATCGACGATCTATTTGATCAGTTGCATGGAGCAATGATATTTTCAAAGATTGATTTAAGATCGGGATATCATCAAGTTCGTGTGAAGGATGAGGATATTTTTAAAACAGTCTTTAGAACTTGTTATGAACATTATGAGTTCATGGTCATGCCATTTGGGTTGACTAATGCCCTGAGAGTATTTATGTGCTTAATGAATAATATTCTGCACAAGTATTTTGATAAGGTCGTCATTGTGTTCATAGATGACATTCTAGTATATTCTAAAAATAAGGAAGAACATGACGAACATCTGCGTATTATTTTACAAGTTCTGAGAGATCATCAGTTATATGCTAAGTTTAGTAAGTGTGACTTCTACAAGGATAAGATTCAGTATTTAGGTCACATAATCTCTAAGGAAGGAATTTCAGTTGATCCCGATAAGATAAAATCCATTAATGAATAGCCGGTTCCTAAGGATGTGTCGAACGTACGGTCATTTATGGGGATTACAGGATATTATAGAAAATTCATAGAAGGTTTTTTGAAGATTGCAAACCCCATAAACTCCTTACAGAAGAAGGGGAAGAAGTTTGTTTGGGATCAAAAGTGTGCATAAAGTTTTAAGAAGTTAAAGGAACTACTAATTATAGCACCTATTCTGAGAATTGCAGATCCTAATAAATATTTTATAGTATGCACTAATTCATGTAATGACAGACTCGGTGGAGTCCTAACACAAGAGGGACATGCTATTGCATATGAGTCTCGAAAGTTGAAAATACATGAGAAAAATTATTCTACATATGATCTGGAATTATTAGCAGTAATACACGCCTTAAAAATGTGGCGTCGCCACCTTATTGGCAGAAAATTTACTTTGATGACAGATAACATGGGGCTGAAGTATTTACTAGATCAAACAAACTTGAATGCTAGACAAGCTAGATGGCTAACCTTTCTAAGTGAATATGATTTTGAAATTCAGCATATAAAGGGTAAAGAGAACAAGGTTGCTAATGCTTTAAGTCGTAATGCAAAGTTAAATTTTATTTCAGCCATCAGTACATACACAACAAATTTAGAAAATCAGATTTTCGAAGGGATCAAAATGGATGAAGAGTACAGAAATTTACATGAAAAGACAGCAGAAAGTAATTCTGAAAATTCTATGGCAGATTTCAGGTTAAAAGAAAATGGCTTGCTGCTGTACAAGAACAGATTATATGTGCCCAATGTACCAAAGATAAAAATTCCGATTTTAGATGAGATGCACAAAATTCATTATGTTGGTCATCCAGGTTATCAGATAACCATAACTATGTTACAGAAAGATTATTATTGGCCCGGGATGAAGGATGAAGTAGCAGAATATATAGCTAAATGCATTGACTGTCAAAGAGTAAAGGTTGAACATCAGCATCTGGCTGGACTATTACAGCCATTACCTATACCTAGTTGGAAATGGGAGATCATAAGCATAGATTTTATTACCGGATTACCCAAGAATCAGAAACAAAATGATTCCATCATGGTGGTAGTGGACAAATTCAGCAAGGAAGCACATTTTATACCAGTAAAAACTACTTATAAGGCTCCAAATATTGCAGAATTTTTTATAAAACAGATTTTTCAATTACATGGAATACCAAAAGTGATAGTTTCAGACCATGATTCTAAGTTTACTGGAAACTTCTGGAGATCTTTGTTTAAAGGGTTGAATACAACCTTAAACTTCAGCACAACATTTCATCCACAAACGGATGGACAGACGGAAAGGGTAAATCAGATATTGGAAGACATGCTAAGGATGTATGTCAAGGACCAGCCTGGTAAGTGGGAGGACTACTTGCATTTAGCAGAGTTTGCATATAACAACCATTACCATGCATCAGCCAGGCTCAGCCCTTTTGAAATTCTTTATGATAGAAAATGCAATACACCAGTTTCTTGGAATGACCCAATTAATAGAGTTATTTTAGGACCTGAATTGTTGAAGGAAACAGAACTAATCGTGAAACAGGTACAAAGAAATCTTAAAGCTACCCAAGATAGGAAAAAGAGTCAAGCAGATCTTAAGAGGACTCATAAAGAGTTCCAAGTTGGTGAGCATGTTTTCATTAAGGTAAGACCAAAGAAGAGCTCATTAAAATTGGGAAGCTGTGCCAAGCTGGCACCCAGGTATTGTGGTGCTTTCGAAATTTTGTCAAGGGTTGGACCCGTGGCATATCAACTAGCTTTGCCACCAAATTTAAGAATACATAATATCTTTCATATTTCAGTTTTAAAGAAATATATACATGATGCTACTCATGTTATAAATTGGAATGATCTACAGGTGAAACAAGATGGCGGTTTTCAGGTGGAACCGGATTGTATGCTCTAAAGGAGGGAAACTCTACTATGGAATTGCACCATTGGGTAGATAAAGGTGCAATGGAAGCACCTTAGCTCAGAAGAGGCAACCTGGGAGTTGGAGAGTAGTATATGCGTAGCATACCCAACTATGTTTCAAGAACACTCAGAAAATGAATGAACAACATCGAGAACGATGTTGAGACTTAAAGGGGGGTGTATGTCACCTACCCAAATTTTGAGACTAATTATTTTATTTGCAAAACATTATGTTAAATTATAATTACAATTTTTTGTAATTATGACCAAATCTGTTCAAGGATGATTGTAATGACATATTATTATTATTTAATAAATTAAAACAAGAGACAAACACCCAAGGGAACTGTTAAATGAGTATTCACTGACCCACTAGGAGGAATGGAAGCTGTTAGAAGGCATGGGATAGGTGTTAGCATTTGCACTCCACCACTAGCTGTTGGTTATGGGACAACTACCCCTAAAATTGTGGCATTATCCCCTAGTTGGGTGGAACAGAGCTGTTAGCTCATTAATGACCAGGTTAACCACTAAAAAGGCCTAGGCAGCCTAGAGAAGGCAATTCGAATTTAGCAAGGAGCTCCATATTGTTTTCTGCATAAATAATTCCTCAAGTGTATCAGGTGATGACTGAGAGATTCAAATAGGGAGGCTAAGTGGAAGTGCATTTTGAGTCTGATGAAAATATTCTGAGAAGGAAACCAGAGGTGCTGGTGTAGGTCTCTTTGACTGCTAAGTCTATATGACTGAATGATCTACATTGTTGCTGCAAGTAGATGACCTAAAGCTTCTACAGATTCTTCTTCCTAGTGGTTCAGTGAACAAGCTCGGGGGTCTTAAGGCAAGTAATTTGGATGTATTCAGGATTAGGTTGGGTGGAATAGGCTCCTTGGGTTGTTTGTTTCTCCTACATTCACCAGGTTCTACTGTTATGTCTTGTTTATTTTCAGTTAAATGATTTTCTGCATTTATAGATTTAGTATTTACAGTTAATGGCATACAGAAGTAATTGTTTTCAATTTATTACCTAAGTATGATTTTGTATAATGATGGTTAAGTAAATGATATGATTGATTAAATATATTCTCTGCATTTTTTCCATACTGCTTTATGTATAGTACACTAGTACAGAGAAGTAGAATTAAGATAGATGAATCATGGACAGAATGCCAAGTGAATGATTAGACTAACACTATGGTGTTTCTTTTAATTATGCAATATCAATTATATATGTCTAAACTCAGAAAATAGAACAACATATCATAAAACAGATATTGTAGTATTTTCTTTACTTAGTAACAAAAGTAAAACATTTCATCTCTGCACAAAACTAGGTTTTCATTTATCACTATCTAATTTTGAAAGTTAATGCTATGCATTCTATTATTATTATTTCCAACAGTAAGGTGTTATAATCCATTTATTTCAGACATCATCATTCCTAAAAATGTAACAGCTGCAAATTTAAACATTCTTTTTACACAGAGTTGCTACTCAGTACGATAAATAGATACTTATCATTCACAAATAATAGCATCATTGTATATTACTATTTCATTTCAGTTTTCATATTTCATATTGATTTAGTTATCAACTACAATTATTAAATTCAAACACTTTCATCAAAGGCAGATCCCTAGCTCTTTTTCATTTATTATTTAGCATTCTTTTGCAATACTTTAAACATAGGATCGAAACCCTTAATAGGGAAAACAAATCTCTTATAATATCATAACAGGTTCATAACTGGTTCGACGATCAAACCCTTATATTCGAAATAGCAATACAAACATTATCAGTTTCCAAATAGATTAAGATTTCATGTTCAAACATCGTTGAATACGTACATAAACATTAAATGAAAACAAACCAGATAATTACATGAACACTAGATCTTAGTTCAAAGTTTACAAATCAAAAACATTGAGTTGGCTCTCAGCCTTTACCAAAACGATAGCATAGTCTTTAGTTAAACACAGAACAAGAAAAACCTACCATAGAAACCTACAGGGTAGGGTTTCGACTGCTTGAAACAAGGTCGAAGACTTTGGCACGTAACCATTATAAACGCACGATAGTTCAAGTATCGAGTTATCACAAATCTGGAGCATGGCTCAAAGTTTCCAATACAAATAAACATTATCAAGTTACAAAAACCAAATTATTTGCATTTCTAGTTGAGCCAATGGATAAAACCCTCTCAGAAGTTATATTCTGTTATAAATTGTCTACGCTAAAAACAACACTACAGGCTTAACGCCGAATGGGTTGAGCATTTCATCCTCCCCGGGCTGCCAAAAAGCTCACAACATTTTCAACAGAGATCACTTCCCATAGCCCAGGTTAAACTCGGCTAAGAACACATCCAACAGTCACCTAACCGAAGCAACAGGGTAACCACCGAAGCTTACCATATCTTAAGCAGCTGGCAGTAATCAAAACTCAAGCTTGGGAACAAAAGTCGAAAGAACCTACCACATAAAATCTGAGTCTAGGTCAAAACAAGTACCATTATAGAAATTTTATTAAACGAAACAAGCAACGACTGTAGCACTTAAATTAATAAGCAAAAGACAGGCTCAAATCCTGTATATTACCTTGAGATAAGTTACTTATGAAACCATGATGCCAACACCATCGTAAAACTGTAGCCATCATCTCACCACCAAAGGCAATGAAGGGTGAAAACAACTCAAATAACTACCCTTCAACATCTTTTAACTATTGTAAACTCTCGTAGAAGGCTCGGCTCTTAAAATAATTACACGTATCAAAACAACACTCAACAGGTCATGGTTTCGAATCGTGTAGAAGTTCCCAAAACACCGGCTAACAAAACCCTGGAGTTTCTCGACCTGTCGGACTCTCCACAGAGCCACTTCCAACACAATGAATGCCAAAGGAAACGATAACCGCATAAACATAGTGGAGTTTAGGGTTAATACCAAAGTCCAATAATCTCACACAATCAACGGTGGAGAATGTTCATCACAACACATCGTGATTTGAATCACCAACTGCATTAAAACTGTTAGAAAAACAGGATCGCAGAGCAATAACAATAAACAGAAATGCAAATATAATCACACATACACATTACAATAGAGACACAGATATATCGTGGTTCACCCAACTTGGGCTACGTCCACACTGAATTTTCCAGTCCTTATTATTATTACCGTCTAGCAAGTCGAAGGGATACAACCTATAGCACAACCGCTACACTTCCTCTTCTCTGTTTCACAGTCTCTCTCCTGATCTCAAAGATCTTTACAATGCATAAAACCTAATACATCAACCAACCCTATCCGTATTACAATGTCTTTCTTTTATAAGGGAAATGCAATGGAAAAATACCACGGAATACCCAAAACCTTGGGCCCGCAAAACAGCTGGCGAAAACAACCCCAAAAATTTTCTTCGGGGGCGCTGCCCCCGGACCCCCCAGCCAGGGGGGATGGGCCCCCCTGGAACCCCGTGGGGGGGCGATGCCCCCCCGCTGGGGTGATTGTACAGTCCACCTACATATCATATAGAACTGGGGTACAAACACGGCTGATACAATATCATCTATGAGACTAGAAGATCTGGCTCCACAACCAACAATCTCCCACTTGGAGACTGATCACAGCAACTCCACCGCTGCTGCACTTGCTGGACTTGGACTTGGACTTGGCAAATTTCTCCTCTTCACCTTCATGCTAGAAGGCCAACTGAAACCAAGCACGAACTCAGCTTCTCTCTGGTCACTACCTTTGTGAACATGTCTGCAGGATTCTGGCTAGTATGTATCTTTTCCAACTTTAACAGTTCATCTTCTAGAACATAGCGTATGAAATGGTACTTGAGCTGTATATGTTTAGTCCTGGAATGGAATGCTGAGTTCTTTGCAAGGTGAATGGAACTCTGGCTTTCACTATACAATCTGCTATCCTTCTACTTCTTACCCACTTCCTCCATAAACCTCTGCAACCAAATCATCTCTTTACTAGCCTCTGTAATGGCAACATACTCTGCTTCTGTTGTTGAAAGTGCAACAACCTTCTGTAGTTTCGAAATCCAGCTTACTGCTGTTCCACCTACAGTAAACACATACCCCGTGGTACTCCTCCTGCTATCCTTGTCACCTGCCATATCTGCATCAACATATCCCTGTAGAACAGTGTCTGAACCTCCAAAACATAATGCCTCAGTAGTAGTACCTCTCAAATACCTGAGAATCCACTGTACTGCCTTCCAATGTTCTTTACCTGGATTGTTCATATATCTGCTCACAACTCCCACTGCATGTGCAATATCTGGTCTTGTGCACACCATGGCATACATCAAACTGCCAACTGTTGATTGATAGGGAATCTTGGACATGTAATCTGTCTCTTCTTGTGTCTTGGGACACATTTCCTTACTTAGATTAAAATGGTTAGCCAAAGGTGTACTTACAGGTTTTGCATTCTGCATTCTGAACCTCTCCAACACCTTTTGTATGTACTCACTTTGAGACAATGTCAGTTTGCGATTTTTCCTGTCTCTTGTTATTCTCATACCAAGGATTTGCTTTGCAGCACCCAAATCCTTCATCGCAAATGAATTAGCTAGCTTCCTTTTGAGTACATTTATATCCTGCATGTCAGACCCTGCAACAAGCATGTCATCCACATACAATAACAAGATAATATATCTTCCATTGTCTAGCTTCTTGAAATAAACATAGTGGTCAGAATGACATCTACTATAACCTTGTTCTGTCATAAACCTGTCAAACTTTAGATACCACTGCCTTGGAGCTTGCTTCAAGCCATACAAGCTCTTTTTCAACCTGCATACCAGATCCTCCTTACCTTTGACCTCATACCCTTGTGGCTACTGCATATATATTTCTTCCTCCAAATCCCCATGGAGGAAGGCTGTTTTCACATCTAACTGTTCAAGATGCAAATCTTCTACCGCCACTAGACTTAAGATAGTCCTAATTGAAGTCATCTTTACAACAGGAGAAAATATTTCACCAAAATCTATACCTTTCTTCTGTGCAAACCCCTTTACAACAAGTCTGGCCTTGTACCGCTTCTTACCTCCTTCTTCTTCCTTCAACCTGTAAATCCATTTGTTTTGCAATGCTCTTTTACCAGCAAGTAACTTAACCAACTCCCAAGTCTGGTTTCCTACCAATGAGTCCATCTCCTCATTCATGCCTTGCTCCCACTTCTTTCTAGTTTCCACCTGCATTGCTTCTTCATAACATTCTAGTTCACCAGAATCAGTCATCAATAAATAATACATTGAAGGAGAGTATCGTTCAGGGAGTCTACTTAACCTGGTAGATCTTCTTACAGTTGCAGGAGTTTCAGGTACTTGCTGCTGCTCTTGATTTTCTGGCACCTTCAGAACTTCATTTTCTTTAACTTCATCAAGCACTATGTACTCTGTGCTTTCCTTTTCCTATTTCTTTCCCTGCAACTGATCTTTATACATGACCTTTTCATTGAATATCACATCTCTACTCCTGATGATTTTGTTATTTTCATAATCCCATAAACGATAACCAAATTCATCAACCCCATATCCAATAAAGGTACATTTCTTGGATTTAGCTTCAAGCTTTGTTCTATTTTCTTTATCAATATGGACAAATGCTTCACAACCAAACGTTCTCAGAAATGAGTAGTTTACATTTTTATCTGTCCATGCTTCCTCTGGAATACCACCATCCAAATCACTTGAAGGTCCTCTGTTTATTAAATAAACAACAGTATTTACAGCATCCGCCCAAAATTGTAAGGGCAACCCTGCATGCAATCGCATACACCTTGCACGCTCCATGATCGTTCTGTTCATCCTTTCTGACACACCATTTTCCTGTGGTGTTCCTGGGACTGTCTTCTCTCTACGAATCCCATGGTATGAATAGTAACTATCAAACTCCTTGCCGCAGTACTCACCTCCATTATCAGATCTAAGACACTTCAACCTTTTTCCTGTCTCATTCTCAACCAAAGCTTTCCACTTCTTAAAAGTAGCAAACACATCATATTTCTGTCTAATGCAATAAACCCAAGTTTTTCTAGTTGCATCATCAATAAATGTAACATAATAATGAGAGCCACCAAGAGATTGTACCTGAGCCGGTCCCCATACATCTATATGCACAAGCTCTAATTTTTCATTCTTCTTCTGTTTTCCAACCCTGAGAAATCTGACTCTCTTCTGTTTTCCATAAACACAGTTTTTACAAAATTCCAAACTTACCTGCTTCAAATCCGGCAGCAACTTCCTTGAGTGGAGAATCTGCATCCCCTTCTCACTCATGTGGCCAAGCCTATGATGCCACAATGCTGTATCTGTTCCTATGGAAGCTAAAGAGATAGAATGGTCAATATTATGAGGACATAAATACAACGTACCTACTCTGTCTCCTTTTGCTATCACCATTGATCCTTTAGTGATCTTCCACCACTTTTCTCCGAACGTAGATAGACAGCCGCCATCTCCCAACTGCCCTGTTGAGATCAGATTTCTTTTCATAGCAGGAATATGCCTAACATCTTTCAACAACCAATCAGTTCCATTCTTAACTTTTATCCATACCTTACCCATTCCAACAATTTTACATGGCTCATCATCACCCAATAAAACATGTCCAAAATCGCCAGGAACATACTCATGAAAGTATTTCCTATGGGGTGTAGCATGACATGAAGCTCCTGAATCTACTACCCAATAATCACTAGTATTATCTAATGCAAGAATCAAAGCATCTTATAACACATCACCTGCTACATTTGCTTCCTGGGTAGTTTCCTTCTGCGCATCTCCTTTCTTCTT
Organism: Larix kaempferi; assembly: GCA_027924585.1. Taxonomy (NCBI): domain Eukaryota; kingdom Viridiplantae; phylum Streptophyta; class Pinopsida; order Pinales; family Pinaceae; genus Larix; species Larix kaempferi. The sequence continues at coordinate 2,052,061 of BSBM01000649.1, read as the reverse complement.
TAGAGATTTGCAGTCTTTCTTCAGATGTCCTTTCTTTCCATAGTTCCAGCACTCTATCTTTCCCAGTCTGGACTTGGATCTTCCCGTTTTAGACTTTCCATGATTACCTTGGCTCTTTCCTCTCTCCTTTTGTCTTCCTCTGCTCTCCATGGTCAACGCATTACCTGATGTCTCACCTGTGCTTTTTCTTCGCATTTCCTCGCTAAGAATAACACCAATAACATCATCAAATTTCAAGGTGTTTGAACCAGAGACAGAGTTACTTACAGCCATGACCAAGCTATTCCAGCTTTCTGGCAATGAACACAAGATTAGAAGAGCCCTAACCTCATCATCAAAGTTCACACTTACAGAACTTAGCTGATTTGTAACCATATTAAACTCATTTAAATGATCAGTAACAGATCCACCTTCAGACATCTTCATATTAAATAAACGCTTCATTAGAAATACCTTGTTGGAAGCCGAGGGTTTTTCATACAGCTTACCCAATGCTTTCATCAAACCCTCTGTCATCGCTTCTTTTGAGATATTGAAAGCCACCGACGAAGCCAAGCTCAACCGTATTGTTCCCAGAGCCTTTTTGTCAAGAACCACCCATTCTTCGTCCTTCATAGTCGTCGGTTGCTTTGCTTTTCCTCCCAACGGTAGGAATAGATCCTTCTGGTACAGATAGTCCTCCATTTGCATCTTCCATAACCCGAAGTTTTGGCCATTAAACTTTTCGACCTTAAACTTTCCTTCTTCTGCAATTGCTCCCACTCGAACCAGAAACCCTAGCTTCCTGCGGGTTTAACTGCCAAATAGACCTTTGGCTCTGATACCAATTGTTAGAAAAACAGGATCGCAGAGCAATAACAATAAACAGAAATGCAAATATAATCACACATACACATTACAAGAGAGACACAGATATATCGTGGTTCACCCAACTTGGGCTACGTCCACACTGAATTTCCCAGTCCTTATTATTATTACTGTCCAGCAAGTCGAAAGGATACAACCTATAGCACAACCGCTGCACTTCCTCTTCTCTGTTTCACAGTCTCTCTCCTGATCTCAAAGATCTTTACAATGCATAAAACCTAATACATCAACCAACCCTAGCCTTATTACAATGTCTTTCTTTTATAAGGGAAATACAATGGGAAAATACCACGGAATACCCAAAACCATGGACCCGCAAAACAACTGGCGAAAACAGCCCCAAAAATTTTCTTCGGGGGCGTTGCCCCTGGACCCCCCAGCCAGGGGGGATGGGCCCCCCTGGAACCCCGTGGGGGGGCGATGCCCCCCCGCTGGGGTGAGTGTACAGTCCACCTACATATCATATAGAACTAGGGTACAAACACGGCTAATACAATATCATCTATGAGACTAGAAGATCTGGCTCCACAACCAACAAAAACCTAATTAATATCCATTGCCACCGTGGAAACAACTAGGATGACCCTCAAGCTAGATCAAATACAACTCGACCACGATGATTGCCCTATCATATTATCTTCACGTGTTATGAACCACGATGGCAGCCACGGTGAATTCCACTGAATCTAGTTGATGGGAGTATTAAAGGCCGACGGTGAATTCGAAAACCTACCAGCAAGTAATCATCACGGTATTAATTATCCTATCCACATCATGCTTGGCTCATCATTTGTGTTATAAGCCTGTCAATACATACATTAGCATAAGTTATAGTTTACCTTAGGTTAATGCATTAGCTATATATCGACCCTATATTCTAAGGTTCACATGGATGCACTTTTATTCACGCCATTTCATTTTTGAACCAAGACATAACTTACATATAATATCAATGTTATATGTTTGATATAGGATTTACATATAGTTTCGATATTATGAGAAATTACATAAGTTATGTATATAGGAGTTTATGTAATAGGAATTGCATATATTATGCATATAGTTTTAGGCTATAGATAATACAAAGAAATTGTATTTAGTGCACATTCTAGAAATTATGTGAAAATACATATAATTCCTACTATAGAATATGCATGTAACTATGCATATAGTTCTTGCTCCATAGAAATGTACCATAGTTGCATATAGATTTTATGTCAAAAGGACACGCATGATATCTATTTATATTTTGCATTTAATAGAAACATCATGATAACATGAACCTATATATATTTTGAACAAAGTATGAAATCACTAGCACGGTAAATGAGAATAAGTATAACAAACATACTTTTTGTTATGAAAACCAAATTATAACTGAAGAGATCTCACCCGGATACATTTCATTATTATTCTCTAAAAATCACTAATACATTTGGAGATTACTGAAACAAGTTAGGAATTCTTCTATCACATTTCGTAAATATTAAACACCCTTACCTATAATCTACGAAAGGAACGATTCAAAAGCTTTAGCATGAATGCTAAGTAAGCCTTGGGGTGCCTTAGGACCCCTTCATCGTCAGAAGAGCATGAACAATTAGTACAAATAAATAATCAAACTTTAAGTTGCAATCTTAACAAACATTTCGTTAAGGAACATAATCGTATTTCAAAAATTAATAAACAACAGATAGATGAAATTCTATAGTTAGAATAAACAAATCAAATAGTTAATTACTTCTGCACACTTAATTATCATATTTATTGATATTATCAAAATTTTAAATTTTTATGAAATTTTGGGATGTTACAAGATATATGATTTGCGGTGAACACATTGAGTTAGTACATGGTAGAGCCGAGACGTGTTCACCTAATTGCGGAAAAGCATGTGTTGAGGGACCTGAAGGGTACGATTGATTATGTCCTTAGATATGCGTCAGATCGAAAGATTAACCTACAGGGTTATGTTGATACGGATTGGGTCGGTAGTGTCACAGACAGGAGGAGAACGTCAGGGTGCTTCTTCAATTTGGGATCATGTATGATCTCCTGGTTTAGTAGTAAACAAACGAGGGTGGCACTCAGTACAACCAAAGCAGAGAATATGGCTGCTTGTTCAGCTAGCTACGAGGTAGAGTGGCTTCAGAAGTTACTCTCAGGTTTGTTCAATCTCAAGTTAGAGGAAACTTGTATCTTCTACAACAACCAAAGTTGTGTGAAGTTGTCTGAGAATCTAGTGTTTCATGACAAGTTGAAGCACATTGAGATCAGATATCACTATATCAGGAATATAGTGTTGAGAGGAGTAGTGAGGCTCCAGTATGTAACAATAGAGGAGCAGATAGTCGATGTGTTGGCAAAGCCTCTATCGAGAGAAAATTTTGAGTACTTTAGGGACAAGATTGGAGTTGTCCAGATCAAGGTTCCTCAAAAGAGGGAGTGATGAGAAACATAGAACGTGGAAGATGTTGGTTGTGGAGCCGGATCTTCTAATCTCATAGATGATATTGTATCAGCCGTGTTTGTACCCTAGTTTTATATGATATGTAGGTGGACTGTACAGTCACCCCAGCGGGGGGGGTGTGGGGGGGAATCACCCCCCCACGGGGTTCCAGGGGGGATCATCTCCCCTGGCTGGAGGGTCCGGGGGAGTGCCCCCGTAGAAAAATTTTGGGGTTGTTTTTCGCCAGTTGTTTTGTGGGCCCATGGTTTTGGGTATCCCATGGTATTTTCCCATTGTATTTCCCTTATAAAATAAAGACATTGTAATATGGCTAGGGATGATGATGTATTAGGTTTTATGCATTGTAAAGATCTCCGAGATCAGGAGAGAGACTGTACAACAGAGAAGAGGAAGTGCAGCGGTTGTGCTGCAGGTTGTATCCCTTCACCTTGCTAGACAGTAATAATAATAAGGACTGGCAAATTCAGTGTGGACTTAGCCCAAGTTGGGTGAACCATGATATATTTGTGTCTCTCTTGTAATGTGTATGTGTGATTATATTTTCATTTTTGTTTATTGTTATTGCTCTGCGATCCTTTTTTTCTAACAATTGGTATCAGAGCCAAAGGTCTATTTGGCAGTTAAACCCGCAGGAAGCTAGGGTTTCTGGTTCGAGTGGGAGCAATGGTAGAAGAAGGAAATTTTAAGGTCGAGAAGTTTAATGGCCAAAACTTCGGGTTATGGAAGATGCAAATGGAGGACTATCTATACCAGAAGGATCTATTCCTACCATTGGGAGGAAAAGCAAAGCAGCCGATGGCTATGAAGGACGAAGAATGGGAGGTTCTTGACAGAAAGGCTCTAGGAACAATACGGTTGAGCCTGGATTCGTCGGTGGCTTTCAATATCTCAAAAGAAACGACAACAGAGAGTTTGATGAGCACATTGGGTAAGCTGTATGAAAAACCCTCAGCCTCCAACAAGGTATTTCTAATGAAGCATTTATTTAATATGAAGATGTCTGAAGGTGGATCTGTTACTGATCATTTAAATGAGTTTAATACGGTTACAAATCAGCTAAGTTCTGTAAGTGTGAACTTTGATGATGAGGTTAGGGCTCTTCTAATCTTGTGTTCATTGCCAGAAAGCTGGAATAGCTTGGTCATGGCTGTAAGTAACTCTGTCTCTGGTTCAAACACCTTGAAATTTGATGATGTTATTGGTGTTATTCTTAGCGAGGAAATGTGAAGAAAAAGCACAGGTGAGACATCAGGTAATGCATTGACCATGGAGAGCAGGGGAAGACAAAAGGAGAGAGGAAAGAGCCAAGGTAATCGTGGAAAGTCTAAAACGGGCAGATCCAAGTTCGGACTGGGAAAGATAGAGTGCTGGAACTGTGGAAACAAAAGGATATCTGAAGAAAGACTGCAAATATCTAAAGAAGAAAGGAGATGCACAGAAGGAAACTACCCAGGAAGCAAATGTAGTAGGTGATGTGTTACAAGATGCTTTGATTCTTGCATTAGATAATACTAGTGATTATTGGGTAATAGATTCAGGAGCTTCATGTCATGCTACACCCCATAGGAAATACTTTCATGAGTATGTTCCTGGCGACTTTGGACATGTTTTATTGGGTGATGATGAGCCATGTAAAATTGTTGGAATGGGTAAGGTATGGATAAAAGTGAAGAATGGAACTGATTGGTTGTTGAAAGAAGTTAGGCATATTCCTGCTATGAAAGAAATCTGATATCAACAGGGTAGTTGGGAGATGGCGGCTGTCTATCTACGTTCGGAGAAAAGTGGTGGAAGATCACTAAAGGATCAATGGTGATAGCAAAAGGAGACAGAGTAGGTACGTTGTATTTATGTCCTCATAATACTGACCATTCTATCTCTTTAGCTTCCACAGGAACAGATACAGCATTGTGGCATCATAAGCTTGGCCACATGAGTGAGAAGGGGATGCAGATTCTCCACTCAAGGAAGTTGCTGCCAGATTTGAAGCAGGTAAGTTTGGAATTCTGTGAAAACTGTGTTTATGGAAAACAGAAGAGAGTCAGATTTCTCAGGGTTGGGAAACAGAAGAAGAATGAAAAATTAGAGCTTGTGCATACAGATGTATGGGGACCGGCTCAGGTACAATCTCTTGGTGGCTTTCATTATTATGTTACATTTATTGATGATGCAACTAGAAAAACTTGGGTTTATTACATTAGACAGAAATCTGATGTGTTTGCTACTTTTAAGAAGTGGAAAGCTTTGGTTGAGAATGAGACGGGAAAAAGATTGAAGTGTCTCAGATCTGATAATGGAGGTGAGTACTGCGGCAAGGAGTTTGATAGTTACTATTCATACCATGGAATTCATAGAGAGAAGACAGTCCCAGGAACACCACAGGAAAATGGTGTGTCAGAAAGGATGAACAGAACGATCATGGAGCATGCAAGGTGTATGAGACTGCATGCAGGGTTTCCCTTACAGTTTTGGGCGGATGCTGTAAATACTGTTGTTTATTTAATAAACAGAGGACCTTCAAGTGCTTTGGATGGTGGTATTCCAGAGGAAGCATGGACAGATAAAAATGTAAACTACTCATTTCTGAGAACGTTTGGTTGTGAAGCATTTGTCCATATTGATAAAGAAAATAGAACAAAGCTTGAAGCTAAATCCAAGAAATGTACCTTTATTGGATATGGGGTTGATGAATTTGGTTATCATTTATGGGATTATGAAAATAAAAAAATCATCAGGAGTAGAGATGTGATATTCAATGAAAAGGTCATGTATAAAAATCAGTTGCAGGGAAAGAAACAGGAAAAAGAAAACACAGAGTACATAGTGCTTGATGAAATTAAAGAAAATGAAGTTCCGAAGGTGCCAGAAAATCAAGAGCAGCAGCAAGTACCTGAAACTCCTGCAACTGTAAGAAGATCTACCAGGTTAAGTAGACTCCCTGAACGATACTCTCCTTCAATGTATTATTTATTGATGTCTGATTCTGGTGAACCAGAATGTTATGAAGAAGCAATGCAGGTGGAAACTAGAAAGAAGTGGGAGCAAGGCATGAATGAGGAGATGGACTCATTGGTAGGAAACCAGACTTGGGATTTGGTTCAGTTGCCTGCTGGTAAAAGAGCATTGCAAAACAAATGGATTTACAGGTTGAAGGAAGAAGAAGGAGGTAAGAAGCGGTACAAGGCCAGACTTGTTGTAAAGGGGTTTGCACAGAAGAAAGGTATAGATTTTGATGAAATATTTTCTCCTGTTGTTAAGATGACTTCAATTAGGACTATCTTAAGTCTAGTGGCGGTAGAAGATTTGCATCTTGAACAGTTAGATGTAAAAACAGCCTTCCTCCATAGGGATTTGGAGGAAGAAATATATATGCAGCAGCCACAAGGGTATGAGGTCAAAGGTAAGGAGGATCTGGTATGCAGGTTGAAATAGAGCTTGTATGGCTTGAAGCAAGCTCCAAGGCAGTGGTATCTAAAGTTTGACAGGTTTATAACAGAACAAGGTTATAGTAGATGTCATTCTGACCACTTTGTTTATTTCAAGAAGCTAGACAATGGAAGATATATTATCTTGTTATTGTATGTGGATGACATGCTTGTTGTAGGGTCTAACATGCAGGATATAAATGTACTCAAAAGGAAGCTAGCTAATTCATTTGCGATGAAGGATTTGGATGCTGCAAAGCAAATCCTTGGTATGAGAATAACGAGAGATAGGAAAAATCGCAAATTGACATTGTCTCAAAGTGAGTACATACAAAAGGTGTTGGAGAGGTTCAGAATGCAAAATGCAAAACCTGTAAGTACACCTTTGGCTAGCCATTTCAGTCTAAGTAAGGAAATGTGTCCCAAGACACAAGAAGAGACATATTACATGTCCAAAATTCCCTATCAATCAGCAGTTGGCAGTTTGATGTATGCCATGGTTTGCACAAGACCTGATATTGCACATGCAGTGCGAGTTGTGAGCAGATATATGAACAATCCAGGTAAAGAACATTGGAAGGTAGTACAGTGGATTCTCAGGTATTTGAGAGGTACTACCATTGAGGCATTATGTTTTGGAGGTTCAGACACTGTTCTACAAGGATATGTTGATGCAGATATGGCAGGTGACAAGGATAGCAAGAGGAGCACCACAGGGTATGTGTTTACTGTAGGTGGAACAACAGTAAGCTGGATTTCGAAACTACAGAAGGTTGTTGCACTTTCAACAACAGAAGCAGAGTATGTTGCCATTACAGAGGCTAGTAAAGAGATGATTTGGTTGCAGAGATTTATGGAGGAAGTGGGCAAGAAGCAGAAGGATAGCAGATTGTATAGTGACATCCAGAGTGCCATTCATCTTGCAAAGAACTCAGCATTCCATTCCAGGACTAAACATATATAGCTCAATTACCATTTCATACACTTTGTTCTGGAAGATGAACTGTTGAAGCTAGAAAAGATACATACTAGCCAGAATCTTGCAGACATGTTCACAAAGGTAGTGACCAGAGAGAAACTGAGTTCGTGCTCGGTTTCAGTTGGCCTTCTAGCATGAAGGTGAAGAGGAGAAATTTTCCAAGTCCAAGTCTAGCAAGTGCAGCAGCGGTGGAGTTTCTATGATCAGTCTCCAAGTGGGAGATTGTTGGTTGTGGAGCCAGATCTTCTAGTCTCATAGATGATATTGTATCAGCCGTGTTTGTACCCCAGTTTTATATGATATGTAGGTGGATTGTATAGTCACCCCAGCGGGGGGGTGTGGGGGGTTGTGGGGGGGCATCGTCCCCCCACGGGATTCTAGGGGGGACCATCCCCCCTGGCTGGGGGGTCCGGGGGCCAGCGGTCCCCAAGCAGGGGTTTTGGGGCAGCGCCCCCAAAGAAAATTTTTGGGGCTATTTTCACCAGCTATTTTTCGAGCCCATGGTTTTGGGTATCCCGTGGTATTTTCCCATTGTATTTCCCTTATAAAATAAAGACATTGTAATACGGATAGGGATGATGATGTATTAGGTTTTATGCATTGTAAAGATCTCTGAGATCAGGAAAGAGACTGTGAAACAGAGAAGAGGAAGTGTAGCGGTTGTGCTGTAGGTTGTATCCCTTCACCTTGCTGGATGGTAATAATAATAAGGACTGGCAAATTCAGTGTGGACGTAGCCCAAGTTGGGTGAACCATGATATATCTGTGTCTCTCTTTTAATGTGTATGTGTGATTATATTTGCATTTCTGTTTATTGTTATTGCTCTGTGATCCTGTTTTTCTAACAGAAGACACAGGTGGTTACTTCATTTACGTAATGTGCGCTCCTGGGAGGGTCTCCACTTGTGGTGATGTTGTAGTGGGTGGTCACTTCGGTGGTCCATAATGTGCGCTCTTGGACAGGTCTCCACTTGAGGTGATGTTTTAGTGGGTGGTCACTTCAGTGACGTGATGTGTGCTCTTGAACTACACTCATAAGGATGGACTAGGTACTCACATTCGTGATGTAATTGAGTATCCTGACTGCTAGTGCTATGTTGGGAAACATGACATGTGAGAAGACACCGGTAGTCACTGGTTGATGTAATGATGGTCCTGGGTTTTTCTCCAAATGTGATGTGACATGGTAGCGGGTAGTCACTTCGGTGACATAATTGAGTCTCCTAGGATACACTCACAAATTTCATGTTTGTTGTGATGTGTGAAGACGTGGGTGATCACTAGGTGATGTAAGGATGGTCCTGGGTTGTTCTCCACATGATGGGATGTGGCGTTCTAGCGGGTAGTCACTTCAGTGACGTAATTTAATCTCCTAGGCTACACTCATGAGATGATATAGACACGTGGTGAGATAACGCGGGTGGTCTCTTTTTCGATGTAATGTGCACTGCTGGGATGAACGCACCAAATGGCTTGTTCATTTAAAACTTCTAGTAATGTATAGATTTGAGAGATGTCAGAAGTCAGTGGTCAGAGTACAGAGTTGCAGGAGGGGAATGATGATGATGACAATGCGAGAAGAATACCTTCCTTTTTAATAGGGAGTGTTGAAGAATGTAACTTCGGAAGACATTCTTATTTGTATTATTTATATTATTTGTATTTGAACTTCCTTCGAGAATTATTTATGTTTTATTTTTATCATGTAAAAGTTGTGAAAGAGTCAATGTAAACCCTACTAGTTGTGTTGGCATAGAAGAATCTAGAGAAAACATGAAAATAATATTTTATTGTATCCTAGACAAGTCAGCCCTGTTTTAGAGGTCACGTTGCCACTGTTAGGGAAAATGTCATTTTTGTGATTAGCATAAATAGGAGGGTCTCCCTCCTCATTTGGTCATGTCACTCACTCACTCAAGTTCACATGAGTAGAGAGAGAAATTCGATTCACATGGGAGAAAAGAGTAGTTGCTTTGAAGACATCTTATTCTTGGGTTATTATCCAAGGTTGGTCTTGTACTTGCTGAAAAATCTATACTGAAGAAGTTTTGCTAGGTTTTCTTCCCCAAGAGGGTTTCCCAAGATAAATTGTTGTGTACTCTTGTTTATGATGTACTTGTTTATCTTTCAGTGATCCTTTAGTTTATTGCATTTAAAATTCTAACACTAGAGGGCCCTCGCACGAAGTTGAGGGACCTTTTAGATGCAATCATGCATTCGTGAAATGCGCTAAAGTTTAGTAAAATGAAAACAAGTGCGCGCTACTTAGAACTAGGCATGGGCAGGCACGAGCCTTCCATGTTAGTTAACATGTATGATAGGATTCAATAGCGCACATGTGTTATTGTTAATATATTAAAAGCCAAAAAAAATTATGTGTCCACTGTTCATTGTCCGAATTAACCAAAACGCTCAAGCGATCAGAGCTTCCAACTTTGACGTGGAGAAGTGGAGGGAGGGTGAATTTGAAGGGAAAGGAGGGTGAATTCAAAGAGAAAGGAGGATTGGAAAGGTAGGAATCCAAACATTCATCCTTGCCTCATTTCCTCAATAAAAATATAAATTTTTATATTTCCCTAAATTAAAAATTCATGTAAATGAAATTCCAAAACTAAAAATTTAAAAAATTGTTATTTAACATATGGAAATTCCTCCATACTATCACTCCCATTAATGAAATTTGCATCCACCTAAGCAATAAGGGATTTGAATCCCAACAACTTTTCTTCAATGTTTTTTCCACATCTATTGCAAATTGGAAAAGAAAAGCCATCCATCATTTGGCTAGGAGGAGGAACTATGGACTATAACCAAGGCTTGCTTTCTAGACTTGAATCAACCAAACCCTGTGTTTTTTTCCCACATATTCTTTTACCCTAAAAATTTCCAACCAATGCTTGTGAAGCCAACCCAATGGAATGATGGATTTTACATCATCCCCCAAAACCCAAGGGACTAGGTTCCCCTCCTTTGCAGTGACACACCGCTTACTTTGTTGCTAAGATGAACTACCACATGTTTTTTGACCTCCTTCACCACCAAGACACTCAATCGATGGATTTGGGTCTTCATACCTAGAAACTGATAAGAGATTTACTTCATGGAACAAGCGTAGATCTACCCTCACATTCAAAATCTTGCCCCTTCTTAATGATGCAGAGGACTTCAACACCAAATCTTCCTCATCATACACTAGATTCTGAGAAAGGAAAGGGCCATGAGCATGAAATGAATTTGATACAAAAGAGAAATTTCTGAAGGTAAAGGATTATTAATAACATCTTCTCCAATACCTCAGCTCTAGAAAGGTGTATATAAAGTGCTTTTAAGGCCCCAATTGTCTCGATCCTTCAGTATTAATTGAATTAGGAGCTCTCCGCCATCGATCATTAATCAATTTACATGTAGTTGATCCTCACCTTCCACTTTGGTTTACATGTATTTGTTATTATAGTATTTTGAGATGATATTTATGTTTGTAATGTATTCGTTCTTGCACAAAGTTTGTACATTTTTCATTTTTGAGAGATTTCATTATAGCGCATGTATATGTTTCTAATGATTTGTTTTTTATTTTATTTTTTGATTGCAGTGACTACCATGGATGCACATTCAGACATCCAAAGATAAATTGAGTGGTTCAGAGAGATTCGAACCTCAATAACAATTGTTGATGATAGGCACCGTATGCTTGCATCCAATTTGGATGCAATGATAGAGACCTTTAGTACGGTGCACTACAATATTGCTACATACAGAGAGAGAAAGAGGCAAGATTATGCTAATGCAATTAGCTACAAAGAAGTTAAGAAGTTGAAGATTACGAAACAACATATATTTTCCCTTTTAGAGATCCATGGAAGGGTGAAATCCCGAATGTAAACAAAAGGCATATTTCTATCGAGTGGTGTACATATCAACCATTCATAGATAATTGAATGGACCGATGGTACATGGTATTTGATATACCACCACATAACAATAGGGAAATGCCTCTATATTTTCTTAGAAAGATGTGCACAGAATTTGTTTTGGGGAAGCATGTTAATTATTTTGATATCTTAGAGTACCAGGGCGTTGGGATGGGGATGTCTCAACAACGTCCCAATGTGAGGCACATAGATCCCAATCGCCCAGTAGCTCCACCTCGCAGGCAGCTACCCAGGCCAGATGTGCCTCCTGCACATCAGTTGGTCCCACAAACGCAGGAGTCATTCCTACTGTTGGAACAGGAGGTTGTTCGCCATAGCACGTATCTTGAAGGTACATACCAGGAAGGGCCATCAGAGCAGCCATCTATGGGTGGAGTAGAGCCACCACCTCCCAGTGGGGTAGATCCACCACCTCCCAATGGGGTAGATCCACCACCTTCCAGTGGTCCAGGAGCATCTAGTAGTGGCACTAGACCTGCACATGATTAGCACAACCAAGATCCCCACCCATGCATAGTATGCGTCCATCCTTTCTTTGGTCATGTCCAAACAGATGATAGCTTTAGTGGGTATTTTACACATGTAAGTAAATGGTTAACAATTTAATGTCATTTGTAAATTATTTTTCCTTACTATACACATATATAGATTGCTAATATTTTTTAATGATTTTAAAACTTGTAGTTGCTACAAGAAGGGCACGAGGAGCAATACTTTTCCATTGATGATGCAGAGGATAGTCCAGAGGCTCATGCACCAAAACCGTCCGATGTACAAGATGTTGTCATACCTTCAGCGACAACAAATCACATTGAGGTAACTATTTCAACATTACATTATTTTAATACATGTTAGTTTTTTATCACATGTTACTTAACTAATGCTACACGATCTAATATTTACAATTTTCTAAATTGTAGGTTGTAGATCCCCCTCAGAGGGAAATGATTTCATCTAGTGAGCTCCCCCTGGTGGGAATACAAGTGCTAGCGTTCCCATAGAGACACAACGGGTGGAAAAATGTTTCTTAGAATTGATTGAAGTATATAGTACATCGGTATGTATTTCATCATTTTCAGTTTGTTAATACATGCTATTTCATTGACCAATGCATTTCTAACTACGTCAGTAATTGGTGATTGTAGCCACCAACTTCTATATTTAGGAAACAGTCAGCAGTTTCCTCTCCTTGTAGTCCAAATGTTCAAAAGGTACTATTGTATAAGAGAGGATCCACTCTTAGAAAGGGTGTGGATGTCCTCTATAACAGACACACAGTAGATCCATCTACAACTCACCTAACAAGGGTTATTGATGCTGCAGTTAGTGCCGCATATGTAATAGTGGCAAGTCATACAGAGGTAACTATTTCAACAATTACAATGTATAGTATTTAACCATGTTACTATATTGTTTATTCATGCATGTCTAACTATTTCCCCATGGTGATTGTGGCCATTATCGGTAGCAGTGCCCGACCCCTCCACTCAATCCATTGTTGTGACCGGGTCTCCTCTTGTCGTGAGATGTTCATTCATGACCAAGTCTTTTAATTCAATTTACACAAACATGTTGATCAATGTTGAATTGTTGAATTAATTGAGATATGATCTTTTATTTGCAAAGCACAACTATAGAGAGGCCTTCCATGAGCACACCGCAGGCATCTATACCCCATGATAATTTGGTGAGTGTTTGTCATAAATAATTTTTCCATAAGTTAATTTTTTAAATTTGTTAATGGTAGGGTATTAGTGCAGTTAATTGATCAAAATAATGATCCCTTTTTTGCAGACTCCTAAGATGCAAAGTGATCCTAGGGAGATGGTTGATAGAGGAAAGTCGAGGAAAAACAAGCGAAATATTGATGTTGGATGTCTCATAGTCCTGGATATATGTATTTTGACATACATGTACATTGTTGTACTTAGGGATGCATGTAAATTAACAGGCCATTTAAGGATCGTCTACTTTGCCATATTTTGTATTACAAACATTCAACTATCAATGCTTGATACAATATATTGCATGTTTTCTCTTGAGTTTCCACTTGTTCTTATGGTGATTTATCTCTTCCACAAATTGATAAATTATTCTATTGAAATTTATATAATTACATTTTAAGCAATATTTCTTCTCTACCATTTTAACATCTCACCATTGTGTTATGAAAATATTATCTTAATGGAACAAACTAATAATATCTTTCAACAATTCAATGAACTCAGTACATGCATGCTAACTTGATATCTAATTTTAAAATGCAGTTTATGTCAACTCCAAGGGTTCATACCCATTAATAAGGATTATGGTTGCAAGGAAAAAACAAAAGTTGACAAAATAAGTCAAAATATGTTTGAATAACCTCTATCATGTAAAATATGCTACGCATATCATCAATGTAATCCTATGACATTTTCACAAACTAAGAGGAAGTCTAATAGATTCTACACATTTAATCAATGCTATCGTATTTCATCAAACGATACGTACATGAGCATCTATGAAGTTCAGTTGAAGTGTGCCTACTCTAGCATGCTAAAAACAATGGCAAAGTATCAAGTACAATGGCAAGGAATGCATGAACTAAAGTGTAATAAAATTCATTGGGCCTTCATGTACATACGGTCAAATATATGTAACAAATATACCCTAGTTTGTAAGACCCTAGTTTGTTCCAATATGCTAACCAATAGGTGGTCATGAATTCACTCTCATAAAATTATTGAAGATATAAACCATATCCTTACTAAACCCTAGTATGTAAGACCCTGTTTTGTGCTTTACCTCTTTCATATGTCCATTTTCCACTTGTTATAATGCAAAAGTAATCATATAGAATCCATGGAAAATGAAATACCTAACTATTTTAATGATCTTCCTCGATAATTTTGTTTTGATGAAGGAAAATAAGATGTTCATGGTCCTATGTTTGTAAAAAGGATGGATTATCCTCATATGAAAATGTATTTAAAATTGAATGTACTTGATTGATAAAAACGATGATGTAATGGTTGTTCATTGTGATTTGGAAAGTATTCCCCCATAACTAGATGGAAAAGGTTCGTGGTGACTTTGATCTAACAAATCTAGCAAGGATTAGAGGGTTATCATTGATGAAACATCACCTCTATTTTTTATTTGGAACTTTGAATTCTTAAAAATGACATTAATTATTGAAAATGAAAATATAGTGGAACACTAAGGAGATTTTAAATGATGTGGCACACTAAGTACATAACAATCTACAAAGGGTGCAATGTGGTAGGTTTGGTTTCCACTCTTTGAATGTCTAGTTCTAGAATCAAAATCAAAATTTTGCAAAGTTGACCCCCATGTACAAAACTGCACAGTCCCTTACTGAGCAAAACCATTGTTTCCAAAATTGACATAAAAGTTGATACCTGAGCCATGGGACCGGAGGAGAGGGGAACCCCTAGCACTATCTTGATGTCCTGAATCCAATGGAGTTGACGGTTTATCGATCCGAGCCACGATCATCATTCTATGGCTTGTTTCAACTTGCATCCGAAAGGCCTTCAGGGACACCAGTTGGATACCTACCAAGGGCATAGAATTCCAACCGTGCAACAAAACTGGATTCCGGGAATTCCTACAAGTGTGTCTACGAAGGTTCCATCTAGGAACTCTATCCATAAGTCCCCGGTCTATATTTTTCAAAGTTGACCCCCCATGTGCAAACATTGCACAGTCCCTTACTAAGCAAAACCCTATTTTCCAAAATGGACCTAAAAGATGACACCTGGACCATGGAACTGGAGGAGAGGGGCATCCATAACACTATACCAGTGTCTTGAATCCAATGGATTCTACGGTTTGTCGATCCAAGCCACGTTCATCATTCTATGGGTTGTTCCAACTCGCATCCCAAACGCCTTTAGGGACACCAGTTGGATACCTACCGGGGGCATAGAATTCCAACCGTGTAACAAAACTAGGTTACGGGAAGTCCTGCAAGTGTGTCTGGGAAAGTTCCAGTTGGGAATGCTAGCCATAAGTCCCTAGTCGATGATTTTGCAAAGTTGAACACCATGTGAAAAAATTCCACAGTCCCTTACTGAGCAAAACCCTAGTTTCCAAAATGGACCTAAAAGATGACACCTGGGCCATGGGACCGGAGGAGAGGGGAAACCCTAGCACTATCCCGATGTCCTAAATCCAACGTATTTGACGCTTTGTTGATCTGAGCCACGTTCATCATTCTATGGCTTGTTCCAACTCTCATCCCAAAGGCCTCCAGGTACACCTCTTGGATACCTACCGGGGGAATAGAATTCCTATCATGCAACAAAACCAGGTTCGGGGAAGTCCTGGAAGTGTGTCTAGGAAGGTTCCAGCTGGGAACTCTAGCCATAAGTCCTCGGTCGATGATTTTGCAAATTTGACCCCCATGTGCAAAAATTGCATAGTCTCTTACTTAGCAAAAAAATAGTTTCCATAATGGACCTAAAAGATGACACCTAAGCCATGGGACCGAAGGAGAGGGGCACCCCTAGCACTATCCCTATGTCCCGAATCTAACGGATTCGACGGTTTGTCGATCTGAGCTACGATTGAAATTCCGTGTGTTAGGAACCCATGTCAACCTTTCTCTTTACTTTGTTAGTATATTGTTGTTAGACACATATCCTTTGTAAGTCGTCCCATAGTAATTGTTGATCCATAGTTTGTGTTATTGTTGTTGGGCGCTTATGCTTTGTAAGCTGCCTGTAGTATTTGTTGATCCATAGTTTGTATTGGCCCATCGTTTTGACTCATAGTATTGGCGCCTAGATTTAGTATATAAGTGTGTGTTGAGGCCAATGAAGGCACGGTGAAGTTATTTGTATTGAGCTTGCTCAAACGAGGTTTCCCCCTCGAAGTGGCCCGTGATCAATAAAAATATTCTGTGATCCAATATATTGTGCATTTTATCAATTAATTGTTGCAGGTTCCTCACATCTAGTATCAGAGCACTTTCTTGGGCTCGTTGGGTGAAATTTCTGCCAAAAAACAAATTTCACATTTGTTGCAAGTTCAGATCTGGGAATAATCCCTATCCGCTTAACCGTGGGAAATACTTGGGCATAAGCCCTAAAACGCATTGTGAGGAGTACCACAGGAACCCCGAAGTAGCTGGCCCATTGAGAGGACCTACCAGTGAAAAGGGAAATGACCCCTACTTGATTGACTAGTTCCCACCCATGAGGTAAACTAAGAGCTATCGTTTGTGGCAAAGAAGTTATCAGTTTTACTTGAGCCATGGAGTGAGGGGTACTTCCCCAATACACAAGCCATCAGATAGAACTGGTGGCCAAGTAAATCCCCTGAACTGTTAGGAAGCCAAGCATACCTAGAGTCCATATCTATTTTCAGCTGCAAAATCATAAATTTCCTCTATCCAAAACTATTGCCGGTCAGTTCCGCGCCATTGCAGATCCATCTGTTGCCGATCACTGTAGTACCGTTGTAGATCCCTCTCTTTCCGATCACTCCCGCGATGTTGCAGATCTATCTATTTCTGATCCCTTCCGCGCAGTTGCAGATTCATTCCTAAAAAGAAAAAAGAAAAAAATGAGTATAAAATTATGTTTTTTCGCCATATCTCCCTTATTTTCACTCTGTTTCCCTTGAAACTTTCCTGACACCCCTGTAATCCAATTATGCATATTTTATTCCTGAGGACCCTATCCCAAATTCCAATTCCCAAAGCCAGAAATCTCACATTTGTCTATTTTTAGGGTTTGCCATAACTTCTTCGACTTTCACCCAATCGCCTTCAAATTTTACCACAAATTTCCTTCCTAATTCTACTTCTTTGTCCCTCTCAGGAAACAATTTCTCATTCTTTCACCCCGCTTCTGAAATCCTCCTTTTCTGCCTCCTTATCCATTCGACGATATCCAAAACCTAGTAAAACCCAAATTACCCTTCAGATTTTTCCCCAAATCCATATTTTCATTTACTAAAACAGTTTCTGTTTTTGTTTTTCTACCCACTCAAAAAAAAAAAAAACTCTTGGTTATGGTTGTCACCCGCGCAGGAGCAAAAACCATGGAGGAAGCACTTGCAACCATCCAAGCCAAACTCCAGGATCTAGATGAAAATTTTCTTGGCCTCCATCTTAAGCATTTAGCCATGAACAACAAACGATAGTCTGAGTCTTCATCGGACAATGGGTTCTCTTCTTCCAGCAATTTCCGTGGTCCGAAGCTTGATTTTCCTCGCTTCAATGGTACTGATCCGACTGGATGGATCTATCGTGCAGAACAGTATTTCAGTGTGCATAATACTTTTGATGTCAACAAAGTTCCACTTGCATCCTTTCACTTGGAACATGAATCTCTTCAATGGTACCGTTGGTACCTCAAGGTTCATGAAGAGCCAAAATAGCCAGATTTTTGCCAGCTCCTTTTGCAATTATTTGGTCCTAATGCTTTTGATGACTTCAAAGGAGCCCTCACTAAACTTCTCCAAATTGGCACTGTGAGAGAGTATCAAACCGAATTTGAGAAACTAGCCAACCACACCAAAGGATTTCCTGATGACTTCTACTGGAGTTGTTTTATCAGTGGTCTAAAGGATGCAATCCGCTCTGAGGTCAAAATGTTTTGTCCCAACACAATGATGGAAGCCCTGGGGTTGGCTAAGTTGGTAGAAGACAAGATTGCATCCCAACAATGCTCCAAATCCACTTTTGTTCCCTTCCAAAATATGGGTTCTCAATGACCTCCCATCCCTCCAACTCCTCGATCAACTCCTATCAAGCATTTGTCTGAAACCGAGATGCAGGCACGCAAAGAAAAAGGGCTTTGTTATAATTGTGATGAGAAATTCACTCGGGGACATATATGTATTCAATAAAAGCTCTATCTCTTGGACATGGATTCTCCACCTGCCTCTAAAATTGGTGAAGAAGCTCTAGATACAATGGATGCTCCAGTTGACATTCAGGAGCCGCCTATTGACCCTCCGTCTCAGGACAACCAGCCAGAGATATCTCTCCATGCTTTAGCTAGAATCACCACCCCCCAAACAATGCGGGTCTGGGGTTACTTCAAGAAGCTTCCTCTTACAATACTCATTGATTCCGGTAGCACTCATAATTTTATTGACCCACATATCGCCAAACAAGCTGATTGTTTTATCCATCCTTGCTCCAACTTTGAAGTCATGGTTGCCAATTGGGGCACCTTACCATGCAAAGGGAAGTGTCGTAGTGTGTGTATCTCTATGGAATATTATAACCTGCGCTTTGACATGTTTGCCTTGACCTTAAGCGGATGTGATGTGGTTTTGGGTGCTCAATGGCTACGCACACTTGGCCCCATCTTATGGGATTTTGCTGAACTTTGGATGCAGTTCTCCCCCAATGGACAAAAACACACATTGACAGGCTTACAACCAGGGTCTCTCAGCATCATCAGTTCACATTGCATGGAAAAACCCCTTGAGAATAATTCGCATGGTGTCATCGCTCAGATCCATTCCATTCAGATGCAACCATCAGCGGTCTCCACTACTCCTTTGGATCTACAACAAATTATGGATCGATATACAGGTTTCTTTGTTGAACCAGTGGAATTGCCACCTTCAAGGCCAGAGGACCATCATATTCATCTCCTTCCTAGAAGTGTTCCTCCCAACATCAGGCCCTATCGCTACCCATTTCACCAAAAAACAGAGATTGAAATGCTCGTTCGGGACTTACTGAAGCAAGGTATTATTCGCCCAAGCACTAGTTCCTTTTCTTCACCAGTTCTTCTTGTCCACAAAAAAGATGGGTCATGGAGCCTCTGCATTGACTTCTGAGTACTTAATCACCTCACCATCAAGGATAAGTTTCCAATTCCTGTTGTGGATGAGCTTCTTGATGAGCTTCATGGTGCTCAATTTTTCTCCAAGTTGGATCTTCGTTCTGGGTATCATCAAATTCGGGTTCATGAGGATGATATCCCTAAAACAGCTTTTCGCACACATGATGGCCACTATGAGTTTTTGGTCATGCCCTTTGGCCTCACTAATTATCCTTCCACATTCCAGGCCTTGATGAATAAAATATTTCAGCCCTACTTGCGGAAATTCATTCTGGTATTCTTTGATGATATCCTCATCTACAGTAAAACATGGGTTGAACATCTCCAGCATCTGGATCTTGTCATGCAACTTTTCTCTGACCATCATCTCCACGCCAAACAGTCTACATGTGTTTTTGGACAAAAGGAAGTTGAGTATCTCGGGCACATTATCTCAACACAAGGGGTTCGTGTGGATCCTACCAAAATCGCTGCCATGAACAATTGGACGCCTCCTAAGACACTCAAGAGCCTTCGTGGATTTTTGGGGTTGACTGGATATTACTGCAAGTTTGTCAAGGATTATCGAAAGATTGCAGCTCCTTTAACTACTCTATTGAAAAAGGATGTTTTTACATGGACACATGCTACTAAGTGTGCATTTGACAAACTGAAACAAGTTATGTGTACTACACCTGTTCTAGCTATGCCAGATTTTTCGAAGCCCTTTACTATTGAGAGTGATGCTTGCGGAAATGGACTTGGTGTTGTTCTCCTTCAAGATGAACACCCCATTGCGTTCACCAGCAAAGCCCTTTCAGGTAGGAATTTAGCTTCCTCTACATATGAGAAGGAAATGACGGTTATTTTGCATGCAGTACAGAAGTGGCAACCCTACCTATTAGGGAATCATTTCTGCATCAAGACTGATCACCAGAGTCTAAAATATTTCTTGGAACAACGTCTATCCTCCCCAGCACAACAGAAATGGGTTAGCAAACTCATGGGTTATGACTATGAGATCACTTACAAGAAGGGTAAGGACAATATTGTGGTGGATGCTCTTTCTCACACATTTGATGACCAAGGTTCTCTTTCATTTATTTCTATGCATGTTCCAAATTGGTTGCAATCTGTTCAACAGGGCTATGTCAATGACTCTTCATTATCTCAAATCATTCAATGCTTGGCCAACAACCCTTCTTTTGTACCACATTACTCTTTGGATGGTGCTTCCCTGAGATACAAGTGTCGTCTGGTGCTTCCCTAGAGCACAGATCTTCAACAAGTTGTCTTCTCTGAACTCCATGCTTCTCCATCGGCAGGGCACTCTGGGTTCCTCAAAACTTATAAACGGGCATGGAGTAACTTCTTTTGGCAGGGCATGAAAAGGACAATTCAACAAATGGTGGTTGAATGTGATACCTACCAGTGCAATAAGGGTGAAACGACACCCCTTCCGGGATTGCTCAAACCCTTGCCCATACCTACTCGGATTTGGATAGATATTTCTATGGATTTCATTGAAGGGCTCCCTAAATCTGGAGGGAAGACAGTGATTTTGGTTGTGGTTGATCGCCTCTCCAAATATAATCATTTTTTTCTCTCAGCCATCCCTATACAGCCTCCTCAGTCGCTCAAATTTTCCTGGACCAGATATTTCGTCTTCATGGAATCCCTTCTTCCATTGTCTCGAATCGTGATGCGACTTTCACTAGTCATTTTTAGACAGAACTATTTCGCCACACTAGCACCAAACTAAAGATGAGTTCAGGGTATTACCCACAAACAGATGGTCAGACTGAAATTATCAATAAATGCTTGGAAACTTATCTTCGTTGCTTCACCTCTGAACAACAACATCAGTGGGCAAAGTGGCTCCCTCTCATTGAATGGTGGTACAATACCTCTTACCACACTGCCTCTAAAATGACTCCATATGAAGCAGTTTATGGTCAGGCACCGTCATTTCTTCTTCCATACACCTCGCGCAGTTCTCCAATTCAGGAAGTTGACACGGTCTTTCGAAACCACGATCATATTCTTCGCATTTTCTGGGAAAACCTTCACATGGAAAGCAATCGCATGAAGCAACAAGCCGATCAGCACCATTCTGAGCGCACTTTTGAAGCAGGTGATATGGTTTTTCTTCATCTCTAGCCTTACAAGCAATCTTCCCTGAAACTCAAAGGGTGTCATAAGCTTGCTCCAAAGTTCTATGGGCCATATAGGATTCTTCAAAATATTGGGTCTGTTGCTTATAAATTGGAACTTCCTCTTTCTTCCCGCATTCATCTAGTCTTTCATGTCTCTTGTCTGAAGAAATTTCTTGGCACCAACATTAGAGGACAAACTATTTTACCAGAACTGGATAATGAAGGATCCATCCTTTTGGAGCCAGAGGCCATCCTCAATAAGCGCACTCGCCAGCTTCGCTCTCGCTCTATCGCAGAGGTCTTAATTCAGTGGCACGGAATGCACCCAGAGGATGCTACATGGGAACCACTCCTTCAGATTCAGCGACAATTTCCACATCTAAAGCTTTGAGGACAAAGCTTTTTCTAAGGGGGAGGGGATGTTAAGAACCCATGTCAACCCTTCTCTTTACTTTGTTAGTATATTGTTGTCAGACGCATATGCTTTGTAAGTCGTCCCGTAGTAATTGTTGATCCATAGTTTGTGTTATTGTTGTTGGGCGCATATGCTTTGTAAGCCTCCCGTAGTATTTGTTGATCCATAGTTTGTATTGGCCCATGGTTTTGACCCATAGTATTGGTGCCTATATTTAGTATATAAGTGTGTGTTGAGGCCAATGAAGGCACGGTGAAGTTATTTGTATTGAGCTTGCTCAAAGGAGGTTTCCCCCTCGAAGTGGCCCATGATTAATAAAAATATTCTGTGATCCAATATATTGTGCATTTTATCAATTAATTGTTGCAGGTTCCTCACACCATGGCTCACTCCAACTCATATTCCAAAGGCCTTCAAGGACACCTGTTGGATACCTACCGGGGGCATATAATTCCAACCATGCAACAAAACCGGGTTCCGGGAATTCCTGCAAGTGTGTCTAGGAAGGTTCTAGTTGGGAACGCTAGCCATAAGTCCTCGGTCAATCATTTTGAAAAGATGACAGCCATGTGCAAAAATTGCATAGCCCCTTATTGAGCAAAACCCTAGTTTCTAAAATGGACCTAAAAGATGACACCTGGGCCATGGGACCAGAGGAGAGGGGCACCCCTAACACTATCTTGATGTCCAAAATCCAACGGAGTCAACAGTTTGTCGATCCGAACCACGGTCATCATTCTATGGCTCATTCCAACTCGCATGCCAAAGGCCTTCAGGGACACCAATTGGATACCTACTAGGGGCATAGAATTACAACCGTGCAAAAAAACCGAGTTCGGGGAATTTCAGAAAATGTGTCTAGGAATTTTCTAGCTGGGAACACTAGCCATAAGTCCCCGATCGATGATTTTTCAAAAGCAGGCCCCCATGTGCAAAAATTGCACAGTCCCTTACTGAGCAAAAGCCTAGCTTCCAAAATGGACCTAAAAGATGATACCTGGGCCATGGGACTGGAGTAGAGGAACACTCCTAGAACTATCGTGATGTCCTAAATCCAACGAAATTGATGGTTTGTCGATATGAGCCATGGTAGTCATTCTATGGCTCGTTCCAACTCGTGTCCCAAAGGCCTTTAGGGACACCTATTCGATACCTATTGGGGGCATAGAATTCCAACCGTGCAACAAAACCAGGTTCCGGGAGGTCCTGCAAGTGTGTCTAGGAAGGTTCCAACTGGGAAATCTAGCCTTAAGTCCCCTGTCGATGATTTTTCCAAGTTGACCCCCATTTGCAAAACTGCATTGTCCCTTACTGAGCAAAACCCTAGTTTCAAAAATTGACCTAAAAGTTGACACCTGAGCCATGGGACCAATGGAGAGGGGCACCCCTAGTACTATCCCTATGTACTGAATCCAACAGAGTCGAAGTTTGTCGATCTGAGCCACAATCATCATTCTATGGCTCGTTTCAACTCGCATCCCAAAGGACTTTAGGGACACTAGTTGGATATCTACCGGGGGCATATAATTCCAACCGTGCAACAAAATCGAGTTCCGAGAAGTCCTGCAAGTGTGTCTAGAAAGGTTCCATCTAGGAATGCTAGCCATAAGTCCCCATTCAATGATTTTTCAAAGTTGACCCCCATGTGCAAAAATTGCACAATCCCTTACTGAGCAAAACCCTAGTTTCCAAAATGGACCTAAAAGATGACACCTAGGCCATCAAACCAAAGGAGATGGGCACCCCTAGAAATATCTCGATGTCGTGAATCCAATGGAGTCGATGTTTTTCCGATCCGATCCACGGTCATCAATCTATGGTTTGTTCCAACTTGCATCCCAAAGGCCTTCAGGGACACTAGTTGGATACCTACCGGGGGCATAGAATTCCAACCGTGCAACAAAACTGGGTTCCAGTAAGTCCTGCAAGTGTGTATAAGAAGGTTCTAGCTGGGAATGCTAGCCATAAGTCCCCGGTCGATGATTTTTCAAAGTTGACCCCCATGTGCAAAATTGCACAGTCCCTTGCTAAGTAAAACCCTAGTTTCCAAAATTGACCTAAAAGTTGACACCTGAGCCATGGGACTAGAGGAGAGGGGAACCCCTAGGAGTATCCCGATGTCCTCAATCCAACAGATTTGACAATTTTTTTATCCAAGCCACGGTCATAATTCTATGGCTCATTCCAACTCGCATCTGAAAGGCCTTCAGGGGCACTAGTTGGATACCTACCAGGGGCATAGAATTCCAACCATGAAACAAACTCGGGTTCTGAGAATTCTTGCAAGTGTGTCTAGGAAGGTTCCAGTTAGGAACGGTACCCATAAGTCTTTGGTCGATGATTTTGCAAAGTTGACCCCCATGTGCAAAAATTGCATAGTCCCTTACTGAACAAAACCCTAGTTTCCAAAATGAACCTAAAAGATGACACCTGGGCCATGGGACTAGAGGAGAGGGGTACCCCTAGCACTATCCCATTTTTTTGAATCCAACGGATTCGACGGTTTGTCAATCCAAGCCACATTCATCATTCTATGGCTCGTTCCAACTTGCATCCCAAAGGCCTTCAGGGACACCAATTGGATACCTACCGAGGGCATAGAATTCCAACCATGCAACAAAATCAAGTTCCAGGAAGTCCTGCAAGTGTGTATAGGAATGTTCCAGCTGGGATCTCTATCCATAAGTCCCCGGTCTATTATTTTGCAAAGTTGACCCCCATGTGCAAAAGTTGCACAGTCCCTTACTGAGCAAAACCCTAGTTTCCAAAAGTGGACCTAAAAGTGGACACCTAGGCCATGGGACAGGATGAGAGGGGAACCCTTAGCACGATCTCAATGTCCTGAATCCAACGGAGTCGAAGGTTAGTTGATCCTATCCATGGTCGTAATTCTATGGCTCGTTCCAACTCGCATCCCAAAGGCCTTCAGGGACACCAGTTGGATACCTACCGAGGGCATAGAATTCCAACCGTGCAACAAAAACGGGTTCCGGGAAGTCCTACAAGTGTGTCTAGGAAGGTTACAGTTGGGAATGTTATCCATAAGTCCCTTGTCGATTATTTTGCAAAGTTGACCCCCATGTGCAAAAGTTGCACAGTCCCTTACTGAGCAAAACCCTAGTTTCCAAAATGGACCTAAAAGATGACACCTAATCCATGGGAGCAAAGGATATGGGAACCCCTAAAACTATCCCGATGTCCTGAATCCAATGGATTCAACGGTTTGTCGATCCAAGCCACGTTTGTCATTCTATGGCTCGTTCCAACTCGCATCCCAAAGGCCTTCAAGGACACCTATTGGATACCTACTAGGGGCATAGAATTCAAACCGTGAAACAAAAATGGATTTCGATAAGTCCTGCAAGTGTGTCTAGGAAGGTTCCATCTGGAAATTCTAGCCATAAGTTCCCAGTCGATTATTTTGCAAATTTGACCCCCATGTGCAAAAATTGCACAGTCCCTTACTGAGAAAAAACCTAGTTTCCAAAATGGACCTAAAATATGACGCCTAAGCCATGGTACAGGAGGAGAGGGGCACCCCTAGCACTATCCCGATGTCCTGAATCCAACGGAGTTGATGGTTTGTCGATCCGAGCCACGGTCATCATTCTATGGCTCGTTCCAAATCGCATCCTAAAGGACATCTGGGACACTTGTTGGATACCTACCGGGGGCATAGAATTCCAACCATGCAACAAATTGGGTTCTGGGAAGTCCTGAAAGTGTGTCTAGGAATTTTCCAGTTGGGAACTCTAGCCATAATTCCCTGGTCGATGATTTTGCAAAGTTGACCCCTATGTGCAAAATTGCACAGTCTCTTACTGAGCAAAACCCTAGCTTCCTAAATGGACCTAAAAGATGACACCTAAGCCATGGGAATGGAGGAGAGGGGTGTCCCTAGCACTATCCCGATGTCTCGAATCCAATGGAGTTAACGGTTTGTCAATCTGATCAAAGACTACCATTCTATGGCCTGTTTAAACTCACACCCCAAAGGATTTCAGGGACACCTACAGATGGCTATACAGGAAAAAATCCAACAAAATAATAATGAGCATGGGGATAGTGATAATGAGCATGGAAACGGTGATGGTGATAGTGAGCATGAAAATGGTCATGAGGATGTAGATATTATGGTTTACTTAGATGGGAGAAAAAAACAAAGAAAACAAATCCATGACGAAACTTGTGCAATTTATCAAGTTGTACCAAGTCTATACAATTTATCAATCTATCAAGCTATCAATGTCTGGCTAGGATTTCTAGGCCCGTTTAAACTCCAAAGAAAATGTGTTCGACCTCTATGATTGAATGGGGAGGATGGACCTACTGAAATAGATGTATTTGAACTAATGACATGTCCTTTCAATGCACAATTTTCATTTCGTGCCTCCAATTTCATTTAGGTCAAGTGTCTCAAGGAGAGATGGAAAATTCATCCTTGGGAATAAGAACCAAACCAAGAAACAAAATTGAATGTTGTAATTTTTGGAAATTTCATTTGGGAGAGACCAACATGAGTGCATTGTCCATAAACTCTCATGCAAACTTTTTATGAATTTTACCTTTTAATGCAAAATCTTCTTTGCCTCTTAATGAGAAAAACCCTAGTTAGATATGGGTTCCAATAAGATGTTTTTTACTCCACATATGGGTACTCATGCCTTGGCCATGATCATGGAGGGGAAACAATAGGGAAACAATAGACTTAGGTTCTTGACCATGCTTAGAGGAGGGAACCAACAACCTTAGGCCTTAAAGATAACTTCTTAGTCTCAACCTTAATGAATGTGTCATTGGACCTCCACATAGGACAATGAATGCATTGTGGGGCCTTAGCCATAATAAAGTGATGAAACAAGTGATTTATGATCATATTAAATTTTCTAAAGCTTAAGGGCATTAGAAAAATCCTTTAACTAGAAAATGAGAACTTTGTAGGGGATATTTAACATCTAACTGGGATACAAGTTCCATTAGTAGGTTGTTTGTACTATAAATAAGTGTTGAGGAATAAACATGGTTGGGGGGACAATGGATTTAATTCCAAACTTAACATTCTTGAGCTCAAACACCATGACAGAATCCCTCTCCAAGGAGTATTTGGAATTCAAGTTGAATATGGACACCATGATCAAGTCTTGGGTGTAAGTATCAAGTCCTTAACTCTACTTGGGGGAGGGAAACAAGAACATCAAGTATTAAACCTTCTTTCTCATTTGAAAGAACCATTTATGAGTCCCCAAAGCACCACATTAAACCTATATAGGTTAATAATCACCTCCAAGGATGTTATTGCCACCATGACTAGGTTATTTGTGAACCAAGAATGGGTCTCGAGGTGTACCAATTGTAAGTAAGGAAAACAAGGGGCACATTACCTAAGTGACACTTCTTAGGCTCAATCCCCATGAAAAATATCTATAATCCACAAAACATTATCATTCTTGGGAATTCTTTAATGGGTATTAGGTCTTCAGTAGCATGGATGGGTATTGAGCCCTTTACAATAGTTGAGATGGAAACAATAACCTCTCATGCTAAACCTTTATTCTTAGGATCAAGCACCATGTACAAGCCCTTGAACCACATGTGTATGTTAATTATCACTTGCAAGGGTGATATGGGTACCATGAATACATTACTTGTGAACCAAGAGTGGGTCTCTAGGTCTACCAAGGTTAAGGGAGGACAATAAGGGTTTTGTTTCATAAATGCTACTTCTCAAATTCAATATCCATGAAATAGACCTAGAATCAATACAATCTTTGTCAAAGATGCATTAAGGGGTTTAGAATACAAATTATGGTTTCTTGGACTCTTGTGCATATTTGTAGCACAATGGTTTAGATACAAGTGGATATACAAGTGGATGCACATGAATATATGAAGGTTTTTGGCATGCATATATTAGGATTAGGTTGCTATTGTTTCTTTTGGCATGCATATATATTAGGATTATGACTACGTTTTTGGGCATGTTTTCTAGGTTTCTATTGTTATGGATTAGGTTGCTAAGGTTATATTTGTGTTTCTAAGGTAGACTAGATTTCTAAGGCTAGATTAGGTTTCTATGTTTGTGGTTTGGATTTCTAGGTTTCTAAATTAGGCATCTAACGGTTATATTGTGTGGATGATGGATGAGAATCTTATGGTGAAAACAAGCTCATGAGGGGAGGTTGTTGTCATTAATAAGTCCATAAAATAAGTCTTTACGATACACTTGTTTCATCTTCCTGCAATCTAGGACGACGACCCTTCCTTGTCCACCCCAAATTGTAAAATATAAACACTATAGGCATAAAATGTAATTCGCATCGATTATATAAAGAAGCATACAAGCGTTGTGGGTAAAGAAAACAAGCTCACAAGGGGAGGTTGTTGTCATTAATAATTAATAATTATGTATCTATAAAGTTTTTTACATAAATTAAATTTTGTTTGGTCATTAAAATATATAGGTTCTAAAACTTGTCATAACTTATTTGTCAAATTGGTAGTGAGCACAACCATCATTGAATGTTATATGTGAATGTGAGTTGACTCATCACTATTAACCAAGGAAAACCGTGCCACCTAAACTAACCCATTGGTGGTCTGTAAGGGGGCAGATTTCCATTCATGTCAAATGCATTCAAATTTTGGGTCGTTAACTTATATCCTTATTCCTAAAAAAAACGAGCACTCAAAAGTAGTTTTAAGTTTTCCTCTTAAATCTAAATCTCCAAGATTATAATCAGGGATAATTTTAAGGACCCATACTTATTTAAAAGTGTATGAACTTTGGCGAATCTTACCAATTCTTAAAATGTCAACTATAAAATATTTGGCGATATTTTTCTAAAATTGTTTTAATTTCTAAGGATTTTATATTATAATAATTTGGCGATTTTTAGAGTAAAAACATTTTACCCCATCAAAATTGGGTGAAATGGGGCTTCAAAAAATGCAAATTGATGAATCTTTTTTTGGAAAAAAACATGAAAAAAAACCCATGAACTAAATTTCACCCCTAAAATTATCCTTGATTATAATATATATAATATTGTCATCATTCTTCAACGTATATAACATTAATTTCTAAGAATAAATAATATTTAATATAATAAAAATACCATATTTATCACATAAATAACATTTTTATCATCATATATCGACTTCAAATATATATACAATGTTTATAACAAACAATTATAATAATATATATGTTAACCAAACAAAAATACAAATGGAAATAAAAATATCTAAAAGAAGTTATATGTATACCTAATATAAAACTACTACTAAGCTTACACATAAACAAAAATTTATAGATATAAATTTAAAAAAATTGCATAAAAATAAAACTAATAGGATGGATCCATATTACATAAAATTTTAATAATAAATATTTTAATAATAATTAAAGTTGCATTTTTACATATCTATATTTATAAAGTTTTGAATTTTGTATTTTATAAAATTAAATTAAAAAATATTCATCATAAATCTATTTTAAATAATAAGAAAATTATCTTTCAAAACATTTTATCCCTCTTAATATTTAATAAAACAATACTAAAATAAAGTTATATTAATTATAATAAATTTAATCTAAATAATATCATTTCAATCTTAATAGTTATTAAGTAAATCTATTCCATATTACCCGTGTTTGCCTCTAAGTAGTCAACCAAACAAAGGATGCAAGCGTTCATAGCGGTTATATTTTTAAACCCAAAAAAAAATTATATAGATTTGTAAATTAATATTTTGTTTTGTATTTATGATAATACATGCGTTTTAAAATATGATGTATTTTATAATGTGAATGAGAGTGTTTTTAAAGATGATTGTCATCTTGAATGTTGGTTTAATGTTCTTCCATCGTGCGGGGAGATCATCGAAAACCCTAGTTACTTTGCAGTCTCGTTTACCCTAAGTTCGATGTTGGCCTCATGGTGAGGCCACCCAGAGGGGGTGGGATCCCTCCTTTCACTAAGTAATTATGCAACCTTCATCATCCACGAGTCGGCCTCATGGTGGCTCCTTTGCAAATTCCATGGAAAATGAAAATGCAAGTAAGGAACAGTTGAATGAAGAAAAGCATTTGCAACAGGGCAACGAAGAGGAACTTGAAACTCATAAAAAACCCACGAAGATCAAAAGAACTGGTTGCCATCCAAAAATGGAAAATATCCCTAACCTGGAAGTCACCTCCAGTAGGATAGGGGTATATAGGAAGTACATGAGGGATCACCCATTAATATGTAAATTCATGGGCTTTTGGCCAAATGAAAGAGCTCTCCAAGCATGGATATTACACAAATGGAAACCCAAAGGGGAGATCGACTTAAATCTAGGCTCCAAAATATTTTTCACAGCAATCTTCTCCAGCCCTGAAGATCAAGAACGAATAATCGACCAAAGGCCGTACTTCTCCAATAATGCGGGACTTTTCATGAGACATTGGAAGGAAAAATTCAGTCCAAAGCAAGAAGATTTCTCGGAAGTCCCAATCTAGGTTAGAATCTATTCTTTGCCACTGAAGTATTGGGAGGAAGAAATACTAATGGGCATCGACAACATATTGGGAAAGTACATCAAAATATTTGAAACAACAAAGCATGCCAGATACACCTCCTTCACCCAAATTTGTGTTAACATGAATGCCTCCAAGCCTCTACTAGAAGCAATCTGCTTGAGCTTCCAAGACGAAGAATGGGTTCAAACCCTAGAATACAAACACCTGAGTCCCCTTTAGATGTTGGCATTGCCATGAATACAGTCACCTCTTCAAGAACTTCCCGATGGCTCCATCCCATGTAGTCAACTTAGCCCTCCACGAATGGATTTGTCGTAATAAGGAGAAGATAGAAGAATGTGCCAAAAGAAACAACCAATAACCTTGGAAAAGAATTCAATACCTCCAATCAGGCCGCAGCCCTCAAAGATCAGGATATGGAACAAGAGGAACATCAAGCGATGGAACCAGTCGACGCAAACCCTAAGCAAGGGGGAAGATAAATAGAAATGGATAAGAGGAGGAAGATAGACCCCACAGAAGATAGAACTACGGGAGACACAGAAGCACTGCCATTTAATGAGGAGGAATGGGAAACATACATCACAGAACACGAGCTCTAGAAGATTTTGGAATCCTACAAGAGGGGGGCTTGATGGCCATCCCCCCACCACACATCATGCTCATAAGAAAATCTCTTTAGGAGGAGGAAACTACTTACTCCATCCACTAAGAAACAAAGGATGTACATGGCGGCCAACTGGGAATCCAGGCTTCTCAAAGGCCACATAGTCCAAGAGGTAGTAAGAAGGAAACAAAGAGATTTAGGAAAAAAAATTAGCAAAGGTTATCATAACTAGGTAAACATCTAATAGAATAATGCAATTATAGATCTCTTTTGGACTGGCTCCAAACCCTTCCTCCTCTACATTAACTATCTTTTTAATGAAAATAATATCATGCAACATTAGTGGTCTAGGAAGTAAGAGAAAAAAGAAGGAATATGAGATCCAAAATCCTTAAGGAAAATCCTACCGTTGTTTTGCTTCAAGAAATTAAATGCTCCACTAATTCCCTACAAGCCTTCTATAAGTTTTGTTGGAAAAGATGCCAATTGATGGCCACTTACATTGCGAGAGAAGCAGGGGGTATGGCCATTATTTGGGACCCTAGTCTTATTCAATTGTCTAATTCATTCTCCACTCCCTTTTCCCTGTCTGCTTCATTATTCCTCCCCATGTCTGATTTTTTAGGTACTTTAACCAACGTCTATGGGCCCTCTTTACCAGTCAACAAAAACCATTTTCTGGCCTCCCTCTCTCATCTCAAACCTCTTGTCCATGAGGCAGCGTCGATTTTGGGGGATATTTCAACTTGGTTCTCTCCCCTCTAGAGAAGAAGGGAGGTATCAATCATCTTGACGCAACATGTCGAGCCTTCGGTCCACTGATCACTTCCCTAGATCTTGTGGACATAAATCCCAAGAATAGTATGCACACTTGGAACAACAAAAGGGGAGGGTTGCATCAAGTAGCCTCAAGATTGGAAAATTTTATCTTATCAACCAATATATTTCATTCTAGGTCCACCATTGACTCATTCATACTTCCAGGGGCAGGATCTTATCACTAGCCTATCAGCCTAGAGGTTGATGAATATATCATTGTCTGCAATCGTCCATTCAAGTTTGAGAAATTTTGGTTAGACCATCATAACTTCATGGAGACCCTCACTCAGTGGTGGGAGAAATCGTCGGAACATAGGGGCTCGAAAATGTATAAGATACAACAGAAACTAAAATGGATATAAGGAAAGCAGAAATATTGGAACAAGGAGGTCTTTAGCAACATCTTCGAAGCAAGCAAAAATATGGAGGAAGAAATGGAATCACTTCAGGAGGAAGCAATCTTAGGTGGCTACACTAAAGGCCTCCTGCAAAGAGAAAAATAACTCCAGTAGGAAATAAACCAAAGACTAGATCAGGAAGAAATCATGTGGTGGAAAAAATCTAGAATTAGATGGATGAAGGAGGGTGAGCGCAAAACAAAAATTTTCCATGAATCCATGGTGCAATGCATAGCTCACAAGAGAATATCTCTGCTCCATTCAGATAGGAGGAAGAAGTTAACTAAGCAGGATGAGATAGAAAAATAATTGGTTCCCTTCTATAGCAGACTCATCAAGGAGGACAACATGGCCAGGGAAAGATCCATTAACTCTATACTTTAGAACATACCATCCCTGGTTTCTGCAGAAAAAAATGACATTCCACTGCGACCCATAGAAATGGGAGAATTCATTGAAGTAGTCATGGACATGCCAGTTGGAAAATCCCCATGACCGGATGGCTTCACAACAGACTTCTACCATCACTGTTGGAAGATTATGCAATAGGATGTCTCAAAAGCAGTTGAAGAATCAATATAGTGCTTGGATGTTCTCCCAGCTCTTAGTGCAACCTTCATCACCCTCATTCCAAATAAATATAACCCAACACACCTAGGTAAATTCAATCATATCTCCCTGTGTAATGTGATTTACAAAATTCTCACCAAGATAATAGCAAACAGACTCAATCATATCCTCCCCCTCTTGATCTCAGAAGAACAGTCGATACATGTAGAAGGACGCTAGATTCTAGATGGCATCCTAACAACCCATGGGACGATTCACACTCTAAAAATCTCAAAAAAAATTGGCATGCATGACCTCTCTAAATATTTTGATAAATTGTCCTGGACTTACATGGAACATACCCTTCTAGCTTTCAATTTATCCCCTAATTGCATGCACTGGGTAATGGCTCTCACCTCTTCAACCTTCTTCTCAATTATGGTTAACTTCTCCCCTTCCCCCACCTTTTCCTCCTCCAGGGGGTTCATCAGCGAGATCACCTCTCTCCTCTTTTGTTTATTCTCATGGTCGAAGGACTAGGCAAAACTTTAACTACAGCTACCAATGACAACCATCTAGTGGACCCGAGGCCATCCAATGAAGATACCAAATCCTCACATATCCAATTCATTGATGATACCATGCTTCTAGAAGAAGCGATGGTCAAGGAAGCAAGACGCCTCAATTCCTTGCTTTCCACCTTCCTAGAAGCTTCGTGCCTAACCTTGAATAATGATAAGTTAGAAATATTCCTTTTTAACACATCTATCAACTTACAAACCAAGATTGCTAGAATTGTTTCTTTCAGAAGAGGCACCCTTCCTTCCTCATACCTAGGGGATCCCCTCATCTCCTCGGTGGTAGGCCACAATGCTTGGAAAAACCTCATCAACAAAATGGAGCTCTAGTTCTCCAAGTGGGCTTTATGTTCTCTCAAATTGGAAGGCAGGATAACCCTTCTCAATTCTTCCCTTGGAAGCATGTGCTCTTACCTTTTCTCAATATTTGCTTCTCCTAAAAAATTATCGTGAGCATCGGATCCTTGCAGAGGAATTTCCTTTAGGGAAGCTCCAAAGACAAAAGGAAAAAAATGGGCCTTAATATATTGGGATATATTGTGCCAACCAAAAATCTTGGGGGGGCTAGGAATGAGGGATTCGGAGGTGGAAAATAGAGTATGGAAGCCAAATTATGGTGGAGATGGCTTACCTCTCCAAAAATATTATGGGAAAAATTTTGGAAAGGCAAGTATGCGATGGACATCGATCAATAGAGCATCATCTTCCTTCAAGGAAATAGTTAGGGATCACTGACATGGAATGCAACATGGAAAACCAGAGGCCTAGTCCAAGAGAACGTTTTCTAGGAGGTTCGCAACAATCAAACAACACTTTTCTTAGATGATGTGTGGTAGTAAAGATCCTTGCTAATCTATTTGGACTATGTTCACCTCCTTCGTCAGGTTACTCTAGCTTCTAACAAATTCCTGGTCTCACATTACTGAAGTACCAAAAACCATGACCCCCTTTGGAGAACTTGGTGCAAACCACCTCACTGGCCGCAATCTCTCCCCAATGCACAATGGGATCTCTTATGTTTGTAGCTTCAATCTAGGAAGCTCTCCTTTTAGGAGGCGGGGGCATTCTCATATGGGGACACATGAGAAAAGGAACCTTCACCATGAAAGAAGCCTACTCGCTTTTAGCGAACCACAACTAGAATAAAAAAGAAGAGATATGGGAAAATATTTGGACCCAAAATCTATGGCCAAAAGTCTCAAAATTTCTATGGTTGGTAGCCTGGAAAAAAGATCTAACATGGGATCGAATTATCAAAAAAGGTATCGAAGGACCCTATATATGTTACTTGTGCCAATCAGCTGAAGAGAGTTCTTAACACCTTTTCAATCAATGTATTTTTAGACAATACTTATGGGATCAAGGCGAAAGTATCTTTAGGAAATTGGAAAAAATAGGGAAAGTATCAATGACACCTTATCCAACTAGTGCAAGAAGACCTCAAACAACAACATCGTTAATAGAACCTAGCAAGTCCTACCGGGTTTCTTGTTATGGGAAACCTGGAAAGAAAGAAATAGAAGGATCTTCCATGATCAGAGTCTCCCTGTAGATCAAGTCTGGTGAAAAGTATAGAAGGACATATATGAGATAGTTCTAGAATTCCAATGGTTTCCTAATGACTGGAATAGTCAGGGACAGGACAAAAGGATTTTTCATGCATGGAATATCTCCCGCAACATGAGTCAAATAGGAACATTGTGTAAGAGACACAATATTGATAGTCCCTCCACTTGGTCACCCCCGGAGGAGGGATTTATAAAACTGAACTTTGATGGATCTAAGAAAGGAAAATCGAGCCTATCAAGATATGAAGGAGCCTTCAAGGACATTGAAAGGGACCATTATAAGATTATATGAAGGATACCTTGGCGTGGAGAGAAACAATGTAGCAGAGCTCTATGCAATGTTAAAGGGTATCATAATTGCAATAGTGTTAGAAAAACAAGATCACAAAGAAATAACAATAAACAAGATGCAAATATAAATCACATAAAACACATTACAAGAGAGACACCAATATAACGTGGTTCACCCAAGATGGGCTAGTCCACAGAGGAATTTCCAGTCCTTTTTATTATACCATCCATCAAATGAAGGGATACAACCTGCAGCATATTCGCTGCAACTTCCTCTTCACTCTGTCTTAGTCTCTCTTACACAATCAAAGATATCTTTACAATGCTACAATACATTACACAACTACATTACAATGTCTTCCTTTTAAAGGGGAATTACCATGGGAAAATACCACGGGATACCCAAAACCATTGGCTCATAATCTGTTGGCCAACAAAACAACCAAAAAAAATTATTTTGGGGGCGCTTCCCATGAACCCCCATGGGGGGGGCTATGCCCCCCCACACCCCCCCACTGGTGTGAGTGTAGAGTCCACCTGCATATTATATAAAACTGGGGTACAAACACGGTTGTAACAACATCATCTCTAAATCAGGAAGATCAGGCTCCACAACCAACAATCTCCCACATGGAGACTGATCACAGCAACTCCACCGTTGCTGGACTATGATCAAAACCTTGGACCTAGAAAATTTCTCATCTTTACCTTCACACTAGAAGGCAAACTGAAATTGAGTAGGAAACTGAGCAAGAACTCAATTTTTCTATGGTTACTACCTTTGTCAACATGTCTGCAGGATTCTGGCTAGTATGTATCTTTTCCAGCTTCAACAGTTCATCTTCCAGAACATAGCATATGAAATGGTACTTTAGATGTATATGTTTAGTCTTAAAATGGAATACTGAGTTCTTTTCAAGATGAATGACACTCTAGATGTCACTATACAACATGTTATCATCCTGCTTCTTACCCAATTCCTCCATGAACATCTGCAACCAAATCATCTCTTTACTAGTCTCTGTAGCAACAACATACTCTTCTTCCATTGTTGAAAGTGAAACAACCTCTTGCAGCTATGAAATCCAACTTATTGGTGTTCCACCTATAGTAAATACATACCCTGTGGTGCTTCTCCTACTATATTTATCACCTGCCATATCTACATCAACATATCACTGTAGAACAGTGTATGAATATCCAAAACATTATGCATGAGTGGTAGTACCTCTCAAATACCTGAGAATCCACTTTACTGCCTTCCAATGTTCTTTACCTGGATTTTTCATATACCTGCTCACAACTCCCACTGCATGTGCAATATCTGGCCTTGTACACACCATGACATACATCAAGCTTCCAACTGCTGATGAATAGGGAACCGTGGACATGTAATCTATCTCTTCCTATGTCTTGGGACACATCTCCTTACTTAGTTTGAAATGGTTGGCCAAAGGTATACTAACTGTTTTGCATTATTCATTCTAAACCTCTCCAACACATTTTGTATGTACTCACCCTGAGACAATGTCAATTTGCATTTTTTTTTTGTCTCTTGTTATTCTCATACCAAGGATTTGCTTTGCAGCACCCAAATCCTTTATCGCAAATGAATTATCTAACTTCTTTTTTAGCACATTCATATCTTGCATGTTAGACCCTGCAACAAGCATGTCATCCACGTACAATAACAACATAATATATCTTCCATTATCTAGCCTCTTGAAATAAACATAGTGGTCAAAATGGCATCTATTATAACCTTGTTCTATCATAAACCTATCAAATTTCAAACACCACTGCCTTGGAGCTTGCTTCAGACTATACAAGTTCTCCTTCAACCTGCATACCAAATTATCCTTCCCTTTGACCTCATACCCATATGGCTGCTGCATATAAATCTCTTCCTCCAAATCTCCATGGAGAAAGGTTTTTTTTTACATCTAACTGTTCAAGATGCAAATATTCTACCTCCACTAGACTTAAAATAGTTCTAATTGAAGTCATTTTAACAACAGGAGAAAATATTTAATCAAAATATATACCTTTCTTTTGTGCAAACCCCTTTACAACAAGTATGGTCATGTACCGCTTCTTTCCTCCATCTTCTTTCTTCAACCCGTAAACCCATTTATTCTGCAATGCTCCTTTACTAGCAGGAAACTGAACAAAATCCCAAGTCCAGTTTCTTATCAATGAGTCCATCTCCTCATTCATGCCTTGCTCCCACTTCTTTCTAGTTTCCACATGCATTTCTTCTTCATAACATTCTAGTTCACCAGAATCAGTCATCAATAAATAACACAGTGAAGGCGAGAATCGTTCAGGGGGTCTACTTAACCTGGTAGATCTTCTAACACTTGCAGGAGTTTGAGGTACCAGTTGTTGTTCTTGATTTTCTGGCACCTTTGGAACTTAATTTTCTTTGATTTCATCAAGCACTGTGTACTCTGTTTTTTCCTTCTCCATTTTCTTTCCCTGCAACTGATCTTTATACATGACTTTTTCATTGAATACCACATCTCTACTCCTAATGATTTTGTTATTTTCATAATCCCATAAGCGATAACCAAAATCATCAACCATGTATCCAATAAAGGTACATTTCTTGGATTTAGCCTCAAGCTTTGTTATATTTTCTTTATCAATATGAACAAATGCTTAACAACCAAAAGTTCTCATAAAATAGTAGTTTACCTTTTTACCTGTCTATGCCTCCTCTAGAATACCACCATCCAAAGCACTTGAAGGCCCTCTGTTTATTAAGTAAACAGTGGTATCTATCGTATCTTCCCAAAACTGTAAGGGAAACCCTACATGCAATCTCATACACCTTGCACGCTCCATGATTGTTCTGTTCATCCTTTTTGACACACCATTTTCTTGTGGTGTTCCCGGTATTGTCTTCTCTTTACGAATCCCATGGTATGAACAATAACTATCAAACTATTTTTTGTAGTATTCACCTCCATTATCATATCTAAGACACTTCAACCTTTTTCCTGTCTCATTCTCAACCAAATATTTCCATTTCTTAAAAGTAGCAAACACATCATATTTTTGTCTAATGCAATAAACCCAAGTTTTCCTAGTTGCATCATCAATAAATGTAACATAATAATGAGTCACTAAGAGATTGTACCGGAGCCAGTCTGCATACATATGTATGAACAAGCTCTAACTTTTCACTATTCTTCTATTTCCCAACCCTGAGAAATATGACTCATGTTTTCCATAAAAACAGTTCTCACAGAATTCCAAACTTACCTGCTTCAGATTTGGCAGCAAATTCCTAGAGTGGAGAATTTGCATCCCCTTCTCACTCATGTGGCCAAGCCTATGATGCCACAATGTTGTATATGTTCATGTGGAAGCTAAAGAGATAGAACATTCGGTATTATGAGGACATTAATACAATGTACCTATCCTGTCTCCTTTTGCTATCACCATCCTTTAGTGATCTTTCACCATGTTTCACCAAACGTAGATAAACAACCACCATCTCCCAACTTCCCAGTTGAGATCATATTTATTTTCATATCAAGAATATGGCTTACATATTTCGACATTCATTCACCATTCTTTAACTTTATATGTACCTTACCCATTCCAACAATTTTACATCGCTCATCATAACCCAATAAAACATGTCCAAAATCACTTGGAACATAATCATGAAAGAATTCCCTATGGGGTGTAGCATGACATGAAGCCTTTGAATCTACTACCTAGTAATCACTAGTATTATCTAATGTAAGAATCAAAGCATCTTGTAATACATCACCTGCTACATGTGCTTCCTAAGTAGTCTCATGTTGTCCATCTCGTTTCTTCTTTAGAGATTTGCAGTCTTTTTTTAGATGTCATTTCTTTCCACAATTCCAACACTCTATCTTTCCCAGTTTGGACTTGGATCTGCCCATTTTAGACTTGTTGCGATTACCTGGGCTCTTTCCTCTCTCCCTTTGTGTTGCTCTGCTCTCCATGGTCAACACATTACCTAATATCTCACATGTGCTTTTCCTTGCTAAGAATAACACCAACAACATCATCAAATTTGAAAGTGTTTGAACCAGAGACTAAGTTACTTACATCCATGACTAAGCCATTCCAGCTTTCTGACAATGAACACAAGATTAGAAGAGCCCTAACCTCATCATCAAAGTTCACTTTTACAAAACTTAGCTGATTTATAATTGTATTAAATTCATTTAAATGATCAGCAACAGATCCACCTTCTGACATCTTCATATTGAATAAACGCTTCATTAGAAATACCTTGTTGGTTGTCGAAGGTTTTTCATATAGCTTACCCAATGCATTCATCAGACCCTCCGTTCTCTTTTCTTTTGAAATATTGAAAGCCATCGATGAAGCCATGCACAACCGTATTGTTTCCAGTTTGTTTATGTCAAGAACCTCCCATTCTTCGTCCTTCATAGTCGTCGATTATTTTGTTTTTCCTCCCAACGGTAGGAATAGATCCTTCTGGTACAGATAGTCCTCCATTTGCATCTTCCTGTAACTGGTTGTTTTGGCCGTTAAATTTATCAACGTTAAACTTTCCTTCTTCCACCATTGCTCCCACTCAAACCAAGAACCCTTTTTTTCCTGCGAGTTTAACTGCCAAATAGACCTTTGGCTATGGTACCAATTGTTAGAAAAACATGATCGCAGAGCAATAACAATAAACAAGACGTAAATATAAATCACATAAAACACATTACAACAGAGACACCAATATAACGTGGTTCACCCAAGATGGGCTAAGTCCACATAGAAATTGAAAGTTCTTATTATTATACCATCCAGCAAATGAAGGGATACAAGTTGCAGCACATTCGTTGCAACTTCCTCTTCACTCTCTCTCAGTCCCTCTTACACAATCACGAAGATCTTTATAATGCTACAATACATTACACATCCGTATTACAATGTCTTCCTTTTAAAGGGGAATTACCATGGAAAAATACCACGGGCTACCCAAAACCATGGACCTGTGATATGTTGGCTAACAAAACAACACAAAAAATTTCTTTCAGGGGCTTCGCCCCCGGACCCCTGTGGGGGGTCGATGCCCCCCCACATCCCCCTACTGGGGTGAGTGTACAATCCACCTACATATCATATAAAACTGGGGTACAAACACGGCTACAACAACATCATCTATGAATCAAGAAAATCAGGCTCCACAACCAACAAATAGAAGCAAGATACACAAAGGTGATCATTAAAGGGGACTCTAAGCTTATGGTGCAGATTCCAACTAGACTCCTTAATGGAAATAGTGTCAGCAAAACAAACCCAAGCTAGAGATTAAATTCCAAAATGGAGGTACTTACCTCTAGCCTTCATTACTCCATTGCTTTTATCTCTCATCATATAAGGAGAGATGCAAATAAACTTGCAGACAATTTAGCAAATTGGGGGGTGGACCATCCTCAAGAAAAATGTGATCAACTTTGGGAAGCAATGGATCCAAACTCAGGACATGATTCCTCAAGACGAGTGTTATGGGATAAGGACAAGCACCTCAACACATGGACACTTGGATTAACAAGGAGAAGGACTGGGTTGATGTATTGGAAGGTGGCCACCCCAACTTCGGCTGTAAATCATGCTTCGACGGAGAAAATCATTTACCATCTTAAAGGAATAGACCCGCCCATAATAAAAATATGGAATGCTGTGTGAGGCCCTAATATTTCCCCTGTGTGAATGGTTATGACGGTTTGTGAGAGTTCATGCCATGAAAGCATGGTACTTCGAAGGGTGGATAAGCCACCGACTACGACAGGTCAACACCAAAACCTCTTCCCTATTCTGGTTCTCAGTTGCGTCAACTTGGGGCATCCTCGGCGTAAGACTATCCCTGTGATTTCCTCTCTTGACTTCGGTCTCTATGATAGCAGGAGGGTGGTCGGGTCCTGGACGGGTGATAATATTAGCATTGTGCACACCAAAACCATGAAGAGGAAGACGATTGTTGGACCCAAGCACTGCCACATGGTGATGGCTCAACAGGAATTGGATAATGCGAAAGGGAATTTTGAAACCAAGGTCAGGCCCTTAGCCATATATCACATTGAGGGCCTAGAGAGAAGGCTAAGAAATTAATGGAGATTCCCAAATGCTAGTAAGTTGGAAGATGACTTTGGGGGTATTGTGGAAGAAGTTGGCGCATCGCAAACCAAAGAAACGCAACAATCCAAAATGATGTGAATCTTTTGGTGCATGAAATCGATGTTTAGCATGGCTATGGAGGACTACTTGAAAGGAAAGGTGGGAGAGAATGTAGGGGTTGTGAAGGTGGAAGCACGTTTGGTGGGGTTGGAGGAATATATGAAGCGGCTAGCTCATAACCAAGTGATCTCAAACGAGCACATCAATTCCAAGTTGAATTCTTTGGCACAAGAGCTTACTGGAAATATATTTAGCAAGTTGTCACAGGTCAGTTAGGTGCATCCGCAGCTGAAGTACTGGTGTTTCCCTGAGGCAGTCAAGCGAGCGAACAAAGAGGAGAATTCAAGTCCTACTTCCTCCCTTATTGTTATCTCTGATGAGGATTTGGTTTAATTTCTGGTATTGGGTGTTCAAAATAAGTTTCCCTATCATGTTTTTGGCCATGACCCTCATCCCGTGGGGGATATTCAGACATGTTGGTTGTGTTTTTCTTTTAGACTCTTGGCTCTGACATTGACAGTTTCTAGGATTTATGTTTATGGTCCCTAGGATAAACTCTTCATGGTTCTAGTGCTCTTTCTTTGTCATCTAGATGCATCCAACATAGTGTAACTCTGATTTTGCTATGTACATTTATTTTTACTAGTGCAATATAATACCGAACTTTACAAAAAAAAAAAAGTGATTGTCCTCTTAGTAATATAATAAAAGGTTGGTTGCAACATGAA
Organism: Larix kaempferi; assembly: GCA_027924585.1. Classification (NCBI taxonomy): domain Eukaryota; kingdom Viridiplantae; phylum Streptophyta; class Pinopsida; order Pinales; family Pinaceae; genus Larix; species Larix kaempferi. Next base: position 2,009,776 of record BSBM01000649.1, on the reverse strand, counting down.
TAAATGTAATTATTTACCAACTTCTACTATCATATAAAATTGTAAATTAATATTTTATTTCGTTATTTTATATTGATTTTGTTTTTTATTTGTGATAATATATGTGTTTTAAAATATGATAGTTTTTTATGTAAATGAGAGTGTTTTTAAAAGTGATTGTCCTCTTAGTAATCTAATAAAATATTGTTGTAATATGAATAAATATAATTATTGGATCTTCTTCTATTTTTATATGGGATATGTTTTGTGTTTGGTATCAAATAATATACTGCTAATACTAATTATAATTGCCTCATAAATTTACCATTATTGGATCACTCTTTTAATTCTAAATACCTCATCTACATTGATTAAACCAAGATTTTGGCATCTACCTCTCATTATTCTTCCCACTTTATGAAAGAAACTCTAGAAATAGAACATAATCCAAACAATTTTAATTGTGAAGATTGTTATAAACTAAGTCAAATGTGGAAACTTTTAATTCACCATCTAAGCCATTAACTCATTTTATCTTTCCTCTCTTCATAATAACTCTTATCACTTTCACCTCCCTTTTCTCCCCCTTATTTTTCATTCCTCTCCCTCTCTCCCTCTCTTCTCTTTATATTTCTCTTGATTTTCAATCTCTTCTCATTTTCAAGTCTTATCCTAAATCCTTTAGCTCATGTCTCCATCATTCCTCCTCTATATTTCAATCATATTTGGTTTGTTGTGCCTCATTCATTTATGCTTATTATTATTTTGATTTCTAATTTTTCATTTTCATTTTTAGTTAAATGCTTTCATCATATATATATATATATTTCTTCTTTATTTATTTAATTACCTTATTCTATTTGTAACATTTTTTTAAGTAAGTTAGTTGTGTCATCCTTCTATTACTGAGTAATTTACATAGGGAGTTGTCTAAATGATCTACGATTTCACCTGGAAATCCTTTCTCCGACGATCGTGCGAAAACCGTCTCAGCTCTGACAAGTGCTATAATCTGCAGAATGACCTTCGATAGGAAATATTCAGACAAATATGTAATTGGTAGCACTGGATTCGATTCGTTGGTCAAATAAATTATGCTCACAGAACTGGATTCGATTCGGGGATTAACAGACGATCGTCGGAGGAAGTATTTTCGGGAGAAATCGTAGATCATTTAGACAACTCCATTTGCATAGTATACAAAATTGTCTTATGGATGGCCTGCCACATGAGAAACTATTCTAGCCATAAGGAACCTATTCAATTCGGTAGTAAGTCTAAGATCCATGTCAATATCAAGATTGTCTCTAAGGGAGAGACCTGCCCAGAATAATCAAGAAACCAAGGTCTCCCCCTCTATACATTACTTGTTTCAAAGTAAAAGTAATTAATGTTTTCCACGACAGTCATACTGCTAGATAACTTATGATTAACAAAACTACAAAGAACCTTTTTAAACCTATTGATTTTCATCCATGGACAAAGTTATAGGGTTAGAAATTGTGCCAATAGTGCACTACTCCATTTGAAGCGAGGTGTCTGTCATGTATTCTAAGGTCTCCAACTTGGTATGGAGTATGTGTAGGTCGTCTCTCATCTCTCTAATAAAGAACTGAGTCCCTTTGCGCCAGTGGTCTCTGTTTAGAAGAGGTTTTCCCAACAAATTTTTTATTAGCTAGTACTTATCTGAAGCCTGATCAGAGTTTTGATCCTCCAAGGAAAGTGTCACCAACTGATCCTCCACTTCCTCAATTTCTTGATGGATAGGAAATGGAATTTCCCAACTGTAAGACTCCCATTGAATAAGTGTTTCAACGACTGCTTCCTCCTCTTCGACACACAACACCCATTGCCTAAGTGACATGGCAATGAATCATGTGACAATGTCATGACCAGAGCCAAGGCCTTTGCATCCTACACCAAGCCAAGACTCCTACGCCTTAGAGTAATGTTGAGACCTGATGACCCTTCTACCTTTTCGAGACCAACAAACAAGCAAAACAAACCATAGAGTTGTGTGATTATAGCCTATCATCTTCCCATAACCATTCTACTCCGCATCAGCATGAAACTAATGCACCATTACTGCATAAGAAAGAACATTCATTTTCCCACTCAAGCCCAAACACCAAGGAGACAACTTGAGGCTCCCCTCTTTAACTCCCCATGTCATCATCATGTTGAAATGATCCATCTATCGCTTCCCCTATATGATCCATCCCATTCTGGTAGCCAGTTTCCTCCCTTGGCACGTGAAGGCTAGTTGTCCAGGCATCCACATTCGAGAATTCGATTTACAACATTGTAACAATATAATTTGCAATATTCTGAAATCTTTATGACAATATGATATCTACTACTCACTTCTACTAATAAAATAGTTGTTTTAATATAAATAACCTCCACCCCTATGTTATATTATAGATAAAAATATATTTTTAGAAATTGAAATGAAATCTCAAAATTATTAACATAATCATGCCCCGCACAATTAAAATACAACCATATTTATACTAATAATAATTATTCTCTTCTTTTAAATAATAATCATAAAAAATGTAACAAGGGAATTATTACAGTAAAAAATACAGAGTTTGTGAGGAGAATACTTCTATAATTTTCTTCCATTACTGGCTGGGCATAAATAGCCACTGTACAAAGCTTTAGATCCTATAGTTTTGGACTGATTAACTAACTATAAGGAAACTATAGCTGTCGAGATACAATCACATATTTACAGGGATTCTAGTAATTCTAGTCTATATGTACAGCTAGCAGTAGAGACAAATTAGGGGCTAGAATATTGGAGAACCAACTTGGAGATAATTACTCCTGATTGTCAACACTCACCCTCAAGTTGGTGCGTAGATGTCGCTCATGCCTAGTTTGTCGAGACAGTCATTAAATGCTTGGTTTGACACTTCCTTGGTCAGCACATCAACAACTTGGTCTTGAGATCGAACATGAGGAACTTCAATCAATTTTTCTTCCAGTTTCTCCTTGATAAAATGCCTATCAACCTCAACATGTTTAGTTCGATCATGTTGGACAGGATTATGGGCAATATCACACGCTGCCTTGTTATCACAATATAACTTCATAGGGCTGACTTGCTTAATATGTAAATCTTGCATCAGATTTTTGATCCACATTAATTCGCATATTGCCTTAGCCATTCCTTTGTATTCGGCTTCAACACTAGATCTCGCAACTACCTCCTGTTTTTTACTTCTCCAAGTAACCAAATTTCCTCCTACAAACGTGAAATAACCAGATGTAGAACGTCTATCTTGAACTGACCCAGCCCAATCTGCATCTGTATAGCCGTTAATATCCAAACTGTCTCCTTTTGTGAATAAAATTCCCTTTCCTGGAGATGACTTCAAGTAGCGTAAGATACGGATGACAACATTCATATGTTCTTCGCTTGGGGAGTGCATGAATTGACTAACCACACTCAGCGCATAAGCTAAATCAGGCCGAGTATGTGCAAGATACATTAATCTTCCAACCAGTCTCTGATAGCGTTCTTTGTTAGCAGGAACTTGATTTGAATGCACACATAGTTTCAGATTTTCTTCCATAGGAGTGCTAGCTGGACTACATGTTGTCATACCAGTTTCATTTAGTAAGTCTAAGGAATATTTTCTTTGTGACAGAAAAATACCTTTCTTCGATCTTGACACTTCAACTCCGAGGAAATACTTCAATTCACCGAGGTCCTTCATCTCAAACTCACGGGCAAGATGCTCCTGTAGTGTTTTCCTTTCTTCAAGATCATTTCCAGTCACTATCATATCATCAATGTACACAATAAGAGATGTGATTTGTTCTTCATTATGCTTCAAGAATAGAGTGTGATCTGAGTTACTTTGCTTGTAACCAATAGACTTCATAAAACTTGTGAACCTTCCAAACCATGCTCTAGGAGACTGCTTCAAACCATATAGGGATTTTCTCAACCTATAGACCTGTTTATTACCTTTAGTCTGTAAATTACAACCAGGGGGCAACTCCATATACACTTCTTCTTGGAGATTTCCATGCAGAAATGCATTCTTTACATCAAACTGGTGTAAAGGCCAGTCAAGATTCACCGCCAGAGATAATAGAATACGAACAGTATTAATTTTGGCCACCGGTGCGAATGTCTCCATATAATCAATTCCACATGTTTGAGTGTATCCCTTGGCGACAAGTCTTGCTTTGAACCGTTCAATAGTTCCATCGGCTTTGTATTTAATGGTGAAGACCCACCTACATCCAACAGGTATCTTCCCTTCAGGAAAGTCAACAACTTCCCACATTGAGTTCTTTTGAAGGGCCTTCATTTCTTCATTCGTTGCCTCCCTCCATCTGGGATCTTTCAAGGCTTCCTGCACATTGTTAGGAATAGATACAATAGATAATTGATTGACAGATGCCATACTTTGCTTTGAAAATCTATGGTAGGATACATAGTTATTTATGGGATATTTAGATTTAGAGTTGAGGACAGGTTCATAGCTAACTTTGGGTTTCCCTCTTGTGACTCGATTGGGTAACACTTTTAGGTGAGGTTCAGATTCAGAATTTTCATGAGTCATGGTGCGAGGGATATATGAGAATTCAGGTTGTGATGATATAGAATGGATAATAATACACGCTCTGATACTAAGTCAAAAATACAGAGTTTGTGAGGAGAATACTTCTGTAATTTTCTTCTATTACTGGCTGGGCATAAATAGCCACTGTACAAAGCTTTAGATCCTATAGTTTAGGACTGATTGATTAACTATAAGGAAACTATAGCTGTCGAGATACAATCACATATTTACAGGGATTCTAGTAATTCTAGTCTATCTGTACAGCTAGCAGTAGAGACAAATTAGGGGCTAGAATATTGGAGAACCAACTTGGAGATAACTACTCCTGATTGTCAACAATTACAAAACCGTTCTTACAAGCTTTATAAAGTAATTTTAAAAGAGCCAATGGCGAAAAGCATTTGTGTTAAAAAAATAAAAAATAAATATTCCAAAGACCTCATTGTCTAATCAATTAATACTTTAATAGACAATTATTTTCTTTACAACCAGGATAGGGGAGTCGGATAATATTTCCATATGCATAATGGGTGCTTTTCACCTTTTTAATACTTCATTGGCTTGGTGAGGTATAAATGAAGCCAACTTTATATGCAAAACAGAGTTCTCACATGCTCTCGGTGCGTTGGATCATTCCAACGATGCATCCCAAGTCTAACACACTTCTAAGTAAAGCCAGAACCCTATCGGATGAATATGTATCACCATAAATGAATACTTCCATTTAAATCCACATACCCACTTTTCAAATCCTTTGTCAGCAGAAAGTCAGTATTGGACTTCATTTTCAAACTCTTCTTCATGTTGCCTTTCTGTGGTTTTCAGTGCTTTGCTTTTTCCACAACAATGCAGGAGCTGCATGAGCTATTGGGAGAGCTGCTATGAGCACAACTTGCCCAAGATAGAAGCCCCTTCTTCCAGTACAACTAGTGATGGAATTTGACAGGAAAAATGCCCGTCATGGAACATTTTGACTGTATTTGACGGTTTGAAATTTTGGTTAACCGTCTTGTGTGAAGGGTAATAAAATTTCTAAAACCTATTTTTGAAGGGTGATAACATTTATATACCGTCATTATATTGTACTACTATTTTTGAAGGACAACAAAATTCCTAAAGTGTCATTATATTACTAATTTAATGATAGTATTTATATATTTATGTTATATAAAACTATACTTTCTAAATTCCAACTTCCAAAGCATATATTCACTAAATAAATAGAAACTATTTTTGAAAAGGACAAAAAATTTCCTAAAATATCATTATATTATTAATATATTTATGTTATATAAAACTATATTTTCTAAATTCCAACTTCCAAAGCATATATAATCACTAAATAAATAGAAACATCTATTAAATTAAAATTATTTCCATGTCTTTCCATTTACAAATTGCATTGATTTGTTAAACTATACTTGCTAAATTTCAACTTCCAAAGCATACATTCACTAAATAAATAGAAACATCTATTAGCTTAAAATTATTTCCATGCCTTTCCATTTGCAAGTTGCATTGATTTTAGTGCAATGAGCATCTAGAATCTACAAATTTCAGTGCCCAATGCTCATTGATTGTATTAGCATGCTACAAAAACTTTGGGAGTTGGAAGTTGGGCACTGCATGGCCATGGAGAAAGACACTTATTTGCATTATGAGAGGTAATGCTTGCACTATTTTTTTGGGTATGTCTGTGTATTTTTTAATAATTTTAAATAACATCAGTGTATGCAGTGATTTATCCCATAATTTCAGTCATCTATATAGATTCGGACTCAAAGAGTATTGGTTAATTCCTCAACTCCCATTGAAATTGAAATGAACATCTCTTATATTTCTCTCATGGTTCAATTTGAGTGAGAGATGTAGAATTTAAATCAAGGCAAGTACTAAATAAGGGGTTGATAGACATGAAATCTGTGTACAACATTTGGAATAAAAATAGTCTATGCAATTTGTAAAATAAATGAATATATAGCTTTTTAGTGGGAATATTGATTCAATTCAAGTATATTGTAACTCTTACCTCCATTTGATGATATCAATTTTACAAACAAAAATAATTATGTGATATTTTTTTTTTATATGCATAATTGTATGAAATTAAAAAATCATTTTTTTGGTTTATTTATGCTTTATTGTTTATTTAATTCTGCATATTATGATGTGTCTTCATATTTACTCTTTTAAGTTATCTTTTTATATAATATTAATTTATTACATAAATGGTAAATAAAATGAATATGAATCGATGATATTAATAACTATTATTTTAATTTTATTATAAAAAGTCAATAAAATAAATATTATTTTGAAAATAGTCAACAAAATTTATTATAAAAAAGTCAAGAAAATAAATGTTATTTTGAAAAAGTTAACAAAATTAAATTATTAAAGGATGATATTTTTTACGAGACTTCATTGTTGAAGGGTAAAATTTTAAACAAAACGTTTCACAACCGATAATATAAAAACCCAAAACGTTCGGAAAAAAAATCTGACGGATGAAATGAAAACCAAATTCCAACACTGAGTACAACCTTCAGAGACTACCCACTTTCCCTTCTTCCATTACGTCTTCTTGCTGACAACTTGAGATTCCATGCATATTTACGGTCACTCGTTGTCTAATCATTAAATACTTTCATTGCCACTTATCATCTATTCCAATAATACTTAGCTTCTTCTTGCCGCGAGGATATGGGAATAGAATAAATGTTTCCATACGCATAGCACCTTCTCTATTTCTTGCCGCGAGGATATGGGAATAGAATAAATGTTTCCATACGCATAGCACCTTCTCTATACTTCGCTGGCGTGGCGTGGCGTGGCGAGGTATAGAACGAATACTTCCATTTAAATGTATCTATCCTCTGTCTCACAAAGTATTTGGACTCCATTTTCAAACTCTTCTTCATATTTCCTTTCTGCTTGCCAGTGCTTTTTCCCACAACAATGAGGAGCACAATGAACTAGTAGCTAATTCAGCTAGAGAATGAATTCTTACATTATATATATGCATACATCCAGTTATAACTGGCATACATTTTTGCAAAAAGAGACGTCGCAGAATGAACTAGCTAGCTGCTCGTATGAGAGTTGTGAAGAAGAAGACGGAGACTGTTTTAGAGTGCAAAGTGTTATATTGATTGAAACATTGGCAATAGCAATGAGTCAGTTCATTCATCAGGTAGGTATGTCAAGTGTTATGTCTGAAATTTGTTCCTCTATGCTGTAAGAAAATAGCAGAACAGAGATCGATCAAACTATTTAAAGATGGATCAGAAAAATAGAAGAACAGAGATATAAATAGTTGTAGAAAGTACAGGGTGCAAGGTGATTGAAGGAACAGTTATAGTAGAAACCATGTCAAGCTGCAAGAAGGCCTTTGATTAGTTCTCGTCCATCTATCTAATCATTTATAACAGTTAAAAAATGTGAATGAGTTATTCATCCATCCGTCGCCCGTCACTGATAGAGTTATTCAATTGAAATTATTATCATTTGCATTGATTGAAAATAGTAGTTGAATAGAGAAATTTGCAGTGATGAAGAGTTTTTCACCTCTTTGGAATTGAGAAGAAAGGCGTAGATGAAAAAAAACAAAGGAAAAGTTGTCCCGTGACTGCAGCTATTGGTTTAGCTAACATACTGTAACCTCAACCTCAGCCCGTGTAGAGCGCAGCTCTAGAGAGGAATAGTTGAATTGGAGATGCTGCTCAGGGAATTATGACACAAAGATAAAATGGCCAGTCGGAGCCCTGGGATAAAAGTCTCGACGGTATTCGCGAAACCCGTCATGCTGCATACCTTTTCAGAGTTACTTGGCCTCTGTTTTTGGTGCACATTCTGAGGCAATACTACATACTCGGTACTCTTTCATAGCTCTTATCCTTCCACTTCCTCGTGAAAGACTTCTACGGAAATTGACGTTCTTTGGCATCTCTTTGCTTGCACTTTCTTTTGAAAAACTTTCTACGGAAACTAATATTAGAACAAGCTAATTTACAGAGCAATGTTTATTTGTTAATGGAGCAGAATTTGTGGGAGTGATCTCCTCCAAAGGCGAAGCAAAACAGAGACCAGAATGCCAAAGCCTTCTCTCGAACATGTCGGAATTGCTGTCCTCTAACAGATTGATTTACTTTCCATTCAAAGAACTTCAGCTAGCCAGTTATAAAATCCTCAGTCAGCAGAAGGTACTGGACTCTATTTTCAAACTCTTCTTCATATTTCCTTTCTGGTTTCCGGTGCTTTTTCCCACAACAATGGGGATCTGCTGCGGCAAGAAGTCAAAAACTGAGAAGCCTGATGAGGAGGAAGTACTGAAAGCCAAGGCAGAAGATGAAAGGAAAAAGAAAGAAGCAGAGAACGAAAGAAACGAAAGAAAGGCAAAAAATGACGAGGACGAGAAAGCAAAGAGGGCTGAAGAAAAGAAAAAGGCAAAGGATGCGGAAGCAAAGAGGGAAGCAAAGAGGGTCGAAGAGGAGAAAGCAAATAAGGCCGAGGAAAAGAAAAAGGCAGAGGAGGCGGAAGCAAAGAAGGCCGAGGAAAAGAAGAAGGCAGAAGAAGATAAGAGGAAGAGGGCTGAGGAAAAGAAAAAGGCAGAGGCAGAGGCAGAAGCAAAGAGGGTCGAGGAGGAGGAGGCGAAGAGGGCTGAGGAAAAGAAAAAGGCAGAGGAAGATAAGAGGAAGAGGGATGGGGAAAAGAAAAAGGAAGAGGCAGAAGCAAAGAGGGCTGAGGAAAAAAAAAAGTCAGAGGAGGTCGAAGCAAATAGGGCTGAGGAAAAGAAAAAGGCAGAAGAGGCAGAAGCAAAGAGGGCCGAGGAAAAGAAAAAGGCAGAGGAGGATAACAGGAAGAGGGCTGAGGAAAAGAAAAAAGCAGAGGAGGCGGAAGCAAAGAGGGCCGAGGAAAAGAAAAAGGTAGAGGAAGATAAGAGAAAGAGGGCTGAAGAAAAGAAAAAGGCAGAGGAGGCAGAATCAAAGAGGGTCAAGGAGGAGGAAGCAAAGAGGGCTCAAGAAAAGAAAATGGCAGAGGAGGCAGAAGCAAAGAGGATCAAGGAGGAGGAAGCAAAGAGGGCTGAGGAAAAGAAAAAGGCAGAGGAAGATAAGAGGAAGAGAGCCGAGGAAAAGAAAAAGGAAGAGGAGGAGGAAGCAAAGAGGGCTCAGGAAAAGAAAATGGCAGAGGCGGCAGAAGCAAAGAGGGTCAAGGAGGAGGAAGCAAAGAGGGATGAGGAAAAGAAAAAGGCAGAGGAAGATAAGAGGAAGAGAGCTGAGGAAAAGAAAAAGGCGGAGGAAGAGGAAGCAAAGAGGGCTGAGGAAAAGAAAAAAGCAGAGGAAGATAAGAGGAAGAGGGTTGAGGAAAAGAAAAAGGCAGATGAGGTGGAAGCAAAGAGGGCTATGGAAATGAAAATGGCAGAGGAAGATAAGAGGAAGGGGACTGAAGAAAAGAAAAAGGAAGAGGAGGCAGAAGCGAAGAGGGCAGAGGAAAATAGAAAGGCAGAGGAGGCAGAAGCGAAGAGGGCCGAGGAAAAGAGAAAGGCAAAGGAAGATAAGAGGAAGAGGGCGGAGGAAGATAAGAGAAAGGCAGAGGAAGATAAGAGGAAGACAGCGGAGGAAAAGAAAAAGGCAGAGGAGGCCGAAGCAAAGAGGGTCGAGGAGGAGGAAGCAAAGAGGGCGGAGGAAAAGAAAAAGGCAGAGGAAGATAGGAGGAAGGAGCAAGAGAGAAAGGTGAAAGACGAAGATGAAAGGAAAATAAAGGAAACAGAAAGAAAAATAAGAATGTTTTAGTGTTTAGAACGCCGCACAAACAAAGAGTATATTGCAAATTGAGACATCATTGGCTAAAAGAAACATCAAAGCTGTAGTTATAATCTTTTTACAATTCTTTCGTATGAACTTTTATAGATATTACATGTCTCCATGAAAACAAACAAAAATATTATACTCTATTCTGTTTTTCAATTGTTTGGAATGTTGAAATTGAAATGCTCAGATTGCATAATTGAGGCGCTTGGTTTTTTTCAGGCTTTTGAACCTATCTGTGCTTTTAAACCTATCTGTGAATCCAATCCATGATATCAACCTTTTGAATCTAGCCATGGCATTCAACATTTGTTTCGATCAATTTTAACATTTAGGCTAAATTTGCCTGGACAGATTCGTGCCCTGCCTCATCAGAAAAGGGCTAAATTAGCGCTAAGAACTAGTTAACCGCGATCAACAATATTTTGATGTCAAAATATATGTTAAAACACAGTCAGAAATCGTTACAGAAATTTTGAAATGAAAAACCTTATCAAACAGCTCGGTTGATTGCGCCTGTTGTTCAATCCTCTGTCGTTCGTTGGCACTGTTCAGCCTCCTGGCCGGCCTGCTTCTTCATATCTTGCATCTGCTACTTCCATAATTAGCACGTAACTCTGAACTATCTTAAAAAAATTATAAAAAAATAATTATATTACCAATTCAAGAAACAGATTCCCAAGGTGCTTCGCAAAACAGGTTGTAGAGAATTGAATTCACGGGAGACAAATAAATAAGTAAAATAAAACGAAGCCCTGAAGAAAGAGTGCAAAAGAGCAAAGGAAAATCCTAAACCATAATGGAGGAAAATCCTGATAAAATAAACCAAAATGCATCAAAGTTGGCAGTGTATGTCAAAAAGGCAGGGTTCAAAATTCAAAGAGAACACAACTAAAATAAAATATTTAAACTTTTGAATAACTTTGACACAACACTCATGAAGGCAAGTGGATTGCAATAAGCACCCTCCACCCTCAGTCAAGGAAATAAGACAAAACCCTAAGTCTGTCAATATATATGGGAGACCCCATAAGTAACTAAGTGAATCATTTTATTTATAGTTATTGAATTTATGCGTGCCAATCGGTTATTATCTATTTGAAAGTAATATTAAAATAAAATGAAATATACTTATTTCCTATGGTTTATGTAAAGTTGTATTTTTCTCTATGATATTTTTGGGTATTAACATAATAAATTTTAAGGTTATTTGAGTTTTGTATTAAGGTTATTTGAGTTTTGTATGTATGTAGTTAAAATGGAAATAATTGTGAATAACTTAATTTAATTAAATTGTATTTATAGTAAATAATTAAATTTAATTATAGAATTATAAACAAAGAATAAAAAGTAAAGGTGGAGCACTTGTCTCTCTAACAATCGTATGCATCCATAGCAAATGGCACTACCAAGCGGGGTATGAAAACACCAAGACAAAGGAAACTAGCTAAAGACTCATAAGTCACTCACCCAACCCCATCGTTCTCATTCTCAATTAGGTTGTTCATTAATAAACACTCTAGGTAACCATCTAGACATCAAACAATCATGGCATTCTCATCCACTCCCACATAGCACAAGGAAAACATCTCCCTTATTTGTTCAACAATCCCTTTGGATTATTCTCCCCTCTCATGATTTTAATGTAGGTAGCAAGAACCCATCCCGTTCTTTTCTTTTTGGAATATTAACCTCATAGAAATATACCTTGGCTCTAAGTAAGGGAAATGAAGGCTTCCTAAACAACCTAGCTTCTACACTCCTATACAACCATCCATCTCTCCTCTCAGGTCCATAAATCACTCTCCCACAATTGGTTTTGGTCCTTTGTAGGTTGGTATATTAGTCTGAGAATGCAATTTTTAGAACGTCAGTGGTATTTGAGCATGAGAGAATGGTGAGTGAATGAGTCAATTCGAATTTAGAATGGAAAGAGTGTGCATGACAATGGAGGAGGTTCAAGTTTCCATGAGGATGGGGTATCTTACACTTCTCGATGATGGTTATACCTTGCTCCTGTGCACTCATAATTGTGCAAGGTAGACTTCCTCACCCACCACCACATACATTCAATGATTGGATTTTAAGTAAAAAATGGTGTTTGAGATTTAAACAAAGCACATGATAAAGAAAAATGTAGGAGTTAGCAAACATAGAATTATTTCGCCCCCCACCCCCCATCGATCCCCCTTACCTCTCCCCCTCTAGGGACTCATAGCTCCTCCTGTACTCTTTGCAACTACCTTCAACTTTTATATTGAGATTTAATATTTACATATATTGAGCATACCATGGAAGGTATACCACATGGTATAGGGAAAAGATAATTGTTAGAATTACATGCCTAGTCATTCACCAATAAGGGATTAGCCTTAAATTAGGTCTGTATTAGCAATCCATACAAGATGTTTACATCATTTATGCATGGGGTCATTTTATTTAAGCTCATATGGCTTGAATCCCATCATTTTAAACACTTATTTACAATTTTATACATAATTTTCCATAATACATCCAAAGGTCAAAACTAGGATATTACACGTTGTAGTTGAGCCTAGGCTATCCCTATGGTCTATCTCTCAAGTGCTAGTTTTTTAGGTTACTCAAAAAGTGTTAACACCATGTTTGGGTTGCTTTATGATATTTGGGGTACTCGATTACATTCATCCCTTGGATGGTTTGAGATGGATTGGCTCATGGGAGATGGCATGTGATGGATTTGCATAGTTGAAATAGATTGCTTGTGATTGTTTGACCTTAGATGGTTGTTGGATTGGTATTCTTCCCTTAGGATTTGGAGTTCTCTTGATAGGTTGGTGGACAACCTTTTGAGTATGGCCACATGAAGAGTTCACTTAGTTGGAGAACAACCTACTTAAAAGGAGTAGTGGTGTGCATGCTAGAGGACCACATTAGAACCTAGATGGTATGGGGTGGCTTGGATTCTTGTTCAAAGGAAAGGATTTGGCTTGAGGATTCTTGAGCTGTGACAATGTTCTTGTAGGGGTCAACTGACCTAGTGGAGTACATTTCTTAGGAGGATGGATGGATTTTGTGGGGGCTTGTGACAAAGGTATGAAGACTTACCTTGTGTAGCTATATCATCTTAGATCCCTTAATGTGTATGAACTTAGAGAATGACACATGTACTTAGGAGTTTAGCATCTCACTTGTGTTGGTCTACATGAATTCATTGTGGGTTGCTTATAAGGGCTTGAGACTACATAGTATTATTGGCCTCCCTTACCTCTCATATAAATAGAGGAAGGAGAAATCCCTTCTCATTCATTCATTCACTTATACTCACTCTTGATTTGAGAAGTGACATTGAAGAGGAGTGTTCTCTCTCTCTCTCTCTCTCTTAGTATTCTCTTGTACTTGATCTCTCTCTTACGCTCTCTCTTTTGTCTCTAGGTCCTCTTGGTCTTCTTGGAGTATTTTGGAGCATCTTGGAGGTTTGGAGTTAGGGTTTATCCCTTGGAGATTGGAGATTAAGGTTTTGTGATAAAAACCTAGGGTATTTTTGTTGGAGAAGAAAAAGAGAAAATGTTGTCTTGCATGGAGGATGTGTTGGAGTGATTTTTGTATATTGGATCTCCTTGGTTGAGCTAGGGTTTTCATATTTTTCCTAGCTAGGGCTTTGGATAACTAGTGGATTTGTACATGATTTGAGAGTGTTATGATATTTATCACTTAGGAGTTAGTTAAGATCTACTTTGGCTAATGTGTCTTTAGGTAAAGTGTGTTTCTTTAGTACCCATTAGTATGTATTTGTACATTAGTATGCATTTGTATGTATGTAATATGATGACCGAGTCACAATATGTTCTATACATAAAGTGATTTGAGAGTTTATCTTCACCTTGATCTTAATAAATATTGATTCATGGATTAGCATCTGATTGGTCCATGATCTCTATTTAAAGAGCATGGAAAGTCATTTTCTTGATGATTGATTATGAGAAAAGCTCATATGTAAATTTAATATATTACCTCAAGTAGCTATTTCACTGGAGCTATGGATGGTTTCCCTCTTCGAGGGTTTTAACTACGTAAAACATTGGTGTGTCAATATGTGATCTATTTGTGTGAATGGTTGCTTAAGGTGTTCAACCTGTGTGAAAACACCCTATTTTAGTCAAACATGGTATCATAGTACTTCAATCCATTGTTAAATGCCTAATGTGGTCAATGTTTGTCAGATTGACGCATTTTCTCGGTAAATGAATATTTTGAAACTGTGCTCTAATGTGAGTATATGTAAAACATTCTATGAGAAATCGATTTTCATCTTCAACGCTCTTAGTATCAAAAGATGACAAATTCTTTCATCCCACAATATTTTAAGAATTTTCCAACACCCTATTTCAGTATAAAACTCATAAAAGTTTCACTATAAATCATTTATATGCTTCTATTTAACCCATAAATATTTCAAAAAATAAAAATAAAAAACATTTTAAACCCAAAAGTCTGTCCTTCAAAATATTTTTAAAGCTTTACCATTTTGAAACATTATAAAAAGTTTCCCATGTAAATCCTTTTTGATATTTTAAGACTTAATGATTTTAAAACATTATAAAAAGTTTTATAACTTTATGTAAATATTTTTTGAAATTGTTTCCCAAGTAAAAATGTATATTTCTGGGAGACTCAAGCGTATAACTAAAATGCAATTCGCATTGATGGTGCAAATAAGCATGCAAGCACTATAAGGTATGTTCCCCTTCTTCTCAAAAACAATGCCTTAGTCATGTTGTTCATTTATAGAAACGTGTGTGATCTCTGTTATACAAGTAGAGTGTGTTGCTCTTTATAAATCTAGCTATGCATTTACAGATTTTATATGTTTGTTCTTGTAGTAATCATTTACTGTGAGATGATTAATTTAGGTTATTATTTAATTTGGTGTGGGGATCTGCTTTTCATATTGAGTTTATATTTTTATTTCATGTAATCTTAAATATTCTTTTCATATTGAGTTTATATTTTTATTTCATGTAATCTTGAAGTTTGACTGTGATTGGATGAATGAATCTTTCAAAGTAATGTCAGCTATAAGAAATAGCTAATCTGATTTTCAACCTTAGAAGTTTCACAACTGAATATGGTTGATTTCAGAGAGTTACATTTACAACTAGTTCTTTATTTGCAGATCTATTTTATTTTGGATATCTTTTTTACTATTAATTTAATTCAATAAGTTGGTTTAACATAGTACTTTCGATAACCAGGGTTTGTAATTGATATACATTTCTACCTCAGACGCTCACAACTTATTATTGTCAAATTTATAAAATGATATCTTATGTTTAGTTCGATTGGTTTCTTAATTTTTTATTTTCTTTTAGTGGATGTGTCTCCAAGTCTTGATTCTTTCTAGTTAATTGAATCAAGTGAAATCTAAAAAGCACTGTCAAGTGCAAGATATGCACTAGGCCTGCATTTCTACCTTAGTGATTCACAAGTTAATTAGTGACAAGTTTAGAAAAGTAAATCTTGTGGTTCGGTTGCAAGTTAATTTTGTGGCTTTTAAAGCACCTTGAAGATTTTTCCATGAACATATAGTGTTGACATTTCATAAGTATACAACCCTTGGATTGATGAATTACTGTAAAAGGATTGATGAATTAATGTAACAGGAATTATGATAATTAATTTGACTCACGAAGTTTGTGAAAATTGTGATTTATTTGTTTATTTATATAATTTATTTTCGTATGTGTTGAAGTTTGAGGGTATTAAAGTATTGATAAGACTAATCTTATCATTAACTGGTTAAATAAAAATAAGAAATTAAAAAAAAAGAAACTGTCAACCTTACAAAGTGTTTCATATTAGAATGATGTGGTTTTCCTGTAAGCTTGAAGTGGAAATCATGTAATATATCATCAACCGGATTAGATAAAAATAATAAATTAAAAAAAAATAAACCTTACAAAATGTTTCATATTAGAATGATGTGGTTTTCATGTATGCTTGAAGTTGATACATGCAATATCCTTGGTAGACTATATTCAATGGGAAGATAACTTGCAAGGACATGATGTGAAATTGTACGAGAGCATACATTTTTATTAGGAGAAGCAATCAATTAACATGCCCACATTCTACACGTGAGAACAACTACAATTAATGTGGAACAAATTCCACATAGGATATGCACATGGGACCTAATCCATAGAATTAAATATAGCTCTGTGTTTATTTAATGTTTCAAGAGCAGTGATCTAGGGGGATCTAGGATCACTCAAGATTTTAAAAAGTATTCAATGCTAATGAAAATGACACCAAGTTAAAGGGCTCATTGACACGATTTCAACGTCGCTTGATCACATCAAATGGACTCTGGATGAAGAAGATATTCACTTCTGAAGTTTCGACAAAATAGTGACTTAAGAGTGCGGAATGGCAAAAGGGGGTGCCACATGGCACCATTGAAAAGGTGACATGTGGCATCCATATGGACGTATGACATTGACGTGGCAGCTCTAGGGCATGACATGTGTCACCTTTAAAGGCATTTTTGGGCTTCCAAATGGCCCAATAAAAATATGACATGTGGCGGCTTTTTGGTGATGACACGTCACATGTTGCAGGATGGACAACATGGTGATATAGTTGGCATCCAGTTGGAAGTGAAATGAAAGTCTCTCTGTCAACTACGTGGCAGACAACATCGCAGGTTGTACATGATGTGGCCCAATCCGGACATGACACGTGGCTCCCCGAGTTTGCCTAAGTTTGGTTGATTTCCGAAAATTTTGTTATGGTCAACGGCATTATTTGACATAGAGTTGTATGATTATGTTATAAAAGGAATGGTTAAACCGGGTTTGAACCGTTGACCTCATATTCACCAACAAATAGGCTTTACCATTAGACCATGATCAAAACATTGAAGCAATTAGCGGAGGCGGAGGTGTCATTAATTAATGGGAATGGTTGGTCAAATAGTATTAAAATGGGATTTTGCAGGTTTGAACTGTGGACCTCCCAACTATATTTTGACCATTGTAAGAACATAAAGTTTGGCGCATGGATATGTTTGGTGGAAATTCCAACCAACGACCGAAATATACATATACATAAAACCACCGTCATAACCATATATTTTGGTTATGCCATTCTAAGTTTATCACATGGTTGGCATGGTTTATACTTGGCGTTGGTTGTCGGTAGTGGTTTAAATACATACCACATTACAGTTTGGTGGTGACAAAGAATGGGGTTGGTTAGGACCCCATAGCGCTATATAAGCGCTTCACAAGCCATGAACTCGACATCAGTCACAATGCAAGAGATCATGAAAGCAAGTCACAAGGCATTTATTGTAGCGCGCCATGGAGTGGAGCCAAGGGCTGAGGATGGAAAAGGCTATGCGCACATATGGATGGGTATCAAACTTTGGTTAAGTTTTGATTTACATGCGGTGCATTTATATTGGTATTTTATTATAGTTATTAAAAACTATTTGAAACCCATGCTTGCTTTTTAATGATGTGCTTTGTTTTTCCTATTCTAAGTGAGTTTTTACATTATGGACATGTAACTAATGCTTTTTAATGATGTGCTTTGTTTTTCCTATTTTAAGTGGGTTTTTACATTATGGATTTGTAACTAATGGAAATCCATTTTATTTGGAATGTTTCCATAAAGAGTTGATAATGGCAATTAAGGGAAATGCTTGGATTTGTAATTGCACTTTGTACAGTGGATTTTAAAATCATGGTGTCTTCCACTAAGTGTAATTTATTTTCATATATTATGAATTAAAGATTGATGTTTACATATTGTAATGGGATTCTAGCCACTTGTTTTGAGAGGCATTATTTTGCTTAAAGGTTATGTTAGGAAACTTTGTAAACTTGTCCAAGTTTTGATAACCTCTTTGGGACATAATGAAGCAAGTATTAGCTTGCTTAGATCCTACAGATTGAGATCAATTGATCCGCTACATTTACGCATTAATACAACTGTCGGCCTTCAAAATTCATCCAAAGAACAAAGGTGAAGGGATTGAAGGAGATTGTGTCTTTTTAGAGGCAGTTGTTGTGTAGAAGAAGCAACTACAGATTTGCATACTTGATACAGGTGTTGACCTTCGACATTCTTGGTCCAAAGAACAAAGGTGAAGGATCTTCAAGAGAATGTGGTCTTATAGAAGTACTTGTTATGCAATTCAGGCAATGAGAAATTGGTCAAAGCTTCTTGCGGGTGAAATCCATTTGTGATGTAATCAACTTTTATGCATTTTATTCATCATATTAATGGATCAGTTCGCAATTGAACCAGTTTAATGTCCCTCGAGGCTATCAAATAGAATTAGGGACATCTAATTATCTCTAAGAGTCTAATTACAAAGTTTAGGACATCAGAGAAATATAATAAATACTTAATTTCATTTTTCACAAATTAATTACGACAAAATATTGATAATCACAAATTAATTAAAATAAAATTTACATCTAAGCAAACAACTGAACCAAGGTTGGGAAAGCTTATCCAACAATGTCTAACATCATTATACATCCATCCCAAGCCATAACATAGGTTACTTGTACCCAAATAGGTCATTTCCAACAATATGAATTAAGGTAATTAATGCGCTAATTACGACACTTAACTTACAAATGACGACACTCCACATAAAATAATTTGTTCAACTAATTAACAAAATTTATCAATCCCAATGGCTAATTAACACCTACATCCATGTAAATATGGCCAAATAACCATTTTTAAATAATTAAACATAATATACACGAAAATGGGATACAAGGACTAGTCAACTGGTTTCACCACGCACACAACTAGTCTTGTACATATTCGACGCACAACCATACCAACCATCCAAAAAGAGAACCTACAACCATTATGTGCATAAATAATCGTGCATGTAGAGAAAAATAAAAGTACATTTGCAACTCTGATCTGAGTACATAAACAAAAAATCTTTCAAGTTCAATTAATACAACTAGTTAATAAACATTGCTAGGAATTCAATCAAACCAATCGTACTGAGTTCCGAGGCACACAGAGGTGAAAGTACAAATATGGAAAATAGAATTCTACTACACAAATAAAGTACCAAAAGCATACCATATGGCTGTACATTTATATTTTACCAAAAACATAGATTCGAATCCAAAAACTGGTTACCAATTTCACCGTTTTGAAGCTAGTTTCCAATTCTAGTTTTCAAAATCATTTCAACAAGAAGGAATTGAAGATTGGAGGTTAGGATCATCATGTTAAAGGGAATCTATAGTCATATGGATGTAGCTTCATACTCATATATAGTCCACATTTCAAATCCCAAATATAGCCATGGCAACCTCTCCTAAAAGAATAACAGTTCGAGAAATAGACTAGGATCTTGGTAACAAATTTGATAGACTATGTTGGAATCTCTTTCACACATTTATTCAAACATATCAGATGCAAATATTAGATTTGAATCAAATAACTTATATAGACATTTTAAAAAACACTTCTCTTGCAAAGTCTCAAATCTAGTTAAAAATATTTTTTCGGAAAACTAATAATTGTAAAACCACTGGATTCATTGCAAATAGATTACATAGAATTTTATAAAACTCTTCCACATTTGAATAAAAAATTATACCAATATTATCAGAGACATAAAGATCAGATCTGTAGCATAGGAGTCTCATAGAAATTTTAGCAGACATTTCTCTTGCAAAGTCCTAAAACTAGCTTTCACAATTTTTCCAAAAGAACTAGTAATGGAAAAACAACTAGAATCACAAAAAATGACTTTTTCACATTTTATTCACACATTCCATCAAATATTTCACACACACACACACACACACACACACACACACACACACACACACACACATATATATATATGTATATATATATATATATATATATATATATATATATATATATATATATATATATATAAGATTATAAACATATAACCCATATAAATAAAAAACAACTACTTACTCTTGCAAATTCCCACAACTGAAATCGACTGTGCCACGATCCACCCAGCTGTAGACAATGTACAAGCCAAATATTTATTTGTACATGTCACCCCCGAGCCGAAACCATGATGCCACAAGCAAGAGTGCACTCAACCGTAAAACCCAACTATCATCAGTCCAACCACAATTCCAATGGCAAGTGGATTCCACATCACTTCCAATCCAGGACAGTAGCTCCAGGACAGATAGTCACAAGTCTACCATCAGTCCAACTGTATTCCAATGGAAATTAGATCCCACTATTTCCAATCCAAGACATACATATCCATGACAGATAGACTCAATAAAAAATCAATCTACCATTGGTCCAACTGCATCCAATGGAAAGTGGATTCCACATCACTTCCAATCCAGGACAAGCAACTTCCAACACATATAGACTAGCAACAACCAAATCTCTTTGCTTGGGAAAATGATCAGCACGAGCACACCAACCATCCAAAAGTACCATTGGATCACAAGATCTCACACATACCAAGGGAAACAAATCAAATTCCCAAGTGCCAAATACCAATGCACATGAGTGAGTGAACCAAGAACAAAGAGAATGAAGCCAAGGACCAAGAAGCAAAACTCAAGAGAAAAAAATGAAGCACACACCAACAAATTCAAATTCCTCATGGATAACTCGAATTGGAGGAGAGAGATATTCACAAGAGGAGTTACTTTCTGATAATAGAAAACCACTAAGGAGGAGTTAGAACTTTCATGAGGGGCAACACCAAGTGGCACTCATGGGGGCGCACTACGAGAGAGAGTGACTCTAATTTTAATAAAAAACCATCCTGGAATAATAAAATCAAGGAGCAACACAACATAAGAGGGTGCATAAGTCAAGAGGGTCCACCAACATAGACATAAACACTTAGTAACAAACTTTCCCACTTCCCCTTGCTCGTAACATCATGGTTCCTCATACTCTTTTATGTGGCATCGGTTGATATCAACTGTTTTATTTATTAATTAATAATAATAACATAATAATAATAATGTGAAAACCATATTCCTGGCACCTCATGCCATAATGTCACAACATCAAAATAGTAATAACATGTACCGGGGCTAAACCAGAGGGTATTACATCCCCCACCCCTTAAAACATGCATTGTCCTCGATGCATACTTATTTATACATGCTGCAAAATTTCAAAACTTTTCAAAACAGATGAGGATATGTCTCCCTCATCACATCTTCCATTTCCAAAGTTGCATCTTCAGGTTTAGAATGGGTCCAGTGGACCTTAACTTGTCATATTTATCTGTTCCTGAGCAACTTGACTTTCCTGACTATAATGGAAACAAGCTCCACTGGAAAATCTCCCTCCAGTTCCACCTACCAAATATATATATATATATATATATATATATATATATATATATATATATATATATACCAACATGCTAAACACAGATCATGTGATTAGTAACAAAATATGCTAGATAACTAGTAACCATATCATATGCATCATCTAATGAAAAATAAAAAAAATCTATATCACATTTTACCTGTATCATATTCCAATCAATTACATGCCCAACATCATGCACATACTTTTTCAATAGAGACACATGAAACACATTATGAACTTTTGTGTTAGGAGGAAAAGCAAGTTCATAAGTAATTGGTCCTATCTTTGCCAATATTTCAAGGGGTGCACAATATCTAGCTGCAAGTTTAGAATAGTTTCCCAAGTTTAAAGTACTCTTCTTTGGTTTAACCTTCAAAAAGACATGTTCCCCAACTTGAAACTATCTATCAATATTGTTCTGAGCTGCATAACTTTTTTGTCCATCCTATGCTACTTTCAAATTCGACTTAATCTTAACCATCTGATCTTCCATATCCTTTAATAGTTCTAGCCCAATAATAACTATGTCTATTGGATTGTCCCAACTAATACGAGTGTCTCACTTTCTTCCATACATTGCTTCAAAGGAACTTACTTTCAAGGAAGAATGATACCCATTATTGTAAGCAAATTCCACTAGGTGTAAATAATTTTCCCATTGAGTTGGTTGATCCATTACATACATTCTTAACATATTTTCAATTACCCGATTTAGCCTCTCTATTTGTCCATCTGTTTACGAATGATATGAAGTACTCATGTTCAAATATGTACCAAAACCTTTAAACAAACCTTTCCAAAAATTACATGTGAATTTTGAATCTCTGTCTGACACTATTGCTTTTGGAATACCATGTAGTCTAGCTACTTCTTTCATGTAGATATATGCTATTTCAGTTGCTTTATGAGTTGTCTTAACTGGAATGAAATGAGTTGCTTTAGTTAAATTGTCTGCTACTACCATAATGGCATGGTGTTGTGATCTTGTCTTAGGAAATTTTGTGATGAAATCCATAGTAACTACATCCCATTTCCACTCTGGTATATGTACAGGTTGTAACAATCCTACAGGGTGTCTGTGTTCAAACTTAACTTTTTGACATTCCAAACATGTAGCTATGTATTCCACAATTTCCTTTTTCATTCCTGTCCAATAATATTCTTTCTTAGCTGCTGCTGTCTTTTGATAACCTGAGTGACTTGCATAAGGAACATCGTGCATTTATTTTAAAACCATTTTCCTTACGTTTTCAGAGTTAGGAACATAGACTCTATCCTTATACTTAAGTATTCCATTTTCCAACTTATTGTTTTCAAATTTAGGTGTTATTTCCTATTGTTCTAACCCTGATTTTACTTGTTGAAAGAATTCATTTGTACTATTGGCTCTTTTTATTTTATCCTATAAATATGAGGTACTGGTACCAATATCTACATGCATCACATGCATTTTTCTACTAAGTGCATCTGCTACGTTATTTTCTTTTGCTTTGATATGCTTAATTTCAAAATCATTCTCACACAATAATTCCATCCTCTTCTCTGTCTTGTATTTAAATCAGGTTGTTCAAACAAATACTTTGATCCATTATGATCAGTCCTTAGTTCAAATTTATTTCCCATCAAATAGTGTCTCCACATTTTTAAGGCATATACAACTGCTACTAATTCTAAGTCATGAGTGGCATAGTTTCGTTCATGTTTCTTTAACTTTCTAGATTCATAACAAATAACTTGTCCATTCTAAGTTAACACTCCACCTATACCCTATTTACATGAATCTGTACATACCACAAAACTTTCATCTGGATTCACAATTTTTAGAACTACTGCACTAGTGAGCATTTCCTTGAGCTTCTGAAAGATTTATTCACACTTAGCTGTCCATTCCAATTTTATACCTTTCTTTTGTAATGAAGTTATCAGATGTGATATCCTTGAAAATACCTCAATAAACCTGCGGTAATAACCTGCTAATACCATAAAAGATCTTAACTCTGACACATTATTAGGTTCTAGCCAATTCATAATAGCTTCTATCTTTTCTGGATCTACTGAGATACCTTCTTCCGATACAATGTGTCCTAAGTAGTGAATCTTATTCTGGTAAAAAGAGCACTTAATTAACTTAGCATAAAGTTGACGTTCTCTGAGTACTTGCATTACTAATCTTAAGTGTCTTTCATGTTCTTCCTTTGTCTTAGATTAAATAAGAATGTCATCCAAGAAAATAATCAGGCACTTATCCAAATACGTTCGAAAAATCCCATTCATTAAACACATAAATGCAACTGATGCATTTGTCAAACCAAAAGGAACAACTGTAAATTCATAGTGGCCACATCTTGTTCTAAAATTTGCTTTATTGATGTCCTCTTCCTTAGTCCTGACTTGATGATATCCCGATCTGAGATCTATCTTTGAAAACACTGTAACTCCCCTTAACTGATCAAATAAGTCATCAATCATTAGCAAAGAGTATTTTTTCTTGATAGTTGCTTGGTTTAGCTATCTGTAATCTATGCAAATTCTCAAGGGCATAGGCTTAGAAAGGGTGTACCGACCATCGAAAAATACCACTAGATCACAGGATCTCACACATACCAAGGACAACAAATCAAATTCCCAAGTGCTGAAGAGAAATGCACATGAGTGAGTGAACCAAGAACAAAGAGAATGAAGCCAAGAACCAGGAACAAGAACCAAGAACAAAAAACCAAGAGAAAAAAATGAAGCACACACCAACTAATTCGAATTCCTCATGGAGAAATCACGTTACGGGAGAGAGAGAGTCACAAGAGGAGTTACTTTCCTAGAATAGAAAACCACTAAGGAAGAGTTAAAACTTTCATGAGGGGAAACACCAAGTGGCACTCAAAGGGGTGCACTAAGAGAGAGAGTGACTCCAATTTTAATAAAAACCATCCCGGAATAGTAAAATAAAGGAGCAACACAACCTAAGAGGGTGCATAAGTTGAGCGGGTCCACTAACATATACACAAACAATTAGGAACACACTTTCCCACTTACCCTTGCTCGTAAAATCATGGTTCCTCATACTCTTTTATGTGGCATTAGTCGGTATCAACTGTTTTATTTTATTAATTAATAATAATAAAATAATAATAATAATGTGCAAACCATAGTCTCGACACCTTGTGCAATAATGTCACAACATCAAAATAATAATAACATGCCCAAGGGATAAACCAGAGGTCATTACAAGTAGGCCCGTAGATGTAGCTAGAAGAGTCTGGTGAACTCTATTATCACATGGGTGTTCATTTATGTGCTTGAATTTCTATTGCATTGTTGTATGGTTGATTTTTTTAAAATATGCACAATAATAATTGCTCATGTTCACATGCATATAATCACTAGTAAAAGGTCCTTTGTTGAATATTTTTGCTGAAAATTTTCTCACAAAAATACTCGGATCAAGCAGACAACGAACTAGAGAGAGAGAGAGAGAGAGAGAGAGAGAGTAGGTGTGAGTCTGAAAATCAATACAACAAAACCCTCCTATTAGTGTCACTTTTAGCTCCCTTTTTTTCGTCCACTAATGCTTTTAGTGTATTTTTCTTTATTTTCTAGGAAAATTCGACGTTATTTAAGAAGATGGCACTTTTCCTAGTGTTTTTGCGTCCTGTTTTGAAATTAGGCACTAAAATAGATGTTAATTGCATCCACTTTACCATCCACTTTAGTTCCAGGTATAGTGCCGTGCATATCGCCAGGAATAGAGTCGTCAATAAAACTTAGTTTTTCTTCTTTTTGCGCTAGAAATAACGTCCTACATAGCACTAGGGTTAGCGCCAAATTTAGCTTCCTCTTTTGCACCAGGAATTGCACTAGTATTTAATCCAATAATTGCATTTATTTTGGATCCCTAATTTGCACCAATATTTAAGCCAGGATTAGCACCATGTTTAGCACCTATTTTAGCTTCCTAATTGTCGGTAGGTTTAGCATAAAGTTTTGCGTCTACAATAATGTCTAGTATAGCATCTAGTTTTTCTCCCAAAGTAGCACCATGCTTTTTATACGAGTATTGTTCCTTGTTTTGCACCTAACATTGCTCCCAAAATGGCACCAAGTTTTTCTTCCTAGAATTGAGCCTAGTTTAGAATATGACTTTCTTAATTGATGGGATATAGGCTATTTGGTTATTGGATTTGAGGGTTGTGTTAGACAACGATGTTGATGTCTATGATGATAATGACGACGATGACAACAATGATGATGATGATGATGTCGATGAAAATGATGATGATGAGGATGATGCACGTTATTTCACTATTTGACCAGGAGTGACCCTAATGGCACCTAAATGGCCCTTTTGGAAACTAAGAGACCCTAATTAATCCTAAATGACCCTAATGGAATTTGAGTGTCCCTAATGACATATGAGTGACACTAATGACATGATGATGATGATGCATCCTTAAAATGATAAATATGACATTGATGATTTATACAATATTGACTAGGATGTCTATGTTGGTGTCAATGTCAATAATGATGATACATGCAATTATAGCACTATTTGAACTTGATTGATACTAATGGATAAGGAGAGATAGAGAGAGAGGGTAATTCTATCTCATAATAACATATAATGATATACACATGTTTAAAATGAACAAATGACTGCCATTTTGGAGGGGAATCAAAATGATCAATCTTGAATCTTTATGGGCTCATCAGGTAAAGATTTAGGGGGTGAAATTTAGGGGTTTGGTTGAGAGAGGAAGGGGGGTTAGTGGTAAGGGGAGGAGGGAAGGGGGATTAGGAGATATAGAGAGAGGGGAATTCAGTCTCATAATAACAGGTAATGGCATACATCTATTTAACACGAAAAAATGACCGCCATTTTGAAGGGGAATCATAATGATCAATCTTTCCAAATATTTATGGGCTCGTCTAGTAAATATTTAGGGGGTGATATTTAGAGGTTAGGTTGAGTAGGGGAGAGAGAGATAGAGAGAGAGAGAGGAGTGGGATTAGTGGTAGGGGGAGGATATGGGAGTAGACACAAACAGCACACACCTATTTTGGGGACGTGGTTAATTAGTGGTAGGGGGTAGGGGGATTAGGAGAGGCAGAGAGGGGGGGTTAGGGGTAGTGTTGATAGAAATAGTAGTAGGTATGTGTCTACACTAATTAACTATCTTACTATGAAATTGGTGAGATGCAATGACAGAAATACATGCAATACTCATTCATTCCTTTGATATTTCTAAGTAATTTTCAAGAAAATAGAAGGGAGTAAGAGAGTAGAATACCTCTTGAAGATACCCAGTTGAAGAATACCCCCTTGCTTGAGAATACATGGCCTTTAGGCCTCCATTTTCAGTAGCTTTATAGGTTCTTACCTCTAGCTTATATCTCTAAGAAATTGAAAAACTTTGCAAAACTTGAAATCTATCTACCAAACTTGAATTCAAAACTAGATCTAAAACCTAAATTCAAACACAAATTTTGGGGGGAGGAATGAATTGCATCATATTGAATTGAGGAAAATAATGACTTACAACCTTGTTGCTTGAGGTGAATCCTTCCTCTTTTGCTTTGATCCAACCTTCTCCATCCTTGACTTTGATCCTTCAAGAGCTTTGTTGAAGATGAGTTTTCCAACCTTGAAATCCTTCCAGCATGCCTTTAATCTCACTTTCCGTCTCTTACCATGCCCCAAATGCATTTCTTTTATAGAATTGGGAAATGGTAATTCATGACTCAACTTTCAATGTGGGATAATACATTTTCTTGATTTTTGAATATTTTCACTCAAAAAGCCACTTTTCCATTATTTTCAGGCTTTTGACATTAATTTCCAGGATTTTTAGGACAATTAATACATCTTTGATGTATTATTTCCACTCCAGGAGTTGTAGAAGCTGGGTTTTGGCCCTTTGAGTGGTATTAGACTTAGCCTCTTTAGGGAAACCTTTGTCTTCACAAACTTCTTCCTTTGCGGAATCAGTGGTCAGATGAGAGATTGAAGCTCTCAATTGTTTCAAATTTCTAGTATTCATGTTGCGGGTGAATGGTAAAATGTGCTTCCGTCTTCACTTGTTAAGAGTGTTAATTTGATGGTTAACAGATGCCCCCTAATGTGTGAGGTCCGAAGTGGAGCTAAGGTCCGAAATACTTCATTTTTTATACCGATACTCTTCATACTGATACTCTTTATTGATCAAAGCAAGGATGAAAAAGGATTAGCTCATGGGGGCAGGATTCAAGAGAACACCTGCAAGTCAAACTTAGCAATTTCTCAAATATACAATATCTTCCTGAGGCGGGCATACCCATGCTCAACAATAAACAAGCATGGCCATGAACAATACACAGTGGATCCATGTCAAAAATAATTTTTTCAGAAGTGTAAACATGCACTTTGATGAGTGCGAGAATAAGGTATTCATCGTACTTTTGACATGGTAGTTTAATCTTGTGCAAATCGGGCAGTGCATCGATGACTAATACATCTATTTTTCCCAAGGTCTTCAATACAAATCGACGATAGTACGAGTTTATATCATGTGAATAAATGAACTGATGTCGAGCATAATAAAACACCATATGATTATCGGTCATTGATGTATACCATTAACAGATGCGAAGAGACCCAACGATAATGATGATGGACTCTAAGGTACTGAGTACAAACTAGCAAGTGTGAATAGATGTTATGAAGTCGAATGCTTATAGAATCAAATAATCGGTGGTCATTGATGTATACCCACTATTATTTGCGAGGAAACTTGCCACTAATGACTGCAAGATCCAAGGTACTCCTAGGTCTCTAGATCCATTTCCTAGATGATGATTTGGTGTCTATAGGATTAGATCCATCGAAAGGAGGGCATTAATGCATCCCACATCAATTGATATGAAATAAAGATCAATAGTCTGATACAATTTTGTAGAACTGCGAGATCCAACACTGTATACTGACACAAGGAAGGCTAACATGATTGGTCAGGAATATTTGAGGAATGGCTGACACAGTTTGAACTTCCCTTGAACACATAACACGATGTAGAATGGACACTTGTCAACATAGGACTTGAGTAAATGATCTTAATGAAATTTTCCAATGCCAGATGCGTTAACGAAAGCTCCATTGGTGACGGGAAGGATAAACCATCGGTGGAGATTTATTCAGAACACTGGTACAGTTTCCTACGGAAAATGTAGATGGTGTACTGACAGCGGATACCAAATTATGTGCCATGTTCAAGGGTGACAAGGACTGATTGTTGTCATTTTTTTCAGAATACAATATGATATGATTCAATTCTCCCCCTTTTTGGATTTTTGTGTTTTTTAATTTTTATGCCTTTTTCATTTATTAGCTCGAAAAGAATAAAGAATTTTATAGTACATGGGAGGGAACAAGTGTTACATGGGCATACACCTATTTTTCAAGGGCACGGGTCAGGCCAAGGCAAAGATCCATATTGCAAACAAGGGTTGAGCTAGTTGTGAACACTCTTATAGATGTCCCCTCCATGGGTAGGCTATCTGAAGTAGGATATGTGTCAACGAACGATGAAATAATACCACGTAACTGAGTTTATCCAATTTGGTATAATGGCCAAGTACGAATGGGTCAATGAGTTTTATTTCATATTGATTCTTGTGAAAAATGCCAAAATCATAAATCACCATGAATCATGGTCTATCTCCAACTACCTGAATCAAATAGTTTGACCTGTCAAAGTATCCAAGTCCTGTGATCAAAACCATTTCACTAGCCAACTGTTTAGTCAAAATACGGTTCAAATGTTCATTTAATATATAAAAGGATAGCCAAAATTGAAGAATTATGCATCATCCTATCAATCAAAAGGATATGGTTATACATGTATGAATAAAAGATAAGTAAAACACTCATTTTTTACCATATTCCTTGTAGGTGTAGCCGATGGATGAGAGGAAGCATCTTCTTTCAGCATGATTTTCTAGAAGTTGTGAACCATTATTCAGTGACCTGCCAGTTGTAGGTGAGTCTTCATGTCAGAACAAGAAATTTGAAACAGTTTCAATTGGTTTTTGAAGTTTCCAAATATTTCATTGTTTTTATGAATTTTTTTGAGTTTTATCTTGAAGAAAAAGAAACAAAAAGAGAAAAAAATGTACACTATTCTTTTTTATGTGGGCAAAGTTAATATTTAAAATGTCTAGAACCTCAACACACTTTTTGGTTTATGATGTAAGCTAGTTATTTCAGCATTTACTTATGTCCTTAAATGATATGTTCAATTAAATTTCCATGAATAATGTACATGCTTGTTTTTTTTCGGAATGATGCTAATGACTTAGATTCCAATCAAGTACGTAGTTAGATAAGGAATCAACCAAAATATTCAGACTTCTACGAACATGAATGTATTCAATGAACTCAAGTTGACATTCTAAAATACATACTCATAGAAACTTTCTATACAGTATAGGACTTCAAAACTGATACTGACCATTTAATTGAGATACAACTAACTTCGAATCTAGTTTGACGATTATTCGTCGGATTCCAAGGGTTATAGCCTCGACAAGAATCTCAATGATTGTGCTATATTTTGTAATATTGTTGGTTGCAAATCCGAGAAAAATGCCTCCTAAACTTAAAACTTCGTCATTAGGTGTGAAAATCACCCATGCAGTGGAACCAATGTTCCGAGAACTACAATCGGCGCCATTCGCATATCCCAAATATGTGAAGGTTTCTTGTGCCATCTGCCAAAGTGACAACGCCAAGAAAGATAAGTGTGTGCTCAAAATAACTAAAGTACAAAAAATTATACAAAGAATACAACATAATACAACAAGTGTTGCAAGGCATCAATGCCTACGCGAAGCATTTCTTTATATAGAGACCATTTCTGATCTTCGACATAGGTTCCCCATCATAATTGATCAATTCATAAGATCCTCCTTTTAACACAGTTTTGACAACAAGTGGGCCAAACCATTTTGGTACAATTTTCCCTTCTCCTATTTTGTCTTGGTCTTGGTCATAAAATAAAACCAAATTTCCTTTAGAAAAGACTCGGGGACGTGTCGATTTTTCATATTGCGTTTAACCCTTTTCTTGTGTGCTTCTACATTTGGAGAAGCTTCCCTTCTAGTTTCATTAAGAGAATGAAGATGGAGAATCCTTTCTTCTTCCGCAGAAGTGTTAGGTAGGAGTTCGATTGCTATTTATAATGATGGTATTTCACATTCAATCGACAACATTGCTTCTTCTCCATAAACCAATTGGAAAGAAGTGAATCCTATTGTGGTTTTAGAAGTGGTCCGGTAACCCCAAAGAGCGGAAAAAAAACATTAAGTGCTAGTTAGTTTAGTTCTTAGTAATTGTCATCTGCAACATAGTTTTCAAAACCTTGTTAATGGATTCTACTTGTCCATTACATTGAGGGTAATATGGTGAGGAAAAATACTCCTACAATCCTAACCTGTTGGTAAGTTCATCCATAAAGGAATTCCTAAACTAACTTCCATTATCAATGACGATCTCTTTAGGTACACCAAACCTTTCTATCACATGATTGAATATAAAATATGCTGCGGTTTTTTGCCATGCAGTTGAATGTAGGCATCGCCTCATCCCACTTGGTGATGTAGTCCACTACTACTATGATGTAGTGGTGGCCATCAGCTGAAGGAAGGTTGATTGTCATAAAATCAATGGCCCATTTTGAAAATGGACCCATGGTTACTACAGGTTATAATGGAACAGGATGTGCGCACATTTTTCTTATGTAAAATTGGCAAGGGTGACAATTTTTGACAACATTGATGCAATATTTAAAGATTGTAGGCCAAAAGTATCATGCATGCAAGATTTTCTAGGAAATTTTCAACCCAGAAAGATGAACGCCACATGTCCCAGCATGGAAATCATTCAAAACTTGTTCAACTTCCTTGTGTATTAAACAATGTATTAAGATCATGTCTACTCCTCGACGGTACAAAGTATCCCCTATGATGAGGTATCTTCATGCTTGGTGTCGAATTTGACGTCGTTCAATGCTAGAAAAATGAGGATCAATCCTTTGGGTTTGGAGATATGTGATGAATGTTCCATACCAAGGATTCAATGTTGCAATGAGGAATACATGTTCATCTGCCCAAGATTCAATAAATACAGTATCCTATTTCTCACAGGGTAACTCAGACATTAGTTATGCAAATGCTAACGACTTCTTGGCTCTAGCGTTTATGAACTTGAGATCAAATTCTTGCAAAATTACTATCCATTATGAATATTTGCTGCCAATGATATGGAGGGACAAAATGTGTCTCATGGGGTTCATTTTAGCCACTATGGTCATTTTTCTTGGAAGTATATAATGTCTAATTCTTTGGACAACATGAACTGCCGCCAAGGCCAACTTCTCAAACTGGGAATATCTCAATTCGGGACCTGCAAGGCCCTTATTAAGATAGTAAATAACATGTTCCTATAATGATTTGTCTTCTTGTGCCAATACCATTCCTATGGTGAAACTAGATGCTTCCAAATATAGCAAAAAGTCTCTACTATAGTTCGAGGACTAAGTAGAGGGGCATATAACAAAGCTTTCTTTATTGCATCAAATGAGCATTGAGCTTGGTCATCCCATATGAATAGTACATCTTTTTTTAGGAGACACATGAAACCTTTAGCTCGTTTGGAAAAATATGCAACAGATATTCTCAAGTAGTTAGCTTTCCCTTGAAGGCTTTGAAGTTGTGTTATTGTTTTTGGGGAATGAAACTGAAGTATTTCCTCAACCTTGAGGGGATCCACCATAATCCCTTTTTTTGATACGATGAACCCAAGTAATCTCCCAGATTCCACACAAAACATGCATTTGTGTGGGTTCAACCTAATGTTATATTTGTGACATCGAATGAAGATGCCATGTAAATGTGCACTATGTTCAGCTCTCCTTTTAGATTTAGTTGCCAAGTCATCAAGATAAAACTCAATTGTTTTTGTTAATATCATGGAATGCATATTACATGGCTCTTTGAAAAGTAGCCTCAATGTTTTTAAGGCCGAATGGCATTTTATGATATGCAAAAGTCCCCCGAGGGAATATGAAAGTTGTTTTATGTTAGTCTTCCTTTTTTATATGGATTTGGTTGTAACCGGAGAATCCGTCCATAAATGAAAAGATTTCATTCTCAGCACACTCTTCTATAATCTAATCAATGAAGGGTGTGGGATAGTTATCTTTGGGACAAGCCAAATTTAGATCCCTAAAGTTAGTACAGACCCGGATAGTTCCTTGATTTTTATCAATAGGAACAGGATTGGATACCCATTTAGTTAAAGGAACATGATATATGAATCCAAATTTCAATAGTTTTTCAACTTCTACTTTGATGGAAATCGATTTTTTAGGATTGATCGGACGTAGCTTCTGTCGTACTGGTTTAACATTATCATAGGTTTTTATCTCGTGTTCAACTATGCTGGGATCGATGCCCGACATTTCTTCATAAGACCAAGCGAACACATCGCAAAATTATTTAAACATAGTGGTATAACGTACGATTTCCTCCAGAGAGAAATCCACACCTATATTTATGTTTTCAATGATGTCAGGATTAATGGATATATCGATTGGAATGGTTTTCGAAATATTTTCCAAATTTCCTTCCGAACTCACATTATGTGTTTGGATGGGGCATTGGTATTTTTCCATGTCATCATCAAGGTAAAAAATTTCTAGTTTGACCTTAAATGAATCTGTCTTTGGAAGAAATGATGATCTATGATGCATATATTCCCAGGGTCATTTAGAGATATTCATGAATTCAAGGATGGTTTCATCTGATGAAAAATTCTGATCGAGGATGTCATGAGTACTAGGAGTGTTGATGGCCCATATTAGTGAAGTATAAGGATCATATTCCTCCATCTGGGAAGGAATTTGACCTGAATCTGCCGAAGCCATTTGGATAGCTAGATATGAAATCTCTATGGAAGATAGGGGTACACTACTCTCTATTTCATTATGTTGCATAGAAGTTGGTATATTTCCATCACTCTTTTCGACTAATATTTCCTCCTTTGAGGTTCCCTCCGATGAGGTGGAGCCAACATCTGGTATGGACTAGAAATGTTTTTTAATGGAAAGTATAATTCTGATGTAATAGTGAAAATTAGAGAAGTGTTAGGGGTTAATATCGGTGGTGGAATCACAAAAGTTCCCATGAGGGATGAATATTTGAACATTCCTACCCCAATATATTGAATCGCCATTTTCGAATCCCCTACAAAAGGTACATTCGAGTGGAGACTAGTTTCAGGTGTGCATTAGTCTAGTTGATCGATCATGACAATATTCCCTTGGCGGGGGAACCAAATAACTTGGAATACTGAAGAAACTACAACCGTCATCTTATGTATCCAACTAGGTCCCAATAGAAAATTGCAATCTATGGGCACATCCACTACCTCAACTTTACTTGAAACATTTTACCTCCCAGTTCAAATGGGAAGCCATGATAAGTCCATGAGGAGGGAACGAATGACCATCAAATGCTTTGAGTATTGTATGGGATGGTACTAGGGTGGTGTTGATGCCTCGGATATCGTAGCATCAATCAGAAAGGGATTCTCCCCGATAGATGATCCCAATTAGATTATCTACCGTTTGGTATAGGGAATCCATCCGGTTAGCGGTTCCGGCAACCGTGGGTTTGGAGTTTAATTCCGATTATACCGGTTATGGCCCGATCCACCTTTCTTTTGGATTTTATGTTTTAATGAGATGCAAGTGCCTAATTTATATCTGATCTAAATGCAAGACTAAAACAGATCTAAGTCTAAAACTGAAGTAAATCTACCTATCCTTGCAAGGAGCACATTTAAAGGATGAGCAATGAGCTGTAATAGATATCATAAAGAAAGAATAAATAGCCATCAATTCTTACAGGTAAAGCTACAGCAAGATAAAAGATCTTTAGAAGATAGCTTCTAATTTAATATAAAACACATTTCATTACTCATCAAAGACAGAAGCAAAATTATCTAATCTAGATGGAAAGAATGAAAGAAACAGATCTAAGTGTAAAACAAACTGAAATAAATCTAATGATCCCTACAAGGAGCAAATTTAAAGGCATGAACAATGAGCTGTAACAGTTATCTTAAAGAAAGAACAGATGGCCATTTAATCTGAAAGAGAACTCTACAGCAAAATAAAGATATCAGTAGATAGCTCCTGATTTAATATGAAACACATTCACTGCTCACAAAACAAAGAATTCGTTTGCACAGAAAGGAGTGAAATCATTCGTTGTAAAGAAATAATTCAGATAACAGGAAGGATCTCACATTAAAGTATGGCAGACACCAGAATAGTCCAATACACATCCATTCTTTATCCCATGCAAAACGTCCTCTCCAGGCTTTTATTAGAAGATTTTACTTTTACAGAACATACACAAGGTAGCTCGTACAAGTCTGAAAATTAAATCCCTGCCAAAAGTCCTTACCTATTCTTCCTAGCTTCTATTTATAGTTACAAAATTTCCCTTTGGGATGCCACCTGGGCTTTTCCACTTGTCATCTACAGAAATTTTCTCCTCTAACAGACAAAACATGACTCCCTTCTCATTACAAAAATTATTTTAAAAGAAAATAGGGACAGCTGTCCCTTAGCTCTACGTATCATACATATGTGGGTCCAACATACAAAACAACAGAAATATTGCTCTATCATCAGCGCTCTACTCCTGCACACGTGCTTCAGATGGAAGAGAAGCACTCGATCCTACTGGAGCTGCTGCTGCAGCTTGGGAAGAAGGACTCGAACTGATTGGAATATCTGCCATTGCTAGGGAGGAGGGAACCGAGCTCACTGCTGTAGCTGGAATTGTTTGGGAGGAAGGAGTCGAGCCAGCTGGAGTTTCTGTCACTGCTGGGAGAGAAGAGTCTAGATTTGCTGTCAGAGCTGCTACTTCTGCCTTCTTCTCCTCTGCTGCTATGTAGCTATACCACATACCAGTGTCCCTTATGACTACATTTGCTGCAGCAGGAAACAAGATTTTCTGAGAAGTCACGTTTTTCCCGAGCTCTGCTCCAATGTCTTGAATCTCTGCTATTGCTACTTGGTGTA
Organism: Larix kaempferi; assembly: GCA_027924585.1. Taxonomy (NCBI): domain Eukaryota; kingdom Viridiplantae; phylum Streptophyta; class Pinopsida; order Pinales; family Pinaceae; genus Larix; species Larix kaempferi. The sequence continues at coordinate 1,973,911 of BSBM01000649.1, read as the reverse complement.
TTTCCTTCAGCAAATGGTTGTGGAGTGATGACAATCCAATATAATGTTGGAGGTCATCAATAGCCAGGACATCAATCCTCTTCACATACTCCGTTTGAACACCCAGCTCTTCCTTTAGTTGAGACAAACGTTGCTCCTTCTCCGGAAAATCCTCCAGGGTCTGAGGGAAGTTCAATTTGCATTTGTCATGCACCCCTTGGAGCCTTTGATACAGACTGTTAATTTTATCTGTTGTCCCTCGTACGCTGGCCATTAGCTTACTGCCACAACTCCTGCTGAACTCCAAAAGGGCTATGTCCTCATTAAAATCATCCACAGATTTAAATGGGAGATGTGTGGGGAAACCCCCCTTTCCTTCTCTCCACTTCATCTGACTCAAGATATTTTCCCTAACCCGAGTGTATTTAGCTTTCAGCCTATGGGCTTCTGCATTAACTTCCTTTAACCTGACTACCATGGCTTTGAGCTGGCACACATCATTAGTGATTAGCCCCCGAGTCTCATGCATTTGCCTTAGGATGCTGCAGGACAACTCATGGAAGGGAGATATGTCCATCGTTCTGCTCTCAGCTTGCTCTAATTGCTCAGCTAATGCCCGCTTGTCTGCTTCTAGCTGGGATGCTTTTTCTTCCGCTTCATTCTTCTCTGCTTCCACAATCATCATCTGGAGTGTTAGTTGGTCCTTTTCCTCCTCCAGCTGGCTATACTTGCCTGATAGCTCTTTATGCTCGACATACAGACAATTATACTTGTTCACCACGAGATCCTTGTGGGCTTGCTCATTAGCCACAGTCTGTTGTAGCGTACGAGCTCTCCTCTTTGTCAATACATTTTCTCTAACTATCACACCTACATTGTCTAGTGATGCTTTTTCTGTTTCTACAACTGCGGATGCCATAGCAAAGGGATCTTTATTTGTATTCCGCATTACAATGACCTCCCGGTGGGTAATGATATCCTCCTGGAAGGGGCTTTTGATCCTTTCTTCCAATTTAAGGACCATTGCTTTCCTTTTCTTATCGTAAACAAATTCATTCCACCTGGACACCGTATGTTTTCCTGATGGGGTGTATGGGACAATTGGGAGGTCCATAATGTCTATTTCCTCTTCAGCTGGTGGGGTCCGGACTCCCTGAGCTGGATCAGTTCCCACATTTTGGGCACCAGAGCCACCTGCTTGAGGTGCGTCTATTTCCATGTCTTGGACACCGGATCCACTTGCTTGGGCATCTTCTCCTGCTTTCAGCTCTTCTTCCGCTTTCCGCTCAGTTTCCTGTCCTCCTTCCCCTCCTTCAACTTGTGGCTGACCTTCATTTCTTTTCTGCTGCGTTTCATCTTCAGCCTCCTTCTGCTGTTGGGATTCTTCGGCTTCTTTCTGCAGCCTCTCACTTTCGGCTTCTTGCTGCATTCTTGCCATTTCAGCTTCTTGCTGCAACCTGGCTTCCTCAGCCTCCTGGAGCAACCTTGCCTCCTCTTTTAATCTAAGCTCTTCCTGAGCTCGGGCATCATCAGCTTCTTTCTCCTTCTGCTGGCTAGTCTTCTGGATCTTGGTGGAGCTAGAACTTGCTCCACTGCCTTGGCGAAAGGTTCGCAGCTCAGCCATGTTGCTGATGCCTCTGAATACCTCTTCCTCGGCATCAGGATAGTGAGAGTACTCAAAATGAGCATAGATTTCCTTACAGTGCTTGGCCACTCTTCCCTTCCTGTCATTCCTGTGGAAGATCACCTCACCGAATTGGAAGGCCTTCAGCTCCTGCACAAACTCTTCGGCTGAGGCAACCCCCGAGAACTTGTAAGCTCCTATGCAGAAAGGTAGAGGGGGAAAGGAAGCCTTATGTTGTTTGTGGAGCATTGCTCCAATTCCATCCAGGAAGATTTTCCTTACTGCTTCCTTAAGGACCACATAATCTGTGGCATACTACGGCAAAATGTATGGAGGTTTAGTCCCTCCAAACATTCTGAGGTAGGTGCCTTGCTCTGAAAAGTAAAAATCCCCGTAATTCTCAAGGAATTCCATAGCGTTCTCTGACAGGGAGTTGGGCTCCTCCTTGAATATCTTCTCATATAGGGGCATGATGAACCCCTCACAGATGAGTTTGTAGTTAGATTTGTAATTCTGGGCCCACATCATCCTAAAAGCGGTATAAAACGGAGTGATGGCCTTGTCCCATGTGCAGCCCAATTTGGGGAAGTCCACCTTGGCCAAAACACAATCAATCAGATATGAGGACATGAAAAATTCTGCCTTCTTCAAGGCTAGTCCTTCTCTTGCAGCAACTATCATGGAGGCCAAACTATCTGATAGGAGAGTGGCCCAGTCAAACATAGTTCCTTTAAACGCCACGAAGTGGATAATAGGGACCCACTGAATCTTATACACAGTGCCATCGGGCATGCCGAAGATTTTGCACAGCATCAAGGTGATCAATCTGAAAGGAGGTCTCAGATTCTGTACGTCATATTCGTCATTTCCTTTCTTTCTCAAATGCTTTCCTGCTACTAGTAGCTTTTTGGCCATCTCAACGTTGTTCATTTTTCCCAACCACTCATCAGTCAGAGCTTGCTGGGAGCGGGGAAATTTATAGGCTGCGGCAATGTATGCTGGGTGGAACGAGGCAATGGCTACTTTCCCGCTGTCATTTATTACCCTTGACTCTGCATCAGCATGTTGGAGAATCCATCCGACTACTTCAGCACATGGGAACAGTTCAAGGTGGGTGGCAGCCCTGGTTATACCTGAAGTCCTGATATTAATATAGATATGCTCCTCTTCTAGCAACATATCTAGAATCTCTTGGTCTCGGATCATCCTATAGATGTCACCCCATTTGATTTCTGGAGGAATACCGGTGGTGCACCTAGTATCCTGGAGTGTGGTCTCAGTTTTAAGTGGTGTAGGCTTTTTCTCTGTCATCTTAACCTTCTTCCTACTACCTTTTGGAATTTTGACTTATCCCTGATGACACCCACATACAAGTCATTATGAAATTGAGCAACATACTGTGAAATTTTAACAGAGATCATCATCGTTTTAATATGTGAATGAGATAAAACCAAAATGTGAAGCTGCATTTTAGGAAGCAAATACACCACTCCAATCTAGATTTAAACATTCTAATTCTTTTAAAGGGGCGGGTTTGGAAATGATCTTGCGCGGATAAGCATGTTGCGGAAGCAATCTGCTTTTGGCCCAGCATCTAGGAGGGATGGTATCTCTCGCCATGGTTGCGGTTCAAATGGCTAATGGCGGGGAAGTCTGGGGTTGAAATGACTCTGCGACGAAATAAAGAGGCGTTTTCATATTTACGACCCGACGGAAGCTTCGACCGCTATGGTTATCTGATGGTACCTGGGCGAGGCGTTCTATGGTAGGTTTTGAAACTCGGACAGGGGTTGAGGACGCCGGGAGTGTGGGTGATGAAAAAATACCCGGGTGGTTATAGTTTAGGGTTTCGGCTAGTGTAGTTTAAACATTCACGGGGTTTGGTGACTTCGAATGCGAAGAACAACGATGTATGCAGCTTGCAGACTGACAGTCTAACATTTTAAGATTTCTATGTTTTGTATGACGGAACAAATGAAAATTTAAGCCGTATTTGACGGGCAAAATAGCCCATGATGGGCGTTTTGCCCGTCAAAGTCCACCCAATGCCTATCGTCTTCTAAACAGAACAATCCCAATGGTAAACTAACGCGTGGAAGGGACAAAATAATGGTTAGAACACCCTACCTGGCACCGTGAAGATGGCTGGATGAGGTGGCCGTGAATCATGGACGAGTAAGCTGAGCTGGAGTGGTCGCGCGACGTCCAACAGTGGTTTGCCAATCGATAAATCACAATGTGTTGGCTTGTATCCCCGTCGTTTATTTAAATAGACCGGGCATGTGCGAGTTTAATTTGGTGGTTGGCGCATTTAAAACACGGCTTAAATACATCGTACGCCGCGGTCACGTCAAGTGATCTCGATATGCGTGCGACCACCACCTGCGGGATGAACTCGCGACCGCCACCCACCGTTGCGGAAGGTTACGCTGAACTCCTTCGCCGTTTCGGGAGAGGTTGATGAATTGCTTCCGCAAAATGGAACGCGGACGATTAAATCTTTTGGCGGCCTCTTCGGGGTGAAAACGTGAAAGCTCCCGAAACTGCGGAAAGCTTTCGCAAGTGGCTTCCGCAGTTTCGGAAGACTTCCGAAAATGCTTCCGCAAAGGCCCTCGCGGATTCGAGAAAATTTCTAAGTTTTGGCCGCACTCGTTTTTGACGTGCGGAAAGCTCTCGCGATTCGCTTCTGCTGTTTCGGAAGGAATCGGCGAATGGCTCCGCTGTTTCGGTGAGATAAGGTGAAGACGTACGCAAAAAATTCTAAGACTCTGCGGGGTTTCGGGCGGGTTTCGCGAATGGTTTCCGCAACAGACTTCCGCCATCGCGGAAAGAGAACCTGAATGGTTCCGCAACTTTTCTCACCGGGGTTGCGGGAAGGTAACGCGAAGGCTTCCGCGAAGGCTCGGGAAGAATATCGCCAATGCTTCCGCAACTTCAGGACTTAAAGATTTTCGAAAAAAAACTAAGTTACTTGGAGGATTCGGGGAAGGTTGGCGAATTTCATCCGCACGTTTCGGGCGGCTTTCTTGAATTCTTCCGCCATTTCGGAAGGGATTCGTCAAATGTTTCCGCGACCTTTTCAACAATAATTTCGAAGCTTTTTCGGGGAACTTATGACGAACGCTTCCGTAGTTTCGGAGAGATAGCTTGAATGGTTCCGCAATTTCGGGATGGAAAGTCCAAAGGCTCCGCAATACTTCAAAAGAAAGTTTCTAAGTCTCTTCAAAGTTCCGGAGAGGTTCGGCGAATGGTGCCCGCCATTTCGGAAGGAATTCTTGTATTCTTCCGCAGTTTCCTTGAATTCTTCCGCAACCTTTTGGGAAAAGTTTCCAAGTTCTTTTCGAGAATATTTAAACAAACAGCTTCCGTCGTTTCGGGAGGGAACGTCGAACACTTCCGTAACTGCAGGGCTTTATCAAATCGTTCCGCGATTTTTTAGGAAGATTTCATGAATTTAACTTTTAGAGGAAGGAAGACTGGGAGAGGTTCACAGCAAGATTTTATGTTGAAAATAAAGATAAAAGCTGGGAATGGCCCTTAAGGCGGCCTTTCTAAAAAGTTTAAAGGAGGGGCCCCAATATGTACAAAATTTTGGGGGGGGATGTTGCTTCAACAACAATGGCGAGTCGCTGGCGAACACAGATCTTTGAAAAATTCCTCTTCATGGTCCGAAACCTCATCAAAGACATTCATCTTAGGTGTACTACTCAGCTGAGCATTTTAAATTCATGTGAGGGGAAGAAGGCACTTTACCTGCTAGCCATTGGGGAAAGGGGAGCTTTGATCGATACATATTCACCACTCTCAAAGGGCCAACATATGAGATTCATTTTAGGAGGGTCATCCTTCAGATGGTCACTACTTCCGGACTCCACAGGATTTGCAACACTTTCTCATGGACATTATTGCTCTTGTTCCTCATTCCCATGCTGCTTGCATCCTTTTGGATGTTTGTACTTCGAACAGCTTAGCTGTTTGAGCCTTCCAGAGATATTTTCTTTGGACATGATCTTTGATTTAGGCTCCTCAATCCATAATGTCCTTTTGTGTGAGTTAGAAATTTTATTGATTTGATCAAGCCTCACGGACGGAGAGGAGCCCATTTTGGCTGAGCCTTTTGGACAACCTTCTTGATTTTACATGTCTTTTGCTTTTGTCTCAGCCATGCTTTAATTGAGGCGAGAATCTCTGGAAAACAGACTCTTGAATATACGCCATTTTGGCTGTTAGATTTGCAGCATGGAGTCATTCCAATACCCTATGTCCTCAAGATGTGCTACTTTCAATGGGTCCAACTTTGGTAACCTTCTTGAGATGCCTTTAGGTGTGAGAGTGGGTGGAGCCCAGAGATAGTAATGAAGATGGTCATGGGTCTCTGCTATTTTAAAAGGATTAGTGTGACTAGCAGAGTAGGCTTCCTTCCTTCTGAATATTTCAGCGAGAGCACAACAGACAGAATTTACTTGAGCATAGTTCCAGACTCATGGGTCGCGAGATTTCTTTGAGAGAGCTATCCTCGATGAGAAACTCAACCATAGGGGCTTTTAGAAAACAAAACTAGTTGCAAAGGTTCAAATGATAATGAAAGAAACAAAATGGTCGAAAAATAAAGCAAACAAAGGCTAAAGCAACAATAAAAGAAACTTTATTTATGTACAGGAAGTCTCAGCGAGACTACGCAAAGTATTGTTTCAGAGCGAGGCCATTGAGAGGAAGGGTTACTTCTTCTCCCTCGAGATTTGTCAATTTGTAAGTGGATGGGCCTAATTTTGCCGAGATTTGGTACGGGCCTACCCATAGATGTTGAAATTTCGTATGCATTCCTTTGCCTTTGTGATTATGGTCCCATTTCAGGACTAAGTCCCCAACTTCAAAACTTCTTTTACCAGACTTCCTCTTGTCGAACCATCTCTTAACTATGTCTTGGTGTTGATGGAATCGATCTTTAGCTTTCTGTCGGGCTTCTTCAAGTTGAAGCAGGGTGTTGATCTTGGATTGTAAGGCTTGGCTACCATAACCCCGAGAGGCTTGGGATAACTGTAAGGATGGGAGTAAGATGTTTGGAGGAAGGATGGCTTCCTTGCCATAGACAAGAGTGAAAGGGGAAACACCTAAAGCGTTCTTTGGGGTCACCCTATCTTCCCATAAGGCGTTTGGGAGAGCTACATGCCAACTTCTCTGGTTTTCTATCACAGTCTTCTTAAGAATTCGAATCAGATTCTTGTTCGAGGATTCAGCTAATCCGTTCCCCTGAGGATAATAATTGGCTGAATAATGCAACTTAATTCCCCATTCATAAACAAATTCATTTATCTTGCAAGATGAAAAATAAGTAGCATTATCAAAAACGAGGGAAATTGGAACCCCAAACCTGGTTATGATGTTCTCTTTCAAGAAGCTGATGACCGCGTCTTCATTGACCTTGCGCAAAGGGATAGCCTCCGTCGACCTAGTGAAGTAGTCGGTAGCCGTCAGGATGTATCGATGTTGCAACGAGGAATTTGGATTTATCTCTCCGATAACATCTATACCCCACTGCTCAAAAGGCTCGGAGATAATCACCGGCTGCAATGGTCCTGCTGCTTTGGGTAACTTTCCGACACTTCTTTGACATACATCACAGTTTCGTGCATACGTATGGGCATCTCGGAACAGAGTGGGCCAATAATAACCAGCTCTCAGGATCTTGTGTGCTGTTGTCTCACCTGAATAATGTCCACCTGCGGGGCCATCATGCAATTCCTTAACAACTTTGTTTGCATCTTCCTTCTCCAAACATCTAAGGAAAACTCCATCATAATTTTTTATGAAAAGTATCCCATCAATGATTTGATAAGGTGCTGATTTCAAGCAGAGTGCCCTTCTTTGCTTAGAGTTCTAGTGTTCAGGTAGATATCCCTGCTGCAAATAGTGCACCAGATCCCTATACCATGACTGGGGAGTTGTGAAGATATGACATACTTCAACCGAATTTAGCTCAGCTTCGTTCTTCCAATGTTGCTCTTCGTCAGTCGAGTTTCCCGTGAGTAACTTGCACATGCCCTATCCTTTGATGATCGTGGCTGGCTTAAATTCTAAATCATATTCCTGAAGAGCTGTGACCCAGTTCCCTCTCCTTTCTCCCAATTCCTTTTGAACGAAAAGGGATCTAACAGCTGGGTGGGGAACTATGACTTTAGTCCTGTTCTTCAGAATGTATGGCCTAAACTGCTTGACCGCTTTGAAGACCGCATATGCATGCTTGTCAACCATGGGATAGTTTAGCTCAGCCCCCTGCAGACCAGTGCTCATAAACGAAATTGGGTATTCATCCCCCAACTCCACCTTTTGCGTGAGTATAGCTGCGAGGGAGTCATCTGAAGCAAAGGTATACAAGATGAAATCCTTATCAAAATCTGGGCTTCTTAAGGAAGGAGCCTTGGCTACAACTGCCTTGATATCTCTAAATGCGTCCTTTTCCAAGTCTGCCCACTTGAACTGGATGCTTTGTTTAACCATTTGTTGCAATAGTTTAACAATTTGCGCGAAATCCGGAACAAATCTGCGGACAAAATTGATGGTGCCCATAAAGGACTGCATAGCTTTCTTGTTGTGAGGCATTGGAATCTTATTAATAGCTTGGACCCTTTCTTGATCTATTGACACTCCCCCTTTAGAAATGATATGGCCCAAGAGTTTACCTTCAGGAACAACAAATACGCTCTTCTTGGGATTCAAAGAAATACCATATTTCCGACAACGCTAAAAAATATGCCTCAGATGAACAACATGATCTTCCCTTTTCTTTGAAAAGACTGTAACATCATCTAAGTATACAACCACGCATTGTCCACCCAATCCTCGGAAGGCAATATCCATCGCCCTCTGGAATGTAGCTCCTACATTTATCAGACCAAATGGCATCCTTCTGTACGCGAAAGTTCCCCACTTAGTTTGAAAAGTAGTCTTGAGACGTTCTTCTTCGGCCACTAATACTTGATTGTAGCCAGAGAAACCATCAAGAAGAGAAAACAATTCGGATCCTGACACCATTTGAAGGATTTGGTCCATTGAAGGGATGGGGTAGTTGTCTTTATCCGAAGCTTTGTTTAAATTTCTGAAATCTACACATAGCCTTATCTCTCCCGAATTCTTCCTTACGAGAACCAAGTTTGCAACCCACTTAGAATGCCGAACTTTAAATATTATCTTAGCATCCAGGAGCTTCTTTAATTCCTTTTGAATCAGCGGTTCTAGAGTAGGATGCATCCTTCTTAACTGCTGCTGAAATGGCTTGACACCCGCTTTCATTGGTATAACATGCTGAATAATGTGGACGTCATACGTTTTCAGATCTTCATAGGTCCATGCAAAAACATCCTTGTATTGTTTAAACAATTTGATGAACCTGTCTCTTTCTCCTGGTGAACAACATTTGCCAAGGTTGACAAATTTTGGTTCTGCCTTGGTACCCAAATTAACTAACTCATGTTGCATTGATGAGCTATTAGTTTTGGTATTAGCTGGCCTTTTGAATTTATTTTGAAGATCGAACAGCATTTCAAGGGACCTTACCCCCTTGGGAATGAAATTTCCTTTCTCCTCATCCTTCTTCATCAAATCAGCATCGTGTTCTTCTTCATCTATTGCAGCTCCTTGAAAGCTATCTTGGTTTGTTAAGAAGCTGATAATTTGTTCATCATCATCGAAGACTCTGAAGTTTGTGATGTTATCGGGAACGGAAGGCCTGAAAATCAATTCAATCGAGCATTTATTATTTGATGGCACCAATCTAGAAGCAGATGTTGCTAACAAATCAGCTGCAGAATTTTGCAATCTAGGAATTGATTTTATATTGAAAGCGTCAAAATGCATAATTAAATCCCATACCTCAGCCTGATAACCTTTCAAATGAGGTGAGAGACAATGAATGGTGTCCCTTACCTGTCTTACAACTATCTCGGAGTCACCAAAGACCTTCAGGTACTTAACATTTAAGCTAATGGCCTTCTTTAATCCATGCACCAAAGCTTCATATTCAGCGGTGTTGTTAGTACAATCAAATTCTAGTCTACAAGACAAAAAATACTTGTTTCTTTTTGGATCCATTAGAACACAACCGGCTCCGGATCCTTCCAGAGTTTTAGAACCATCAAAGTATAATGTCCAAAAGGTATCTTTAGATTCAACTAAGTTAGTTTCTTTGTGATCTATGTCAGTAACTAAATTGACTATGTTACAATCAACATCATCAGTCCGAGAGAAATGAAGGAGATCGGACTGTTTATCTGATTCATGGCTAATGGCTTCAGACTGATAATTACCTGGATCCATTTCTAAGAAATAATTCCCCAGAACCGAGGATGAGAAAGCTACGGCCTCATTTTTTTCTTCTAACCGAGTTACGTTTTGCTTCATATGAGGTTCCCTAAGGACTTTAATCTGATTCTGCCTGTTCTGATAAGGCAGCCATAGGTGGGACCAATCAGTAGCAAAGTAGCCACTCAGCTTGGTAGACCAATCCCTACTTAAAATCATCCCATAGGCTTCAGGAATATCGACCACCATTATGTCAATGAATTGACAAACTCTAGGGTCAGCCGACAGTCTAATGAGAACGTCTTTCATCTCCCCAATTACTTTGACAGCAGTCCTATCTAATTGGATAATTTGGGCTGGGGATGGCACAGGTTGTCCGTTAATCTTTTTACAGATTGACAGTGGCATAACGTTTGAGGATGCTCCAGAATCTACCAAACAGTTGTGAACATTGTGATTAAAAATTTCAAAAGTCAATAGGAACGGCAATGTTTGAGATTTAGATTTCCCACCGATGCTAGCCTCATTAATTTCGGGATTGTCTTGAGAATCCGTTAATGGAGTGCTGGTTTGGGGTTGTAGAACATGCAACAATTTGTCTCGTTGATGGGGTAAGCTGCACATGTCAAATATTGACACATTCGCTTTGACTTTCTTGATATATTCAATAATATCGTACCCTATGTCAGATTCGTTCCCAATTCGAGTTGGCTGGTCTGTTTTGCTCGTTGTGACCTTAGGTGGCTGAATTATGGAGTCAGCGTTTGGCTGCTTGGTCACTGTTTGGCTAACTTTGGGCTATGGTGGGATAATTTTTATATGCCTCCTAGGCAGTTCTTTTGAAACTTTAGGCTTGTGAGGAGCTGCGCTTGGCACAGGATCGGCAATTGGGCCTTTGCTGCGAGTAGCAACATTTACGATAGAGGGAGAGCTTTCTATGGGATCCTCTTCTACTAACTCAGTCATAGGTACCCAATCCCATAGCACCATAGTGGTGTCCGGGGTTGGTTCCTCTAGCTCAAGGCTCGATTCCTCTATAGAATCATCTTGGTCTGGGATCTGTGAATCTAGGATTTGGTTCATGACTAAGCTCATGGAATTAATCCATTGCGGGCAGCTCTTTTCCGAATGTGGTTCTTGATGAAAAGTGCAGAAATTTTCCATGCCGATTTCATTCAAGTTTAAGATAGGGGAAGTATTCATTGGTGGATGAGTTTGATCACCGTCTTCCCTTCTTTTATAAAATGGCTTGAAAGGTTTCCTAGATGTGCTAGCAGCCTTATCTTTCTCGAGATCTACAATCTTATTAGATAATTTCTGCATCATCTTAACTACATTTTCCATGTCTGTAGATGGCTCTTCTTTACCTCTAGTGAGCAGCAAAGGTTTTTTGGTGTCTGTTGGTTTTGGTTCTACATCTAAGGCATGTTTAGCAATGCTATCAGCTTCTTCTTCTACCTTTCGAGCTTCCTCAAAGTTCTCTATCAGGGTAGTTTTCTTGGACCTTTTTACGAACATGGCTATGGGTCCTTCAAGAGCGATTGTATAGTATTCAATCAGAGATTCCTCTGCTGGTTTATTAGCTTCACTGAAGTTATTTAACAGCGTTGTGAATCTTTGATTGAAATCTTGAACCTTTTCTTTCTTTTCCATTCTCATGGATAAGAGTTCTTTCATAAGTGTTGCCACAGTTTTTTGGTTTTCGTATTTCTTTAAAAAGCATTTTTCGAATTCATCCCAACTAGAGATCGAGCTGGGTTGTAGGCTAAAGTACCATGATAATACTTTTGGCTCGAATTTATATGGAAACAGCCTGCAGACCACATCTTCATGCTGTACGTTCAAAAGGTTCAGAGCTAAGTAAAAACTCTTGAGGTGATCTTCCGCCGAAATGGCTTTCCCTGGATCGAACTTAGGCAAGACCTTTTCTGGGTTTTTTGGGAGATTATGGAATGGTCCAGCTAGGTTCAGCGCTCCCCTTGCTCTCCAAGCAGGTACAGCCATGTTTGGATGTGGAGAACCTGGCGGAGAATTGTATGGTGTATTCTAGGGAGTACTCTTTGGAGTAATCAATTCTTCAAGGTTTTCTTGGTCTGAAATTTTGTCTGAGTTTTCACGATCTGCCTTGTTAAGAGTGTCTGAAATTTCTTCCAAAGTCAGATTCACAAGTTTTTCAAAACTTTGAACAAGAATCGAATCTCAGGTATATTGTGGCTCTTTTCTAGGGGTAGTTTTCTTAGGGAGAAAATTTACAGCGTTTAAACCACCTAGCTGCCTAACGTAGGATCTCGTATGCCTTCTGAAATCCTCTATTTCTGTAAAAGGGACAGCGTATAAAGCTTCTTGAGGCTCAGGATCAGAAATGAGGCGTTCTTGATTTAATAATTCAAGATCTGGGCTGTTTGAAATGCTTTCTTTAAGCGGGTTTTCAGTGTCATCTATGACAGTGGAAGATTTTCCTCTATCAGCCATGCACTTTCAGGCCCTCCTTCTAGCGCCAAAAACTGTTGATGCCTCGGATATCGTAGCATCAATCAGAAAGGGATTCTCCCCGATAGATGATCCCAATTAGATTATCTATCGTTTGGTATAGGGAATCTGTCCGGTTAGCGGTTCCGGCAACCGTGGGTTTGGAGTTTAATTCCGATTATACCGGTTATGGCCCGATCCACCTTTCTTTTGGATTTTATGTTTTAATGAGATGCAAGTGCCTAATTTATATATGATCTAAATGCAAGACTAAAACAGATCTAAGTCTAAAACTGAAGTAAATCTACCTATCCATGCAAGGAGCACATTTAAAGGATGAGCAATGAGCTGTAACAGATATCATAAAGAAAGAACAGATAGCCATCAATTCTTACAGGTAAAGCTACAGCAAGATAAAAGATCTTTAGAAGATAGCTTCTAATTTAATATAAAACACATTTCATTACTCATCAAAGACAGAAGCAAAATTATCTAATCTAGATGGAAAGAATGAAAGAAACAGATCTAACTGTAAAACAAATTGAAATAAATCTAATGATCCCTGCAAGGAGCAAATTTAAAGGCATGAACAATGAGCTGTAACAGTTATCTTAAAGAAAGAACAGATGGCCATTTAATCTGAAAGAGAACTTTACAGCAAAATAAAGATATCAGTAGATAGCTCCTGATTTAATATGAAACACATTCACTGCTCACAAAACAAAGAATTCGTTTGCACAGAAAGGAGTGAAATCATTCGTTGTAAAGAAATAATTCAGATAACAGGAAGGATCTCACATTAAAGTATGGAAGACACCAGAATAGTCCAATACACATCCATTCTTTATCCCATGCAAAACGTCCTCTCCAGGCTTTTATTAGAAGATTTTACTTTTACAGAACATACACAAGGTAGCTCGTACAAGTCTGAAAATTAAATCCCTGCCAAAAGTCCTTACCTATTCTTCCTAGCTTCTATTTATAGTTACAAAATTGCCATTTGGGCTGCCACCTGGGCTTTTCCACTTGTCATCTACAAAAATTTTCTCCTCTAACAGACAAAACGTGACTCCCTTCTCATTACAAAAATTATTTTAAAAGAAAATAGGGACAGCTGTCCCTTAGCTCTACGTATCATACATATGTGGGTCCAACATACAAAACAGCAGAAATACTGCTCTATCATCAGCGCTCTACTCTTGCACATGTGCTTCAGATGGAAGAGAGGCACTCGATCCTACTGGAGCTGCTACTGCATCTTGGGAAGAAGGACTTGAACTGATTGGAATATCTACCATTGCTGGGGAGGAGGGAACCGAGCTCACTGCTGCAGCTGGAATTGTTTGGGAGGAAGGAGTCAAGCCAGCTGGAGTTTCTGTCACTGCTGGGAGAGAAGAGTCTGGATTTGCTGTCAGAGCTGCTACTTCTGCCTTCTTCTCCTCTGCTTCTATGTAGCTATACCACATACCAGTGTCCCTTATGACTACGTTCGCTGCAGCAGGAAACAAGATTTTCTGAGAAGTCACATTTTTCCCGAGCTCTGCTCCAATGTCTTGAATCTCTGCTATTGCTACTTGGTGTATTTCCTTCAGCAGATGGTTGTGGAGTGATGACAATCCAATATAATGTTGGAGGTCATCAATAGCCAGGACATCAATCCTCTTCACATACTCCGTTTGAATGCCCAGCTCTTCCTTTAGTTGAGACAAACGTTGCTCCTTCTCCAGAAAATCCTCCAGGGTCTGAGGGAAGTTCAATTTGCATTTGTCATGCACCCCTTGGAGCCTTTGATACAGACTGTTAATTTTATCTGTTGTCCCTCGTACGCTGGCCATTAGCTTACTGCCACAGCTCCTGCCAAACTCCAAAAGGGCTATGTCCTCATTAAAATCATCCACAGATTTAAATGGGAGATGCGTGGGGAAACCCCCCTTTCCTTCTCTCCACTTCATCTGACTCAGGATATTTTCCCTAACCCGAGTGTATTTAGCTTTCATCCTATGGGCTTCTGCATTAAATTCCTTTAACCTGACTACCATGGCTTTGAGTTGGCACACATCATTAGTGATTAGCCCCTGAGTCTCATGCATTTGCCTCAGGATGTTGCAGGACAGCTCATGGAAGGGAGATATGTCCATCGTTATGCTCTCAGCTTGCTCTAATTGCTCAGCTAATGCCCGCTTGTCTGCTTCTAGCTGGGATGCTTTTTCTTCCGCTTCACTCTTCTCTGCTTCCACAATCATCATCTGGAGTGTTAGTTGGTCCTTTTTCTCCTCCAGCTGGCTATACTTGCCTGATAGCTCTTTATTCTCGGCATACAGACAATTATACTTGTTCACCACGAGATCCCTGTGGGATTCCTCATTAGCCACAGTCTGTTGTAGCGTACGAGCTCTCCTCTTTGTCAATACATTTTCTCTAACTATCACACCTACATTGTCTAGTGATGCTTTTGCTGTTTCTACAACTGCGGATGCCATAGAAAAGGGCTCTTTATCTGTATTCCGCATTACAGTGACCGACCGGTGGGTAATGATATCCTCCTGGAAGGGGCTTTTGATCCTTTCTTCTGATTTAAGGACCATTGCTTTCCTTTTCTTATCGTAAACAAATTCATTCCACCCGGACACCGTATGTTTTCCTGATGCAGTGTATGGAACAATTGGGAGGTCCATAATGTCTATTTCCTCTTCAGCTGGTGGGGTCCAAACTCCCTGAGCTGGATCAGTTCCCACATTTTGGGCACCAGAGCCACCTGCTTGAGGTGTGTCTATTTCCATGTCTTGGAAACCGGATCCACTTGCTTGGGCATCTTCTCTTGCTTTCAGCTCTTCTTCCGCTTTCCGCTCAGTTTCCTGTCCTCCTTCCCCTCCTTCAACTTGTGGCTGACCTTCATTTCTTTTCTGCTGCGTTTCATCTTCAGCCTCCTTCTGCTGTTGGGCTTCTTCAGCTTCTTTCTGCAGCCTCTCACTTTCGGCTTCTTGCTGCATTCTTGCCATTTCAGCTTCCTGCTGCAACCTAGCTTCCCTAGCCTCCTGGAGCAACCTTGCCTCCTCTTTTAATCTGAGCTCTTCCTGAGCTCGGGCATCATCAGCTTCTTTCTCCTTCTGCTGGTTGGTCTTCTGGATCTTGGTGGAGCTAGAACTTGCTCCACTGCCTTGGCGAAAGGTTCGCAGCTCAGCCATGTTGCTGATGCCGCTGAATACCTCTTCCTCGGCATCAGGATAGTGAGAGTACTCAAAATGAGCATAGATTTCCTTACAGTGCTTGGCCACTCTTCCCTTCCTGTCATTCCTGTGGAAGATCACCTCACCGAAGTGGAAGGCATTAAGCTCCTGCACAAACTCTTCGGCTGAGGCAACCCCCGAGAACTTGTAAGCCCCTATGCAGAAAGGTAGAGGGGGAAAGGAAGCCTTATGCTATTTGTGGAGCATTGCTCCAATTCCATCCAGGAAGATTTGCCTTACTGCTTCCTTAAGGACCACATAATCTGTGGCATACTGTGGCAAAATGCATGGAGGTTTAGTCCCTCCAAACATTCTGAGGTAGGTGCCTTGCTCTGAAAAGTAAAAATCCCCGTAATTCTCAAGGACTTCCACAGCGTTCTCTGACAGGCAGTTGGGCTCCTCCTTGAATATCTTCTCATATAGGGGCATGATGAACCCCTCACAGATGAGTTTGTAGTTAGATTTGTAATTCTGGGCCCACATCATCCTAAAAGTGGTATAAAACCGGAGTGATGGCCTTGTCCCATGTGCAGCCCAATTTGGGGAAGTCCACCTTGGCCAAAACACAATCAATCAGATATGAGGACATGAAAAATTCTGCCTTCTTCAAGGCTAGTCCTTCTCTTGCAGCAACTATCATGGAGGCCAAACTATCTGATAGGAGAGTGGCCCAGTCAAACATAGTTCCTTTAAACGCCACGAAGTGGATAATAGGGACCCACTGAATCTTATACACGGTGCCATCAGGCATGCCGAAGATTCTGCACAGCATCAAGGCGATCAATCTGAAAGGAGGTCTCAGATTCTGTACGTCATATTCATCATTTCCTTTATTTCTCAAATGCTTTCCTGCTACTAGTAGATTTTTGGCCATCTCAACGTTGTTCATTTTTCCTAACCACTCATCAGTCAGAGCTTGCTGGGAGCGGGGAAATTTATAGGCTGCGGCAATGTATGCTGGGTGGAACGAGGCAATGGCTACTTTCCCGCTGTCATTTATTACCCTTGACTCCACATCAGCATGTTGGAGAATCCATCCGACTACTTCAGCACATGGGAACAGTTCAGGGCGGGTTGCAGCCCTGGTTATACCTGAAGTCCTGATATTAATATAGATCTACTCCTCTTCTAGCAACATATCTGGAATCTCTTGGTCTCGGATCATCCCATAGATGTCACCCCATCTGATTTCTGGAGGAATACCGGTGGTGCACCTAGTATCCTGGAGTGTGGTCTCAGTTTTAAGTGGTGTAGGCTTTTTCTCTGTCATCTTAGCCTTCTTCCTACTACCTTTTGGCATTTTGACTTATCCCTGATGGCACCCACATACAAGTCATTATGAAATTGAGCAACATACTATGAAATTTTAATAGAGATCATCATCGTTTTAATATGTGAATGAGATAAAACCAAAATGTGAAGCTACATTTCAGGAAGCAAATACACCACTCCAATCTAGATTTAAACATTCTAATTCTTTTAAAGGGGCGGGTTTGGAAATGATCCTGCGCGGATAAGCGTGTTGCGGAAGCAATCTGCTTTTGGCCCAACATCTAGGAGGGATGGTATCTCTCGCCATGGTTGGAGTTCAAATGGCTAATGGTGGGGAAGTCTGGGGTTGAAATGACTCTGCGACGAAATAAGGAGGCGTTTTCATATTTACGAGCCGACAGAAGCTTCGACTGCTATGGTTATCTGATGGTACTTGGGCGAGGCGTTCTATGGTAGGTTTTGAAACTCGGACAGGGGTTGATGACGTCGGGAGTGTGGGTGATGAAAAAATACCTGGGTGGTTATAGTTTAGGGTTTCGGCTGGTGTAGTTTAAACATTCACGGGGTTTGGTGACTTCGAACGTGAAGAACAACGATGTATGCAGCTTGCAGACTGACGGTCTAACATTTTAAGATTTCTATGTTTTGTATGACGGAACAAATGAAAATTTAAGCCGTATTTGACGGGAAAAATAGCCCATGACGGGCCTTTTGCTCGTCAAAGTCCACCCAATTCCTATCGTCTTCTAAACAGAACAATCCCAACGGTAAACTGACGCGTGGAAGGGACAAAATAATGGTTAGAACACCCTACCTGGCACCGTGAAGATGGCTGGATGAGGTGTCCGTGAATCATGGACGAGTAAGCTGAGCTGGAGTGGTCGCGCGACGTCCAACAGTGATTTGCCAATCGATAAATCACAATGTGTTGGCTCGTACCCCCGTCGTTTATTTAAATAGACCGAGCACGTGCGAATTTAATTTGGTGGTTGGCGCATTTAAAATGTGGCTTAAATACATCGTACGCCGCGGTCACGTCAAGTGATCTCGATACACGTGCGACTGCCACCTGCGGGATGAACTCGCGACCGCCACCTGCCGTTGCGGAAGGTTACGCTGAACTCCTTCGAAATTTCGGGAGAGGTTCATGAATTGCTTCCGCAAAATGGAACGCGGACGATTAAATCTTTTGGCGGCCTCTTCGGGGTGAAAACGTGAAAGCTTCCGAAACTGTGGAAAGCTTTCGCAAGTGGCTTCCACAGTTTCGGAAGACTTCCGAAAATGCTTCCGCAAAGTCCCTCGCGGATTCGAGAAAATTTCTAAGTTTTGGCTGCACTTGTTTCTGACGTGCGGAAAGCTCTCGCGATTCGCTTCCACCATTTCGGAAGGAATCGGCGAATGGCTCCGTTGTTTCGGTGAGATAAGGTGAAGACGTCCGCAAAAAATTCTAAGACTCCGCGGGGTTTCGGGCGGGTTTCGCGAATGGTTTCCGCAACAGACTTCCGCCATCGCGGAAAGAGAACCTGAATGGTTCCGCAACTTTTCTCGCCGTGTTTGCGGGAAGGTAACACGAAGGCTTCCGCGAAGGCTCGGGAAGAATATCACCAACGCTTCCGCAACTTCAGGACATAAATATTTTCGAAAAAAAACTAAGTTACTTGGCGGATTCTGGGAAGGTTAGCGAATTTCATCCGCACGTTTCGGGCGGCTTTCTTGAATTCTTCCGCCGTTTCGGAAGGGATTCGTCAAATGTTTCCGCGACCTTTTCAACAATAATTTTGAAGCTTTTTCGGGGACCTTATGACGAACGCTTCCGTAGTTTCGGAGAGATAGCTTGAACGGTTCCGCAATTTCGGGATGGAAAGTCCAAAGGCTCTGCAATACTTCAAAAGAAAGTTTCTAAGTCTCTTCAGAGTTCCGGAGAGGTTCGGCGAATGGTGCCTGCCGTTTCGGAAGGAATTATTGTATTCTTCCACGGTTTCCTTGAATTCTTCCGCAACCTTTTGGGAAAAGTTTCCAAGTTCTTTTCGAGAAGATTTAAACAAACAGCTTCCGCCGTTTCGGGAGGGAACCTCGAACACTTCCGCAACTGCGGGGCTTTATCAAATCGTTCCGCGATTTTTTAGGAAGATTTCATGAATTTAACTTTTAGAGGAAGGAATACTGGGAGAGGTTCACAGCAAGATTTTCTGTTGAAAATAAAGATAAAAGCTGGGAATGGCCCTTAAGGTGGCCTTTCTAAAAATTTTAAAGGAAGGGCCCCAATATGTACAAAATTTTGGGGGGGGGATGTTGCTGCAACAACAGGTGGGTGGTCCCAAAGCTTTCCAACATGCTAATGACATGACACAAGTTGAGGCTCCTTCATACACAACGGTTTGAAAAATGTTATTACCATGTGAAGTCACTTTAATCTAAAATGCGTTTTGTGACGGAAGCCTGCATGTGGACTGTTCTAAATCAAAAGTTATCAAATTGTTTTCAGATGGATCAATAGCACCAATAGTAGACAATAGTGACTTTCTTTGAGTAGGAAAACTTTGCAAAACTTCCCATGAGGACATTGCATAATAAGCTTAAGCTAAGTATTCAACCACATTGTTGTTTTGAGATGCTTGCGTATTAGGATTGTGTGTTGTTCTATGGAAAACCCCTTTTGGAGGTTGAGGTACTATGTCTATGGTTGGTTTCTCAATTGTTATAGAACCACTAGGTTGAGATCCAGTTGTTTCTGCATCATTCGAGGTGTGTCATAATAACGAACCCTTGTTTGAATGTTTATTTCATGTTCACCAATCGTGAATATGTCACCATTGGGGGGATTTCCCCCTTATGGCAGATTTTCCTGGTTCCCTCTCGAGGGAGGTATTGGTGCTGCAGAAACCATCTGTTGTTTCTAGGGGAAAGTTTGAGTTAGGACAACAGGTTTTTGTTTCCCTCCTCATTGTGCATACATTCGATGAATATAATCCATGTGAGGACAAAGATGAGTAGGATGATCCCCTTGGAAAATATTGCAAGGGTGTTTGTTTTTTCGGTTCTCCTGATTGCCTCGGATTATTCACCTTAGGTGATTCTCCCACCCCAGAATTGGTATTGGAATTCTTCTTCTATTTCTTCTTTTTTCCTTTTGGGTCTGCAGTTTGAACCGTAAGTACTTCAGAAGTTTGGGTGGGATTTGCGGATTGTTGTGTTTCCTCGCCAGCTATGGGTTGCAAATTCTGAACATACATTTTCCCCAATTGTTGGGTAATATGTTCAAGTTGGTTGATGGATCCAATCACACCATTGGTATAAGATCCTTTTGGTGGCCTATCTAGATCGGACGCAGGTCTTACAACATGAGGTATTAAATCATAAAGTGTGCCCGATTGGGAATATATCAAATCCATTTGTTGAGCACTCTGAATGAGTTTTTCTTCAGTCATGGATCCTGACATGGCTACATATTTGGTAAGAATAGATAATAGTGATTTTATGAACCAATATGCTAAGAATTGATCTAGTATTTCATCTTTTATAAGCCTTCGATGCCTCCTTCATTCATGGATATGATCTGATATGTGAGTAGAAGTGGACTGCCTAAGTGAAGTCAAAATTTTTGTACCCGTCTCATAGCGGATAGGTAATTGAAAATGTGTCAGAAAGACCATAGCTAAAGATGAAAATTCCATGAATGTATTGTGGGGAAACTCAATGTACCATTTCGTAGCGGTTCCAGTTAGGGTCCGCTAAAACAACCTTAACCTAATACTATAATCAACTAGGGAATTGGATGAACACCACAAATGGAATGCCATCACATGATTTGATGGATCTTCCCCTGGTTTTTCGTCAAATTTGGGTATTTCTGAGGGTAGTTTAGTTGGTATGGTTGGCCATCCATTCAAATGTAGAACAGGTTCATTAGTCAAACAAGATAAATCTAGTAGATTCGGTGTGGCTAGAAATGGTGATTTGACTGGTGCTGTAGAAAATGATTGATACATGGGTGAAGATTGATGGATCCATTGTTGTTGTCCTTGGGCTTGAAAATCATTCCAACAAGGATTTGCTCCTTATGGAGGTTGCATCCAAAAACACTGGTTACTTCCTCAATGTTGTCCATTTCATTGTGGAACAAGATGCATGTATGGATTTCCCGCTTGCGGAGGTATGTTTGAATAATATTGGTTACTTGGTGGAACATGACCATTCCATTGTGGGATATGATTAATGGGTGGATTTCCCCCTTGCAGAGGTGGGCCCCAATAATATTGATTACTTGTCAAAATTTGACCACTCCATTGATTATTCCTTGTTTTTATAAGCATTCCAAGGTTTATTTCCCCCTTGCGGGGGTGGTTCCCAAGAACATTGGTTACTTCCTGGAACTTGCCCACTCCATTTTGGAATGGGGTTGATAGGTGGATTGCCCCCTGGCGTGCTACCTGTTTGGGGTATGGGATTTCCCTTAGGATTTGTGCTAGGAAAAGTTGGAGGATGACTTCTCGAGGCATTTCCACTAATCTTTGTATCATAACCACAATTGGAATTACCGTTCCATGGTCCTTTCGTTCTGCTAGGAATATTAAGATTCCATGGTGAAGGGTTTCCCCAGAAGTAGAAATTGGAAAAATGTTAGGTATACCAAGAGGATTTGGGTTTACTCCTTGATTTTGTTTACCTTAATTATCCAAACCATATGGAAAACCCATATTTGGTAAGGCACACTCCCCAGTAGGGATCCCTACAGACAAAGTGGATATACTTCTGGGATTGGAACCCAAAACTGTACCAACTAGCACTGAAGTGCTAGTTGAACTTGTGCTAGTAACATGTATACTAACTGTTGGGATTGATGTAGAGGCCAAATTGGAAGTATTTCTACCTCCATCAACTGTTTGAGGTTGCAATGATGTAGTCCCTTGTGTTCCCGATGAAGCCATAGGGTCAACTGTTGAATTTTGCATATTAGTCCAATAACTGAAAAAGAGGATTGATTTAATCCAATGAATCAGTAATGTGAAGTACCATTGGGTCTGAAATATTTGTCAAAGGTGGGTTTACGTGAGTAGCTGTGTTGTTCTCTAGTTTTTCCGATTTCAAATGGAGTAAGATTATCAACAATGTATGTGTTTTATTCGTTAGGTGAAGTTTCAGTATTTGTTTAATGTTGTTCCTCTTTGTTGTTGTTAATTGAATCTAGAATTTGTTCAGTTTCGAAGTCACCTCATTGCCGCGGTGACTGGCGGATCGAGAGAGTAGCCACTTTGAAGATTTTGATAAAAGGATTTTTTAAAAATGGTATTTATTAATCACAAAATAGAATCAAACAATCCTAAGGCACTCTAGACTCAACAAAAAGAAAAAGTGTCCACACAGTAAAAAGTACTATGAATCCAAGCAAGCAATCTACTTTTCCAAAGAATTGAATCTCAGTGAAAATATAGATTAGAGGGCCTTCCGAAACTAGTAGTTTTTTAGGGATATCAAGCCTCAAACAATTACTAATAGCGAAGGTATGAGAAACAATTACAATAAATTTTAATCACCAGGGGTGCAAGTATTGGTTCTTGACCAATCACCCTCCAAGGAGTAAAAGATTCAAAGTCTGTCTCAGGTACTGCAAGTGTCCCCCATTCACAATAGACTATCTGATATCCTAGGAACAATAACTAAGGTTACCAATTCACAATCGATGGTCGAGCGGAACAGTTCTAAGTCTAAGACAACTCTCATAACTAGTTATTCTAGAAAAGTGATGTCACCCCGAGGACTTGTCACTTACATAGAGTTTTGTGATGAGGTCATATCCCACTAAAAAAACAAGAGGGGGGAACATACCACCCTTACTTATCCATATTTACCTCGTTCTTGACACATGTGTTAGATGCGCTTTCCCGACAAGCATTTTTTTGTTACTAATGGATTTAAACTCTCAATAATCAATGCTAGTTTCAAAAATTTTGTAGCTCAGGAGTGTTAACTCTCCAAACCTAATCCAAGGAAATAGCCTAACCTTGTTGGTGATATGAAAATCAAAGCTTGGTTAGTTTTAGATTAAGCGCCAATTTTAAGGGAACTTTTCTTAGTTTCAGAAGTGGACGTGAAACTGGTGGTGTGTTGACTCAAAAATATGAACCAAACAATGCAATATGCTCACTACTCTACCTTTCAATTTGATGAATGTTCTGAACTAATGAAAAGTTAGAGGTTCATGTGGGTCTTTAAAACATGCAAGTTGCAAAATAGAATTAAAATAATTTTTTTTACAACATGCATAAAACTCTTTTCAAATGTTTGAATGTGTTTCCAAATCTAGTGAAGTTTTGGTGATGCAAAATGTTTTGGTAGGTTTTTGATATTTAGGAACAGTTCTTTTGAAATATGGTTAATTATTGATTTCAAAAATCAATGTAAACCAAAAAAATATCTCACTTGAAATGAATCTAATTCTGTTACATAGGGGATCTCTGTTTCTTGTTTGCAGGGCCACCCGCAAGTGCAAGCAAAGAGGATACGCAGAGCATTTTACGGAATTATGAAAAAAAAATTTACACGTGAGATCTACTTTCTTGTTTACAAGATCGCTCGAACGCCCAACTGAAGAGGATATGATAGCTCAAGAAATGTATGAAAAAATTCAAATCTACTCTGTTACAAGTGAGATCCACTTTCTCATTCACAAGATCTCCCAAAATTCCAAGTGAAGAGGATACAGTGGCTCGAAAAGAAATTGCTTGAAAAATCAAATCATAAACTATTACAATTGAGATCCACTTTCTCGTTTGAAAGATTGCTCGAAATCCCAAGTGAAGAGGATATGGTGGCTTGGACAAAACTTATCTCAAGAAAATTGAGGACTAAAGCTACACATTTCTCTAATTTTGCATGAGAAAAATTAAATATTGTAGATCCAAAACAAAATTTGACTAATTAAAGTTGTTTTTTCAGTTTTGGAGGGGTTATTTTTTTTAAATTATCTCTATTTGTAATGTTCAATTTTTGTTTTTTAATGCAAATATCTTTGTGAAATGTTTCAAATAATCTTTTCATGTGTCATGACTATGATTTGGTTTCTTGTTTCAGATAAGAAAGTGTATGGGATTCAAAAATTAAAGGGCCTAAAGGTTCTTTAAACAATTGTTTATGTTTTTTCAAATTTTATCATTTGAAAACTATTAATTAAATCAAAATTATTTAGGGATCAATCCTAATCTCAGCAAATCATGGATATAAAATCAAAATATGACCTCAAGCAATCAGATCTACAACAAATTATAAGATTTTTTTTGAAAAAAATGCCAAATTAGGCCATCCTTTAGGGTTTTGGAGGGAAATTTTAAATTTAAATATTTCAAATCAAATTCCCCCAAAATTTTCCAAATCGGTAGTATATTGATCCTAAAATGTTTGTAATTTCATGTGAAGGTCTGCAAGCACAAAAATTATGCCTAAAAGTGGCCCTAAAATAGTAAAATCTCACAACTAGTTTTGACAATTTTTGCAAATTTGAACCAAAAAGCTTTAAAAATCTTTTAAAATATTCCAAATATTAGATGATTAGGGTCCATGTAAGGTCCAAAATATAAGTTAAGGAATTCCTAAGCCAATCTAAGGAAAAAAATATCAAAAAAATCCAGACAAAGTGAGGAAACTAGCTACAAAAATTCAAAACCCCCAGAATACGCAAGTGTAGAATGCAAAGCAGTGCGGCTTTCTGAGGCTGACGCACTTTGTACACAGGTAGGGTGATTCAGTGGCACACTTTTCTCACTGATAAGGTGCGTCACCCTAAGAATGGCGCTATGTGTGCACAGACATAGTGCGTCAGAATTTCAAGATCAAGAAACACGGAGAGACGAGCCCAATTTTCATGATATTTGGCTTTTTCACTGTTGATTAAGGCCAGTTTTGAGCTTCTAAGGGTCTTTAAACTTGGTACATAAGTACTATAATACTTTTAAGGAAATATTTAATTATATCTTTAAGTTTGAAACACCAAAATTTTGAATAAATTTTCAAATTGTCCCCAACGGAGTCGCCAATATTTTGATAGCAATAGTAATAAGGATGTGTTTACACTAATTAACTATCTTACTATGAACTTGATGAGATTTAATGACATAAATACATGAAATACTCATTCATTCCTTTTATATTTCTGAGTAATTTTCAAGAAAATAGAAGGGAGGAAGAGAGTAGAATGCCTCTTGAAGCTAGCCAATTGAAGAAGATCTCGTTGCTTGAGTATCCATGGCCTTTAGGCCTCCATTTGCAACAGCTTTCTAGGTTCTTACCTCTAGCTTCTATATCTAAGAAATTGAAAAACTTTGCAAGACTTGAAATCTATCTACCAAACTTGAATTCAAAATTAGATCTAAAACCTAAATTCAAACACAAATTTGGGAGGAAAAATTAATTGCATCATATTGAATTGAGGAAAAGAAATACTTACAACCTTGTTGCTTGAGGTGAATCCTTCCTCCTTTGCTTTGAGCCAAAATTCTCCATCCTTGACTTTGATCCTTCAAGAGATTTGTTGAAGATGAGCTTTCCAACCTTGCAATCCTGCCCGCATGCCTTTACTCTCACTTTCTATCTCTTTCCATGCCCCAAATGCCTTTCTTTTATAACATTGGTAAATGGGAATTCTTTATTCAACTTTCAATGTGGGATAATACATTTTCTTGATTTTTGAATATTTTCACTCAAAAACCACTTTTCGATTATTTTCAGGCTTTTGACATTAATTTCCATGATTTTTAGGACAATTAATACACCTTTGATGTATTCTTTCCACTCCAGGAGTTGTAGAAGCTGGGTTTTGGCCCTTTGAGTGGTTCTAGACTTGGCCTCTTTAGGGAAACCTTTGTCTTCAAAAACTTCTTCCTTTGCGGAAGCGGTGGTTAGATGAGAGATTGAAGCTCTCAATTGTTCCAAATTTCTAATCTTCATGTTGCAGGTGAATGGTAAAATGTGCTTCCATGTTCACTTGTTAAGGGTGTTAATTTTATTGTTAATAGGTAGGTGGAGTAGGAGAGAGAGAGAGGGGGGTGGAAGGGGGAAGGGGGCAGTGTCGGTGGTTAGTGGTAGGGAGAGAGAGAGAGAGAGAGAGATTGGGGTTCAGGGGTTGAGAGAGAGAGAGAGCGCTAGTGGTTCAAGTGGCGAGGGGGGGGGTTAGAGAGAGAGAGAGAGAGCGCTAGTGGTTCAAGTGGCAGGGGGGGGTTAGAGAGAGAGAGAGAGAGAGAGAGAGAGAGAGAGAGAGAGAGAGAGAGAGAGAGATTGGGGGCGTGGTTAGTGGTAGGGGGAGGGGGATTAGGAGGGAGGGGGGGCTTGGTTAGTGGTAAGGGGAAGGGTGGATTAGGAGAGATAGAGAGAGAGAGGGGGGAATTAATGGTAGGGGGAGTGTGTGAGAGAGAGACGGGGGGTGGGGGGTGATTATAGGTAAGGGGGTGGAGGGGCATTATGGAAGAGAGAGATAGATCGAGGGGGTTAAGGGTTTGGGGAGGAGGAGGGTTGTGGAGAGAGAGAGAGAGATGTTAGGGGTTTTGGGAGGAGTGGGGTTGTGTGTGAGAGAGAGATAGAGAGTTGCGAATTCAATATTCTAAATTGATGGTGGAAAAATAGGCCAATAAATTATGGAATAAATGTTAAATTCTCCAAAATGAAGTGGCATGAGGTCCTAGTTGGACTTGGGTGCGCATAAGTGGACATGTGGGGTCCACATGAGAGAATATTCCTCCTTTAAACATGGATCCATCCCAAAATTTGAGTTGGAATGGAAGACGTAACATTCATGAAGGAAGAGGAAGAGTCATAGGGATAAAAATAGGCAATGACAGATTCTATGACAACTATGACAAGTATTATGCCACTTATGACAAATTCTATGACACCTATGACACTTATGAAAAATTCTATGACATCTCTGACAATGTAAGAGCTAAAAATAGACCAAGAGGGCACATGAGAGGAGTTATACATCTCCAAAGCATCCAAAATATTCCCCAATTCAAATTCATGGAGGAGTTGGAGACAAAAGATGAGCCAAGTGTCATGTAGGGCCAATGAAGGGTCATAACCCCCACTAATTCGAATTTCATGAGTAATTAGGAGATAATTTGAGTTATAAGGAGGTAAATGAGACAAATAAAGTTATTAAAAGGAGGCCAAGTCTACATAGATCAGCTTTTGGTCATTTGTCATTTGCGTATTTGCAATTTGGTAGAGCTTCAAGCTTGTCCTTGCACGGTGGATGTTCATCCTCCCTGCCTTAGAACCAATTTCAAGGGTGCAAGATTCCCATCCAAGTTGGTTGATGGAGAGGCCATTCATAACTCTCAACAGAGATTCATGGATATGTTTTTATGCAAGTTCAAACCCAATCTGATTTCAATTTCATATTCTCTCATTCTTCTATATTCTCATTCTACTATCTTTCTCTCAATGTTCATGTAAAGTGAGATAACACACTCTTTGTTGCATATAGATAATGGAAGGTTGTTGTTTCGACCTTATGAAATTGTTAATGGATGCATAAATTTGTAATGGATAGATCAGAAGAGCCACACTCGAAATACTAAGCACTTCATGTACTATTTATCCAAGTAACATTGATATTCTAGCTAGTTTCCTCTTTCTCTCAATGTCATGTAAAAGTGTGATGGTGCACTTCTTGTTGCATCTAGCTAATGGAGGATTTCTATTTAGAACTTATGGACATGTTAGTTTCTGCATAAATTTGTATCATACATATCATGAGATCCACAACTCTAAATACCAAGTACTTCATGTGACATTTCCAATTAAAACTGAGATTCGAGCCATTTCCCTCATAATATTTTCATGGTGATTTTGGGATGATATTGCACCTGTTTTATATCAGATATTTCTGAGATTTTTGTCTATGTTATGAGCTTCATATGGAGTTAAATTGATGGCCCAAATAATTTATTCATACCCCTAAAGTGTTACTATAGTTTGTGACATAAATTCAAGGCCCCTTGTCTACCATTTTCACCCAAATTATATACTCTAGAAGCTATTGTCCTTTGGGAGACCTATTCGGACCTAAAACCTGATATAATTTTGCACACATGTTGTCCTTTATTTACTCTAATATATACAAGTCTCAAAATTAATATTAGGGAAGTCTGTACAGTGTTTGGAAGGGAAAACAGTGGCTGACCTAGGGGGGATTTCAACCAATCCAATTGACTAGTTTTGTCCTGAATCTTCTCTCCTTGTAAATTGCAGACCATGAAAGTGTATAGCATATGTTTGGGTGTCTAATGACTGTATTAAAGTTTCCTATTCCCTCCCAATTCCCTCCTTCCACAATTATAAACCATTTTGGGTCATTTGGGAAAGTTTGGGGTTTCACTAGTCCAAGGTTCAAAAATTTGTCAAATTGAGTAAAATTTCAAATTATGGATATTACAGTGGTATCAAAGCATGGTCCTTGCACATGTGCATTAATATAATCCATTGAAGAAGAATTTGCATCCATCTCTTATTATTATGATGAATCCTATGAGTACAATTCTTATGAACAATATGAAGATGATTGTGAGCAATATGAAGAAGAATGTTAATGGTATGAGGAAGAGGTGCCATGATGCATCACTTCTTACAATTTAATAAGGATTAAGGTTATTCATAGGACCCTATGTCTGATGAAGATGAATGTTTCATACCACCAAAGAATAATCCTATGAATGGATTATAAATATTGACAGCAACATGTAAAACCTTGCCTCAACAATATGAAGCATATCTTGCTTTGAAAGGAGATATACAAAAGGAAATTCCTTTTGAATACTATGTCGATTGGGTGTTTGTATATAGGCCCAAGAATGAAGATGTGGAGTTAGTGAAGAAAGGTCTATGCCCTTCTTTCAAAATACCTTGGAGAGAAAATCATATATGTTTGAGTGAAAGGGAGGAGACCCATGAGCCACCTAGTTCTAAAATATGTAAAGTAGAAGAAGCATTACATGGAAAGGGTTGAAAGTCACTCCCAAGTGACTCTGAAAAATATGAAGAAACATCACATGAGCATGAAGAAGATTCCATTGAAAATACTGAAGACCATTCTAAGACATACTCTACTATGGACAATAATAAAAAAACATCTACTGATGGATGCTTGAACTGTGAAGGAGTACCTACTGATGGGTGCTCACACCTCTATGTTGGTGACATAGAGATCACTTTTGAAAGTGTTGTTGTGATCCAGGAGGATCTTGTAGTTCGATCAAAATTAAAGTCTTCAAAATATGTAAATAATATTACATACGCGTAGAGATCGTCAGCAGCTTGCCGGCAACACTCGTTTCAGGTGAAACGACCTCCAGATGCAAAAGTTATTGAGTTTCAAAGTTTCCGCAAAAAGGTTAAATTTGATGTAAAAAGGGGAAAAAAGGGGGTCACGTGGCTCACCCATAGGGTGCCACGTGGTATGGACAGATCAACATTATTGAAACATGGACAAGTTATGATGACATGGTACATATGTGGACCAATCAGGGACTGCCATGTGGCAGCCCTGTTGGCCACTAAATTGTACATTTTATTAAAAATTGTGGGAGACCATGGGAATCGAACCCATGACCTCCAAGGCCACCAGAGTCTCCATCGAGCCCGCCTAGCCAAAGCTCCAAGAATTAGTTCTTAACATGTATAGGTGTTAACTTGTATATGAATTTGAAGGAGTTGGTGTTTAGGGAAAAGGGCAGGATCGAGGGCTAGGCCCTCGACCTCGTGGCCAACACTGAGGCCTAGAGTATATGGTGGAATTCCAACACAGAGCCAGCGCAATGCCAAGTCATTTTCCAACAAGTCAAAACTACCAACACGCAATCCAAGTCATGGTCCAACCAAAACATGCCACCAAAATAACCATACAACAGAGTTGTGTTGAGTGGGGAGATGCTCGCTAATTTGATCCCGAGACCTCTGCCCCCAAAATGCAATGTTTTTACCACTGGGCCAATTCCCATATGTTGGGTGGTAAAAGAAGCTTTTTGGTTATAAATTGATGGCTAAAAAGGGGCACATGGCCCTCCTTTTCGCGCCCAAAAACCACCTATAAAACCACGGTTTGTGCATGGATTCCGAGATGAAGAATAGATGCAGTTTGCACAGAATTTGAGACACAGTACGAGCACAGATCCCAAGGTGGTTTTGGAATAGTTCCCAAGGAATTTTTGGAACATTTCCATAGAATCATATAGCCATTAATGGCCATGCTTCCCAAGGTGGGAATTCATATAGTCCATAGAGTTGCAGATAGAGGTTATCTCGATTTGCATGCCAGAGGAGGCCTTAGGAAAACATAGTTAAATTTATATTCATTTTTATCAGAATTTCGAGAAGAATACAATGGTGCAGTATTTTTTTGAGTTTGATTGACGTAACTCAAAAGTGTTTCCAGAAAATCATATATGTAAGCTTTGAAGAAAAAATAAGATTGGCCTTCTCATTGAAAGTGGCCCAGAGACGTAGCCCAAGAAGGGTGAACTCCATTATTAGTTCTTGTCTACAATTCTGTGGTTTGCATATCTCTTTTTATGTATTTATGTGCTTCAATTATTCTCTCTAATTTTGTCATTTAAATCATTTTTAATGAATTTAAGCATTCAAAATTCCACATACAAATAATGGTTATAAAGATCCTGTCATTTTCGGATCAAGTTTGGTATCAGAGTAGCTTAACCATTGCATTGTGAGTTTGTGAATGTTAACAAGATCAAGAATTAAAGTTGGTGAAGGAGAACTTGAATTGTTTGATCCAGAAATTGGTTCAAGAAGAAGAAATAAAATGGTAGATGAAGAATACCTAGAAGAAGATGAGAAGGATTTCCGCAAGGCTTTCTATCAGATGCCAGACAAAGTAGAAAATTTGTTTGCATATTATCAAGAGAGATTGGAAAATAATAAAGAGAAGAAGGAGAAAGCATAGAATAATACTTCAGGAAAAGGACGAGACCCTTTTGAGCCTTCTTCTCCATCTTCTTCTTCCTCTTCTGAAATTTCCAGTACTGCTTCTTCAAATTCAAAGAAACAACCTGAGAAGATTAAGTCTAATTTACCTTATTTGAAACTTGATATTAAGTTTGATTTTCCTACATATAATGGTGAACTTAACACAGAGAAGATGGATGATTGGATCAGACAGATTGAAGTGTATTGCAAGATCCAAGATCCAAGGCTACTTTCTGCCTTGGAGGGACTGCACTCATCTGGTGGGAGAGTAAGACACGAGAAGGCGTCCTTAGAAAAGGTAAAATTATTTCTTCCTGCTATGAATTTACTGCTGCATTAAAGAAGCAATTTTATCCATTAGGCTACATACAGCAAGCTGTGATGGATTGGAAAAACTTAAGACAAGGTAAAGTTCAGAATGTATAAGAATACACTCAGGAATTTAGAAAGAGAGATTTGATTTTGGGTATACCTCTCTACACTCAAGAAACTCTTCTTAAGTTTATTGGAGGATTACATAGTTATTTGCATCATACAATACTTATGTTTAATCTTACTAACCTAGATGAAGCGTGTTTTCAAGCCACACATATTGAATCCGAAGGGAAGAATGTTCATGATGACTTTTCCTCCGTTGAATCTAGTAAGTTGAAAGAAGGAAAGGACAAAGGGAAGAGCAAGCATACAACTACCGTGAAGAAAGGGGATACAAAAATTTCATGTTTTCATTGTCAAATAGATGGGCATGATGCAGAACACTATTGGTAGCTACATCCATAATTGAAACCAAAGTGGTTTAAGGATCAGAAGGGAAGCAAAAGGCCACAGTTATCATCGAGGACCTTGGATCAGATTCTGAGGATGAAACAAAGATATCAATCGTAGGTGTGAAAGGTACATCTATTGTTGGTAATGATTCTAACATTGGTTCTTCATGTGCTTCTAATTCTAAAGGTCATGACAGTTCTAAGGATAGAAAAAGGAATGCATTGTTTCATATAAGGGTAATAACAAAACAAAATAAGATTGACACACTCATAGATAGTGGATCCCAAGAAAATCTTATTTCAGAATAAGTAGTTAAGCAGTTGGGATTAACAACAAAACCACACAGGAAACCTTATCCATTAGGTTGGGTATGCAAAGATAAAAGATTACAAGTAAAAAAGCAATGTGATCTAAAGTTTGCAATAACATCCAAGTTTGTAGATGAAGTTGAATTTGATGTGGTTCCACTAGATATCTGTGGAATTGTGTTGGGTAGCCCGTACTTATATGATCGAAAGGAAATTTTATATAGAGAACATAATCAGTATCATTTGTTTAAGGAAGGAATTGAGTACATAGTACATTCAGATTCATTTAGAAATGTCAGATCATTGGGAACTACACAACAACTAAAAAGGGTTTTTAATGCAAGTCGGAATTTGGCACTTATGTCTATGCAATGTAAGGAAGAAAAGAATCCTAAGCATAAAAATGAAGTGTCGTTGCATCACAATACACCTATTCTGGTTTATAGTGTTGCTATGATAAAACATAACCATGATATGGGTACAATCTATTTCATATGTTCAATTTTGATATTCATCTTTCTACTGATCAATAGTATATGGTTGATTCCAACAATATTGAATGTAGATTTGGTTGAAAAAGGGATTAATGTACTTAACAATGTCAGTGCAGTGTTGATTGTTATTATGATAAGTCAAATGTACAGGTTCTAGGAAGAATGGACCACTGATATGGGACAAGTGAGATGAACATGAGCTCACTTATTTTCTGAATCATTCAGGCTTTTGGTGGTCCAAATGCTTCTCAGTGGGAAGGTTTGATCCTGGAGGATCTCAGAGTTCGATCAAAATTAAAGTCTTCAAAAGATGTAAATAATCTTACAGACGCATAGAGCTCGTCATCATATTTTTGGAAATGCTCGTTTCGCGTGAAATGACCTCCGGACGCAAAAGTTATTGAGTTTCAAAGTTTAAGCAAAAAGGTTAAATTTGATGTAAAAAAGGGGAAAAAGGGGGGCCACGTGGCACACCCACAGGGGGCCATGTGGCATGGAAAAGTCAACATTATTGACACATGGCATCCACACAAGGTGCCACGTGGACAGGTTATGATGACATGGCACATACGTGGACCAATTAGGGACTTCCATGTGGCAGCCCTACTGGCCGCTAAATTGTACGTTTTATTAAAAATTATGGGAGACCATTGGAATTGAACCCATGACCTCCAAGACCACCAAAGTCTCCACCAAGCCCGCTTAACCAAAGCTCCAAGAATTAGTTCTTAACATGTATAGGTGTTAACTTGTATATAAAGTTGAAGGAGTTGGTGTTTGGGGAAAAGAGCGGGATCGAGGGCTAGGCCCTCGACCTTGTGGCCAACACCGAGGCATGGATTATACGGTGGAATTCCAACACAGAACCAACATAGTGCCATTTCATATGCCAACAAGTCAAGAGCCAAGTCACAATTGCCAACACGCAAGCCAAGTCACGGTCCAACCAAAATATGCCACCATAATAACCATACAACCGAGTTGCATTGAGTGCGGAAAGGCCCACGGGTTTGACCCCGGGACCTCTGCCCCCAAAAAGAAATGATTTTACCACTGGTCCAATGCCCATATGTTGGGTAGTAAATGATGCTTTTTGGTTATAAATTGAAGGATAAAATAAGGGCCAAAAAGGAGCGCCTGGCCCTCCTTTTCGCGCCTTAAAATCGCCTAAAAAACAACGGTTTGTGCATGTATTTCGAGATAGAGAATAGATGCAGTTTGCATAGAATTCAAGGCACAGTACATGCATAGATCCCAAGGTGCTTTTGGCATAGATCCCAAGGTGCTTTTGGCACAATTCCTAAGGAAATTTTGGCATAGTTCCCAAGGTGGTTTTGGCACAGTTCCCAAGGTCCATACAACCATTAATGGCTATGCTTCCCGAAGTGGGAATCCTTATAGTCTGTACAGTTGCAGGCATAGTTTGTCTCGATTTGCGTGCCAGAGAAGGCCTAAGGAAAACATAGTCGACTTTATACTCATTTTTCTCATAATTTCGAGAGGAACAAAGTGGTGCAGTCTATTTCTGAGTTTGACTGACAGAACTGAAAAGTGTTTCTAGAAACTCATATATGTAAGTTTTGAAGACAAAATAAGATCGACCTTCTCATTGGAAGTTGACCGGAGATGTAGCCCAAGAAGGGTGAGCTCCGTTATCAGTTCTTATTTACAATTTTGTGGTTTGCATATATCTTTTTATGTATTTATGTGCTTCAATTATGCTCTCTAATTTTGTCATTTAAATCCTTTTTAATGAATTTAAGCATTCAAACTTTCAAATACAAATAATGGTTATAAATATCCTGTCATTTTCGGATCATGCTACCAACCAAAGTTCCAATGACCATGGATATGAAGGACTTGTAGCATTTGAAGAAGAACGAAGATCAACTTCCCCATCACCATTTGAGCTTCATGAAGTTGGTCCAAGCAAGAAGGAAGAAGAGGAGGTTCATTTGCAAGAGCCTCATTTTCTTGTAGGGTCCTTGAAGATGGATGAAGAGAAGATTCAAGAGGCCTTGAAAACTCTCCATGACACACATGCACTAG
The DNA here is from genome assembly GCA_027924585.1 of Larix kaempferi. Lineage (NCBI taxonomy): Eukaryota > Viridiplantae > Streptophyta > Pinopsida > Pinales > Pinaceae > Larix > Larix kaempferi. The sequence continues at coordinate 1,939,452 of BSBM01000649.1, read as the reverse complement.
TTTCGAAATTTTGTTCTTGTGTGGAGGAGAAATCTTCCCTTGAAGACATGGACAAAATCCAAAAGGCAATGTTGGATACTAGAGGTTCTTTCTGATAGAGATTTTTTAATTGAGCTTTTTGGTTTGTATCATGGAATAACCTTGAAGGATTTAGAAGAGAATGACAAGCTCTTAAATGAGTTGGAGTCTACCCAAAATAGACTCCAAAAATCTATGGTGCATATTGAGAAACTTCAAGAGAAATTGCAAAGGTCCTTTACACCCTCCTACATATTAGGCATTCATTCGATGGCTGAAATAATTTATGTTACAAAGGAGGAACCTCATGTGATGGTGGAACATGAGGTACATGTTTATATGCCGGTGCTTGAAGAGGCTACATTCAAACAAGAAGGAAGACAAGAACTTGTTCTTTTTCAGAGGGATTATGAGTTGCCTCATGGCGAGAGTTGCAGAGCCTTGGAGGAGGCACATGATCTCACAATAGTTGGACCATGAAATTATGGAGAAGATGCATTAAAAATTTTGATGGGTAAGAGTTGAAAAGAGTTAAGTTTGGTTCACAATTCTTCACCCCCTACTTCTTTTTCAGCCACATCAATTGGGGATGAAAATTGGGTGAAAGGTTTCTTTCTAATGGTGCCACATGAGGAGTATGAAACTCATATCTCTGTTTTTGATGATGACATGACTAGAGAACCTTATTATTTACATTTGCAGCAGCATCCTTTGTTACCTTATGATGATACATATCTACATGGATTCACCTATGATGTTCGCTTGAGTCACTTGAAGACTCGTGATTTTCATGGCTCCTTGTTTAGTTCATTTGATGTTGGAGGAACTTCATCCAATACTTGGGTGAATAAATATATGATTGAAGCAAATTATTATTGGAAACAACATCCTTTGTTATTTCTTGATGACACACATATTAATGGGTGTCTTGATGAGACTTCTTTGAGTCAGTCAAAGTCTCCTTGTTTTCTTTGGTCCTTGGTTCAGATTTTAGCGGAGGTTCTTCATTCACTTCTTGGATGAAAGAAAACAAGGCTGATTATTTTGTTGCATATTACATTCTTTTGGAGCATCATGGACATATTTTCGTGTTGGACGATTCCTACTCTTTTGGTGATAAGACATGGGACTTTCACACTTGTCCTTTAAGCTTCAATGGTCTCACTCTTGATTCTTGTGTGCATTTGGAACATGAGGAATATCTGGTTGATTGGGGGATACTTGTTTGCATTCAACCTCACTTTGAGGATATGTATTTCATGATGGAGAGTCTCTCTTGGTCTTGGCCCAACCTTGAATATGTTCATATTTTGATGCAGGGGCCCTCAAAGTTTCAATTATGCATTGGAAATGTTGAACTTCCAATGTGGTGATATGTTCTTTACATCCTTCCTTGCATTTTTCATAGTGATGAATTTTTATTGTTGTTACTGATGTTTGGAAAGATGCAGATGAGACAATGGGATCCTGACATTCTTTCGAATGTTAGTTTTCCACATGTGACACTGCCACTCAAAGATTTTCAACTAAGGTAGTGGGATCTGGGAAATATTTTTCCTGCAATTTTTTGTGGTAGAACATGCCTATATTTTGGAATGCAACACAAGCCATGGGAACCCAGCATTGCTTGTTTTCAGTTCATTTGGAACAGTACCTTCGTTGTTGGCTTGATGGATAAAGCTAACCTTCATTTCATTGAGTTCATTTATGAGTATTGTTTCAGTTTATTTAGTTGGAATCAATTTCCATATGTTTGGTGTGTATGGAGTTTAGTTGCAGATATTTCTCACCATGCATACTACATGATCATTTGGGACCTTGGGATCATTTTTGGTCTCATTGGTTTAAATTTTGGGGGGAAAAAAGTAGTATGGGACATTGAGTCACCACTTGAGAAGGTGATTGTAATTAGAGTAGTGCAAAAATAAGCATGGTGGTTCCTCTCTAAAATTTTCATGGAATATTGAAGACTCAAAATTGGGAAAATCAGTGTCAAATTCAAATAATTATATAGTGAGAAAAAGGGTTGAAAGTTCAGAAAGGGTTTCCAAAATATGAAAGAGTACATGAGTGCCACTACTCAGAGTTTCATAAGGAAAGTTTTGGAAGCAAAGTTTTGGAAGGAAAGCAGGTTCTTCAACATCCATGTTTTAAATTGCTTGAGGACAAGAAATATTGGGTGGGGAGGACTGCCATGTCCCCAATTAAATGATTTTCAGATAAATAATTAAGTTAGCCTACCCAATTCCTAAGGGTTATGTGGAAGAATTAAAATATTGACATTTAACCCCAAGGTCTGTAGTTTCTCATGAAAATTAAATATTCTAAATTGATGGTGGAAAAATAGGCCAATAAATTATGGAATAAATGTTAAATGCTCCAAAATGAAGTGGCATTAGGTCCTAGTTGGACTTGGGGGCGTATAAGTGGACACGTGGGGTCCACATGAGAGAATATTCCTCCTTTAAACATGGAGTCATCCCCAAATTCGATTTGTAAGGGAAGAGGTAACATTCATGAAGGAAGAAGAAGAGTCATAGGGATAAAAATAGGCAATTACAGATTCTATGACAATTATGACAAGTATTATGACACTTATGATAGATTCTATGACACCTATGACACTTATGGAAAATTCTATGACATCTATGACAATGTAAGAGCTAAAAATAGACCAAGAGAGCGCATGAGAGGAGTTATACATCCCCAAAGGATCCAAAAGATTCCTCAATTCGAATTCATGGAGGATTTGGAGACAAAAGATTATCCAAGTGTTATGTGGGTCCAATGACGGGTCATAACCCCCACTAATTTGAATTTCATGAGTAATTAGGAGATAATTTGAGTTCTAAGAAGGTAAATGAGCAAACTAAAGTTATTAAAAGGAGGCCAAGTCGAAATATAGAATATTTTGGTCATTTTTCATTTGCATCTTTTCAATTTGGGAGAGCTTCAAGCTTGTCCTTGCACGGTGTATGATCATCCTCCCTACCTTATAACCAATTTCGAGGGTGAAATATTCCCATCCAAGTTGGTTGATGGAGAGGAAATTCATACCTCTCAACATAACTTCATAGATATTTTTTTATGCAGGTTCAACCCCCATCTGAGTTCGAGTTCCTATTCTCTCATTCTTCTCTATTCTCATTCTACTATCATTCACTCAATGTTCATGTAAAGTAAGATAGCGCAGTCTTTTTTGAATATAGATAATGGAAGCCTGTTGTTTCGTCCTTATGAACTTGTTAATGGATGCATAAATATGTAATGGAGATATCATGAGATCCACAGCTCGAAATACTAAGCACTTCATGTACTATTTCTCCAAGTAACATTGATATTCGAGCTAGTTTCCTCTAGTTCTCTTAATGTCATGTAAAAGTGTGATGGCGCACTTCTTGTTGCATATAGATAATGGAGGATTGATATTTCGACATGTTAGTTGCTGCATAACTCTATAATAAACATATCATTGTTAGAAAAATAGGATCGTAGAGCAATAACAATAAACAAAAATGCAAATATAATCACACATACACATTACAAGAGAGACACAGATATATCGTGGTTCACCCAACTTGGGATACGTCCACACTGAAGTTGCCAGTCCTTATTATTATTCCGTCTAGCAAAGTGAAGGGATACAACCTGCAGCACAACCACTGCACTTCCTCTTCATTGTCTTAAAGTCTCTCTACTTGATCTCAGAGATCTTTACAATGCATAATACCTAATACATCCAAGCCTAGCCGTATTACAATGTCTTTCTTTTATAAGGGAAATACAATGGGAAAATACCACGGGTTACCCAAAACCATGGGCCCGAAAACTGTTGGCGAAAAAATCCCCAAGGTTGGGGAACAAATGTACAGTCCTATGGGGTGCACGACTGAGACAATATCATCTATGAGATTGGAAGATCTAGCTGCACAACCAACAATATCCCACTTGGAGATTGATCACAACAACTCCACCGCTGCTGCACTTGCTGGACCTTGGACTTGGAAAATTTATCCTCTTCACCTTCATGCTAGAAGGCCAACTAAAACTGAGCAGGAACTCAGTTTCTCTCTGGTCACTACCTTTGTGAACATGTCTGCAGGATTCTGGCTAGTATGTATCTTTTCCAGCTTCAACAGTTCATCTTCCAGAACAGAGTGTATGAAATGGTACTTGAGTTGTATATGTTTAGTCCTGAAAAGGAATGTTGAGTTCTTTGCAAGATGAATGACACTCTGGCTGTCACTATACAACCTGCTATCTTTCTGCTTCTTACCCAATTCCTCCATAAACCTATGCAACCAAATCATCTCTTTACTAGCCTTTGTAACAACAACATACTCTGCTTCCGTTGTTGAAAGTGCAACAACCTTCTATAGTTTCAAAATCCAACTTACTGTTGTTCCACCTACAATAAACACATACCTTGTGGTGCTCCTCCTACTATCCTTATCACCTGCCATATATGCATCAACATATCCCTGTCGAACAGTGTCTGAACCTCCAACACATAATTCCTGAGTGGTAGTACCTCTCAAATACCTGAGAAGCCACTGTACTGGCTTTCAATGTTCCTTACCTGGATTGTTCATATATCTACTCACAACTCCCACTGCTTGTGCAATATCTGGTCTTGTGCACACCATGGCATACATCAAGCTGCCAACTATTGATTGATAGGAAATCTTAGACATGTAATCTGTTTCTTCTTGTGTCTTGGGACACATTTCCTTACTTAGACTGAAATCGCTGGTCAAAGGTGTACTAACTAGTTTTTCATTCTGCATTCTGAACCTTTCCAACACCTTTTGTATGTACTCACTCCGAGACAATGTCAATTTGTGATTTTTTCTGTCTCTCGTTATTCTCATACTAAGGATTTGCTTTGCAGCACCAAAATCCTTCATCGCAAATGAATTAGCTAGCTTCCTTTTGAGTACATTTATTTCCTGCATGTTAGACCCTGCAACAAGCATGTCATCCACATACAATAACAAGATAATATATCTTTCATTGTCTAGATTCTTGAAATAAACACAATGGTCAGAATGACATCTATTATAACCTTGTTTTGTCATAAACCTGTCAAATTTTAAATACCACTGCCTTGGAGCTTGCTTCAAGCCATACAAGCTCTTCTTCAACCTGCATACCAAGTTCTCCTTACCTTTGACCTCATACCCTTGTGGCTACTGCATATATATCTCTTCCTCCAAATCCCCATGGAGAAAAACTATTTTTACATCTAACTGTTCAAGATGCAAATCTTCTACCTCTACTAAACTTAAGATAGTCCTAATTGAAGTCATCTTAACAATAGGAGAAAATATTTCATCAAAATCTATACCTTTCTTCTGTGCAAACCCCTTTACAACAAGTCTTGCCTTGTACCACTTCTTACCTCCTTATTCTTCCTTCAACTTGTAAATCCATTTGTTCTGCAATGCTCTTTTACCAGCAGGAAACTGAACCAGATCCCAAGTCTGGTTTCCTACCAATGAGTCCATCTCCTCAGTCATGCCTTACTCCCACTTCTTTCTAGTTTCCACCTGCATTACTTCTTCATAACATTCTAGTTCACCAGCATCAGTCATAAAAAAATAATAAATTGAAGGAGAGTATCGTTTAGGGAGTCTACTTAACCTGGTAGATCTTCTTGCAGTTGCAGGAGTTTCAGGTACTTGCTATTGTTCTTGATTTTCTGGCACCTTTGGAACTTCATTTTCTTGAATTTCATCAACAACTGTGTATTCTGTGGTTTTCTTTTCTTGTTTCTTTCCCTGCAACTGATCTTTATACATGACCTTTTCATTGAATATCACATCTCTACTCCTAATGATTTTTTTTTTCATAATCCCATAAACGATAACCAAAATCATCAACCCCATATCCAATAAAAGTACATTTCTTGGATTTAGCTTTAAGCTTTGTTCTATTTTCTTTATCAATATGGACAAATGATTCACAACCAAACGTTCTCAGAAATGAGTAGTTAACATTTTTATCTGTCCATGCCTCCTCTAGAATACCACCATCCAAAGCACTTGAAGGTCCTCTGTTTATTAAATAAACAACAATATTTACAACATCCGCCCAAAAATGTAAGGGAAACCCTGCATACAGTCTCATACACCTTGCACGCTCCACGATCGTTCTGTTCATCCTTTCTGACATACCATTCTCTTGTTGTGTTCATGGGACTGTCTTCTCTCTAGGAATCCCATGGTATGAATAATAACTATCAAACTCCTTGCCATAATACTCACCTCCATTATGAGATCTGAAACACTTCAACCTTTTTCCTGTCTCATTCTCAACCAAAGCTTTCCACTTCTTAAAAGTAGCAAACACATCAGATTTCTGTCTAATGCAATAAACCCAAGTTTTCCTAGTTGCATCATCAATAAATGTAACATAATAATGAAATCCACCAAGAGATTGTACCTGAGCCGGTCTCCATACATCTGTATGCACTAGCTCTAACTTTTCATTCTTCTTCTGTTTCCCAACCCTGAGAAATCTGACTCTCTTCTGTTTTCCATAAACAAAGTTCTCACAGAATTCCAAACTTATCTGCTTCAAATCTGGCAGCAACTTCCTTGAGTGGAGAATCTGCATCCCCTTCTCACTCTTGTGGCCAAGCCTATGATGCCACAATGCCGTATCTGTTCCTGTGGAAGCTAAAGAGATAGAATGGTCAGTATTATGAGGACATAAATACAACGTACCTACCCTATATCCTTTTGCTATCACCATTGATCCTTTAGTGATCTTCCACCACTTTTCTCCAAATGTAGATAGACAGCCACCATCTCCCAACTACCCTGTTGAGATCAGATTTCTTTTCATAGTAGGAATATGCCTAACATATTTCAACAGCCAATCAGTTCCATTCTCAACTTTTATCCATACCTTACCCATTCCAACAATTTTACATGGCTCATCATCACCTAATAAAACATGTCCAAAATCACCTGGAACATAATCATGAAAATATTTCCTATGGGGTGTAGCATGACATGAAGCCCCTGAATTTACTACCCAATAATCACTTGTATTATCTAATGCAAGAATCAAAGCATCTTGTAACACATCACCTGCTACATTTGCTTCCTGGGTAGTTCCCTTCCGTGCATCTCCTTTCTTCTTTAGAGATCTGTAGTCTTTCTTCAGATGTCCTTTCTTTCCACAGTTCCAGCACTCTATTTTTTCCAGTCTGGACTTGGATCTTTCCTTTTTAGATTTGCTGCGATTACCTTGGCTCTTTCCTCTCTCCTTTTGTCTTCCCCTACTCTCCATGGTCAACGCATTACCTGATGTCTCACCTGTTCTTTTTCTTCGCATTTCCTCGCTAAGAATAACAGTAATAACATCATCAAATTTCAAGGTGTTTGAACCAGAGACAGAGTTACTTACAGCCATGACCAAGCTATTCCAGCTTTCTGGCAATGAACACAAGATTAGAAGAGCCCTAACCTCATCATCAAAGTTCACACTTACATAACTTAGTTGATTTGTAACCCTATTAAACTCATTTAAATAATCAGTAATAGATCCACCTTCAAACATCTTCATATTAAATAAACGCTTCATTAGAAACCTTGTAGGAGGCGGAGGGTTTTTCATATAGCTTACCTACTGTGCTCATCACCCCCTCCGTAGTCGTTTCTTTTGAGATATTGAAAGCCACCGACGAAGCCAGGCTTAGCCGTATTGTTCCCAGAGCCTTTCTGTCAAGAACCTCCCATTCTTCATCCTTCATAGCCAACGACTGCTTTTCTCTTCCTCCCAATAGTAGGAATCGATCCTTCTGGTATAGATAGTCCTCCATTTGCATCTTCCATAACTAGAAGTTTTTGCCGTTAAACTTCTCGACCTTAAAATTTCCTTCTTCCGCCATTGCTCCCACTCGAACCAGAAACCCTAGCTTCCTGCGGGTTTATCTTCCAAATAGACCTTGGACTATAATACCAATTGTTAGAAAAACAGGATTGCAGAGCAATAACAATAAACATAAATGCAAATATAATCACACATACACATTACAAGAGAGACACAGATATATCGTGGTTCACCGAACTTGGGCTACATCCACACTAAAGTTGCCAGTCCTTATTATTATTCCATCCAACAAAGTAAAGGGATACAACCTGCAGCACAACCGCTGCACTTCCTCTTCACTGTCTTACATTCTCTCTACTTGATCTTAGAAATCTTTACAATGCATAATACCTAATACATCCAACCCTAGCCGTATTACAATGTCTTTCTTTTATAAGGGAAATACAATAGGAAAATACCACGGGTTACCCAAAACCATGGGCCTGAAAATTGTTGGCGAAAACAGCCCCCCAAAAAAATTTCGGGGGCGTTGCCCCGGGGGCTCCGCCCCCGCACCCTCGTAACTCAGGGGCGTTTCCCCCAAACCCCAAGGTGGGGGAATGAGTGTACAGTCCTCTGGGGAACATGACTAAGACAATATCATCTATGAGACTGGAAGATCTAGCTCCACAACCAACAATCATGAGAGCCACAACTCGAAATACCAAGTACTTCATGTGACATTTCCAATTGAAACTGAGATTTGAGCCATTTCCCTCATAATATTTTCATGGTGATTTTGGGATGATATTGCACCTGATTTATATCATATATATCTGAGATTTTTGTCTATTTTATGAGATTCATATGGAGCTAAATTGATGGCCCAAATAATGTATGAAGACCACTAAATTGTTACTATATTTTGTGACATAAATTCAAGGCCCCTTGTCTACCATTTTCACCCAAATTATATACTGTAGAAGCTGTTGTCCTTTGGGAGACCTATTCGACTCTAAAACCTGATATAATGCTGCAAACATGTTTTCCTTGATGTAACATAACAGAGACAAGTATCAAACTTAATATTAGGGAAGGTATTACAGTGTTTGGAAGGGAAAACAATGGCCGACCTAGGGGGGAATTCCACCAATCCAATTGTCTAGTTTTATCCTGAATCTTCTCTCCTTGTAAATTGCATACCATGGATGTGTATAGAAGATGTTTAGGTGTCTAATGATTGTATGAAAGTGTCCTATTCCATCCCAAGTCCCTGCTTCCACAATTTGAAACCATTTGGAGTCATTTGGGATAGTTTGGGGTTTCACTAGTCCAAAGTTCGAAAATTGGCCAAATTGAGTAAACTTTCAAATTAGGGATATTACACAATAAGTTACCATCCACTTTTTGTCAATATAGGAAAATTACTGTTTAATTAATTGTCAAACTATGGCCATGCTCTGATAGATTTGACTAACTTTCTTGATATAAATATTCTTTAAGTAACTCACCAACCAAATATATGTCAGAAAACACAAGAATTAAGTAATACTCGAGCAATTTTATTCTTAAGAAAATTAGGGCGAGTTTTTTTTAGTAAACTTCCGTTATTATTTTTCCTTCTTCTTAATTCATCCACTTGTCCAAAATGGCCCTAAATTCAATCAAACCCTCCTAGTTGCAATAAGGGCCAGTTCTTCCACATCTTTTCAAGATTTACCTTAGCGCAATAGTATGTAGGAAGATGCCCCTTGGACTTGTTTTCACCCAGTGCACGAGATTTGGTCTCAAAAGAGTCACCCATGGATCATAGAAATAAACCTTTCTTCTATAAAAGTTATTTTAATTTTACCCATATTGGTGCCTTCATCCATGAATGAGGTTGCATTGAATCCAATTGCATGCCAACACGATCTTATTAAAAACTATGGTCTCAATGGCTACCTAAAGTGATATAAAATATTATATTGATAACTATAAGTTTTATCCATTGGATTTTCTAAAAACTGAACAAAAATTCTTTTATAATCTATGCAAGACACACAAATGTTGAAAAATTTACAAACTACAATTAATCTCATGAAGTTTAACATAATAAACCTAAACATATTGTTTGATAATATAGGAGGGTTTTAGAAATAAAAAATAAGCTCGGGTGGGTGTCCCATATGTCAAAATATTAGTTGTTTTGTTGAATCCAATTGCATGTCGACAAGATCCTATTGGGCACTATGGCCTTAATATATTCCATGAACAATATGAAATAATATACCCAACATTAAAAGGTTCATTCAATGGATTTTTTGAAAAGTTAATAGGAATTTATTTATAATCTATGCAAGACACATCTCACATGGACTCGGATTAGTTACGAATGAAAGGTGGGCAATGTCGATTTTTTTGCAAATTGTGCTTCAATCTCATGAAATATAACATGATCATCCTAGAAATATAAGTTTCTAATACAAGAGTGTTTTATAGCTATCGCAATTTTATGTCCACCATACTCAATTTTATAGCCGATCTAAAATTTTGTTTGTATATACTTTCCAAATACGTGAACCGAATTCAAACAAAATTCAGTATTGATCTAATTTTGAATTGCAGGTGAAGGTGACAGTGTGGACGTGCTCCTTCTCACCGGAGATGGGGAACCTCCACTCCATGACGCACAGAGCCTTGTAATTCTGCAAGAGATGGCAATGAGATTCAAGTGTGTTAGAGGCCTTCTCCACGTTGTGATCAAGTATCTATCCCTGGCTCACTCGGTGGGCTGTAAATAAGAAAAATAAATCATTTTAACCTCCTACATTGTTTAATTATTTTTGAAAAAAGACTAAATAAATCCAAATTTTGAATAGCAAAAGATTATAACTTTTTCTATTGGCAAGTTTCATAATTTCATAGCTTAAACTTGTTACTTGTGATGCATGCTTTGAGACCACTATTTGTGTTGACCAAAGTGTTACTTCGAGACAAAGTCATACTCTAATGGCTCTCACGTCTTAGTTAATAATGAACCTAGTTTAACAAAGTGTGGTTTAGTGATTGGTTTGTGATTCAAACATTTAGAGTAAGTAATAGTTGATTGCATTTACCACTCACTAGTATTTATGAATGGGAGAGAGATGGATTTACTTGGCTATATTTTTATTATACTTATATGTGTTATATTTTAAAATTTGTGGTGGAGTAGTAAGTATGTTTTTTCTAGATTGCAAGACAATGAGACAAGTGTATTCTTAAAATTTATTTTATGGGTGTCATTTCAAATTCGAAATAAACAATTATAAAATATATATATATATAATAATTGGTAATTCGAAGAATGAGGGTGATAATAGGTAGTTGAGGCATAGACAACGAGTGATTACAACTTTGCATGTAGAAAAAGTAACATATAACTTGTTCATGGCACTTAACTTGTGGTCGACTTGTGACCTATCGATGTTCACCGACCACAAGTTAAGTGGTTTTGCTAGTTGAAAGAGAGTATAGTATTACATGTTATTTAAAAAACTCTAATTTTTATATTTATGTTTTTTCCTTATAAAGTGAAGTGAATTTGATGGAGGCATCTAAGCACTATGAAAGTGCAGTGCAATTCATTTGAGATTGGTTCACAAAGATTTCTTGTACCAAACATGCTATAAATGGATCCAAAGTAAGCATTATGCCCAAAGGGTGGCATAAATTTAATAATGAGTGAAGGTGTGAATGAACCAAACCATCGAGGATTGGAAGGTTCAATATAAAAGGTTTGCAAGTCAAGTGTTTAATTAAATTGTCTTAGAAGATCGTAATTACAATTTGACAAAATGAAGACAAAGCTTTATATAATTAATCAATCATAATTCTATATGAGGCCTTTAAGCAAGTACGCTACAAGGTTTCAAGTATTATTGAGCATGGGACTAACCCCTCATTCCTAAGGAAGTTCCTTTGAATGAAAAAATCACTTAGATTATCAGTACTCTTGAAAATAAGTTATAGACAAACCAATATATAATTTGATAATGAAATTATAATTCAATTAGTTGTGTATGATAGTTACAACATACTTAGAAAATACATTAATGTAGATGTTGTTGTTTCTATCACTCGTCTTCTATTTGTGGATGGTGTTATCCTATTTGGTGCAAGTTTTGTTAGAGAGGCACAATAAAATAGAGCTTTGAACCTATTAGGTGTTGCAACGAGCATGAAAGTAAATCTTTAGAAGTCTACAATCTCCTTCAATAGACTAAATGAGAGGTTAGAAAGGGAAATCAATCAATTTCTCCCATTTTAGTTATAGCTCGTTTTGCAAAGAAATGAAATACTTGGGTTTTGTGTTGGAGGTGAATGACTATGGGTATAAATATTGGCTTTAACTAGACCAAATGTGGAAAAATATAATCACAAGCTAGTTTATTATATCCTTATCTTCAAGTGGTAGATTAGCCTTAGTCAGATATGCGTTAGAGGAAATACTAGAACACCAACATTCCTTAGCTTGTGTTATAGTTGGTATCTTAGAAGATATATGAAAAAATATGTTTTCATTTTATTTGGAAGAGAAAGAAAGACAAAGGGATCCCGCACTAGTCAAATGGAACAATATTGCCAAGACTAAAGCCATGAGTAGTTGGGGACTAAAGAATATACATTAGTTAGGAAAGCATTGATTGCAAAGAACCTTTGGAGTCTGATCAAACATCCAAGTTTGTGGCAAGATGTAATCAAAGCAAGGTAAATTTATCCCCTTTCGTTTGAAGAGAGGATAAGATCCATTATAAAACATGTTTTGGGGGCATCAATTACATGGAAAGCTCTCACTTCCTCTCATAGGGAAGGGGATTTCCTGAAAAGTAGGAAATAACCAAAATTTTAAAACATGGAAGGATTCTTGGATATATAGTAATGTGGAACACATAGTGTTTGATGATCTAGTTGGAACTCTTAGATTTAAAGGTATATTGACAATGAAAAATGTATTGGTAGTTGAATACAACACTTTCTATAATCAAAGATGAAAGAATGCAAGAGATTTAGAATAAGAAGGACATTTGCTAAAGCAATGGAATCCGTTGGTTAACAAGTTGTTAGTTTGTTCAATTAAGCTCATGTATCGAGGGGATGAACTTGTGTGGTCTCACAATCTAGAGGTGCTTGTAGCAAGTTTCGTATACAAGGATACATTTTTAGTAAAGACTTGAGATTCAACTTCAACAATGCTACCAACAAGATCTATGATTACTTGCTCAAGAAAATCAATTTCTCCTATTGCAAAGATAATTCCCAATCTAGGTTGTGATTTCCACCATGGTTGAATTGGTGGTAAAAATAAAGCACAAAAAATGTGCCCACGAGGAGGCTACAATTTCTCCCATAGATATTGATTTGGTGAGATAATCCATTTAAGAATCAAACCACAAAAAATGACAACAAATATGGGGTATATAAAAAAAATATTTCCATAATCCTTTTGGCATCCAAGCTAATAATAATTCGAATACATAGTTGATTGTAAACCATGAATTAACTAGAATTGCATCCATACACACCAAATTATATAAACAAAGATGTACATTCATAAGAAATTATATGCCTGGGAAAATTTGTATGCCTAATAGTTTCTTATGGAGTCTCATCCAACACTCAACAATTTAAAATAGTTACAAAGGACGAGAGGCAGTATGGTACATAATTTCTTTTGCTCCATCTACAATAAACAAGGTTATCCCAACCACACCATTGTTATGAGAGCATTCTCTTAGGCATATATAATCCATGATCCCTATGATTGATCACTCAAGAATATACTCAAACCATCAATGCACACTCAAAACAATTCTTTCACAAAGCTACAACTATCAAATGGTTCACGCATTCAAAAGAAAATACCCATTAATAATTCAATTAATCCAAATGGGATCATAGGAGGAAGAAGAGGTTTTCCCAACAAAGAGATTACCCAAAAATATTGCAAGAATCCATATAGTATGCATTGCTTTTCTAGGGAAACATAATGCAATAATCCATACAATAGGCATTGTTTTTCTTTATAAAAAAGTGGTGGTTGTTATAACAAAATGTGTTCATTATAAGATTTTTGGATTGAATATTATGAAAAGATAAGTCAAGTCTCATACTTATATTCCAAATCAAGAGTGTTTTCTCCCACTTTTAAACAATAGTTTGGTATTGATTAGAGTAAGGATTCACTATATTATGATAAATTTTTCTCTCTCTTGTTGAGGTCTTAATAATGACCTAGGGTTTTTGCATGATTTTTGGGAAAAGTGAAAATATTTTGGGATGGATGATTGCATTATACCTTAAGAAGAATTTTGGAATCATAATGTTCATGAGGAGACCTATTGGAGCTGAAATTTCATTCTTTTTCTTGGGCTATGCATGAAATAGGGTTTGATTTTTTGGGCTTGAATTAGGGTTTTACCCTAATCTTTCTACATGAAGAATATGGATAATTGTTTTTGGATTTATTGATGATAGTATGGAAGTATGATGATGGTATGAGAATGACAGTGTGATAATGATTGTAGTGTGTGACAGTGACAGTGACAGGCAGTGACAGTGACAGGCAGTGACAGTGACAGGCAGTGACAGTGACAAGTAGTGATACGGACAACGATAGGCAGTGAGAGGGATAGTGACATGCAGTGATTGTGACATGTTTATATTATCTCATATAGATTTATATTCATGGGTTGGACACTCAACTTCTAGTTGGATATGGAACATCTAGGGAGTTGTAGCTCGCTTTAGAATGGAGCCTAAATTCAGGGAATCGGACTCTCCTTCAAGCTTAGCTTGTAAACATTGAAAATTTGAAGATAAGTTTCCATGGTTTTTGTCCCCGCTGGGTTTCCACGTAAAATACTTGTGTTTTTCGCATTGTTTTCTTTATGTTTATGGTATGTTTATACATGAATGATAAGTAATGATGAATGCTTCTAAAATAATTTAAAGTGAAGGATAAATTGGTTAAAAAGTGTCCAATATTAATTCACCCCCCCTCTCAGTATTGGTGATATTTCCAACATAATCCAACATCGCTATATTCATTAGTGCCCCGCTATAACCCCAAACAGATGATGAAACTGCCACAACAAAAACTGACATAAATAAGCCATCTCTAAAACAGGTCTTTTGGAGATGGTTTTTTATAACACTATCAGCTCCAAAAGTTCAATTCTCATTACTTTTTTGGGGTTTTCAAAACAACGCCTTGAAAATAGTTAGGGATATTCTTTTTAACCCCCCCCTAAAAGTCATGAGAATTTGACTTGTGGTGGTATTTTTTAACAAACCACCTCCAAAAGTTAAGTCAAATTCTCGTGGCTTGTAGGGGAGTTGTCAAAACACCGCCTTGGAAATATATTTAGGGACGGTTGTTTTAAATCCTTGCCCCCAACCCAGAAAAGAAAATTGATGAGAATTGAACATTTTGAGGGGGTTGTAAAACAACTTCCTATGCTGCAAGTTCAATTCTCATGACTTTTGGAGGGGTTTTAAAAAATCGCCTCCAAAATTTAAATTTCCATGACTTTTAGGGGGCTTTGAAAAAAATGCCTCCAGAATTTAAATTCTCATGACATTTAGGGAGGGGTTTTTCAAAATACCACCTTCAAAAATATATTTATAGGCGGTCTTGTTAACCCCCCCCCCCCCAAAGGGCATGAGAATTGAAATTTTCAAGGCGGTTATTAAAAAACTACCTCCAAAAGTTAAGTTCTCATGGGTTTTAGGGGGTTTGTCAAAAGACTGCCTTAAAAACCACATTTAGGGGCGTTCGTTTTAAATCCCCCCCAAAAAAATCATAAAAATCAAACTTTTAGAGGTGGTTGTTAAAAAATTGCCTCCAAAAATTCAATTCTCATAACTTTTAGGGGGGGTTGTAAAAAAACCACCTCAAAAAACACATTTAGGGGCGTTTGTTTTAAAAATCCCCCTAAAATTCATGAGAGTCGAAATTTTAGAGGAGGCTATTAAAAAACCACCGCCAAAAGTTCAATTATCATGACTTTTGGGGGGAGTTTCAAAAACCGCCTTGAAAGGTCTAAAAAAGAATTTAGAGGCATTTTTTGCAAGACCCCTACAAGCCGAAACCCCTACTAAAGGGGTAAATTGTTGTAGTGCAACACCGACTCTTTCTACGGGTAAGATTTCAATAACGGGTTCAGCCTCAACGAATTCTAATATTTTTGGACATTCTGTCAGTGCTGGGATATTCTTTGGTTCTATGCTCTCGAATGATTTTCAAAGTGGTGAGGATTCTTTTGGTTCCTATATTTTTGGTCATAAGGATTTGGTGGTTATGGATGTTTTTATAAATGGGGGGAATGTTATTTGTTATAGTAGTTTTTTTTTCCTACCCCATCATCGTATGAGCCCTCTTATCTCTTTTCCAGTCCTTTATCGACTGTTGATTCTATGTTAGCTTTTCCTCTCTCATATAAGGTTTTCGTGTCCTCCAGTAGTTTTGACTCCCCCTCTACAAAGAATATGACTTGTTCTATGGAGGGGGACTGTTCATTTTGGGACTACTAGTCCATTGCAACCTTTGTGTGTTGGTTTGGCTGTTGGATTGTCCTCTCCTTTTTTGGAAGTTGGGAAAATGGTTTCCCAAGAGCCTCTTAAGGAGTCATGTGGGTTTTTCATTCAAGTTTCCTCAATCTGTGAGAAGGAGTATAAACATTCTAGTCTACATTTTCTCCCAGAATTGGTTCCAATATATGATACCTCTCTGAATACTCTTAGTTTTAGTCTATCTGATATGCTACTACCTCATTTGTCCTCCAATGTTGAGCTGGCTAGGTTGGGGTCTGGTGGTTCGACACACACCTCAGATGTTCCGATGATTATCGGGTCTTATATTGAGTGTGATACTGGAGTCGAAGGGGGAATAATAAAAGATGTTTCTTCATATTTATTGGATAGTACCTTGGTATCAAAGGAGAAACATTTCTCTCAGAATATTTTGGATTCTCCATTGAAGTTGTCCCCTAGATTGATACTAGTTGATGGTGGAGGTGTTTTTAAAACTTCTTGTTATCACTTAAGGATGAGGTCTTCCTCTAGGCCTCTTTTTAGGTGCTAGAGCGGGAGAGGGGATTTATCAGGTTGCTTCAGTAGGTTCAAATCGACTCTGGGGTCATAGGTCTATTATGGCCTTTGTAAGGATCTAATCATCCTTGGATGTGAGGGTTGGTTGCTAAATAACTACTAAAGGGACTCTTAGAGCAAGTTCTCACTGTGTCAAAGTTATTTAATGCTGGTGATTGTAGAAGGTTAGGGCGCCCCTCAAAGAAGTTAGCCCTTAAAAGACTGGTTCAACTTCAACATCCAGATGTGATTGTATTACAAGAGACTCTTTCTTTGAGAGACTTTATGTTCCTTGATCTTGGGACTCTATTGCCAGTATGGGATTTTATCTGTCAAGATGTTATAGGTAGATCTGGGGGCTTAGTTACTAGGTGGCTCATGAGATAATATCATTATAATAATAGTTGGGGGCTCTTTTCATTGGGAATTTTCTTATTCTCAAGAGAAATTGGATTTCCTTGACTCTATTAAATATCTATGGTCCTCATATCCATCACATGGCCTATTGGGAGAGGATGTTCATTTTCGGCTTCCATAATGTGGATAGGTTCTTTATTTGGGGTGGTTTAATTTTTTCTTGTGGGGGAAGTAGAGACTTGGGGTTTTAATGCCCACCAAGATCCTCTTTCTTAGTTTTTTACAAGAAGCTAGAGGAGGAATCTCTATTTGATTTTTAACCTGTTTCCCTTCAACCTACTTGGAGGAATATGCATACTAGCCCCCATAGGATAGCCAAAATATTGTATTGTTTCCTTGTCAATGAGGTGTTTTGCATATGGCCCCATGCATCAAACAATGGGTTGGGGAAGGTGGGGATTCAAACTATTTACCCATTTTTCTGGAAGTGAAGGAGGACCTTGGTAAATCACCTTAGCCTTTCAAATTCAATGCAACCTGGTTAGAAGATGAAGGATATCTCAAGATGGTTAACAGTTTATGGCTCCCCTATGATGAAAATGGACATGTGTCATTTGAAGTTTAGTTTTTGAATAATATCAAAATGATTCAATCCCATGCTATTACATGGGATGAGGGGAGATGAAGGAAATGGGGGTTAGTACTAGGAAGGATTGAAGATCAATTGACCTATTTTCATTCGGATAATCCAAAAGAATTCTCTTCTATTGATCATAAACTTATAATTGCATACCTAGAATCCAAGAGTAGGAAAATTTTAAATGATGAAGAGGAAACTCTTAGGATTAAGATCAGAGAAATATGGTTGCAGCAAGGGGATGATAACAATAAGTATTTTCAAAATTTTATTAGACAGAGGAATAATGCCAATACTATCAGGTAGATTAAAGAGGATGAAGGAAGACAGGTATTTTCTAATTTGTATAAGGAAGATGATCAAGCTCCCAATGCTTCAATGCTTGGCCTCATTGCTCATTATCCATCATTTTTTGATAATAAACAAAAATTATCTCTAAATGAAGAAGTGACACTTGAGGAATTGAAAGAGGCAATTCATTGTATGAAGAGTGATAAAAGATCGGGACTAGATGGATGGATGATGGAATTTTTCTCTAGTTTCTTGGAGCTTTTTGGTAAGGATATACTAGCAGTCAAAGAAGAATCAAGGATTATAGGAAGATTTCTGGATGCCTTCAACACTACTTTCATAGCACTGATTCCAAATTCTAACAGGGTCATCAAAATGTAGGATTTTAGGCCCATATATTTGTGTGATTGTATTTGCAAATTGATTGCAAAGATCATAGCTAGAAGAACCAGAGGTATTCTATCTAAAGTTGTCTCACAAGAACAATTTTCCTTCCTTGAGGGTCGGAAAATTCATGATGCTATTGGAATAGCATAGGAAGTGCTCCACTCAGCTAAGTCGAACCAATTACCAGTTGTTGTTATCAAAGCAAACCTCTCCAAATCTTATGATGGCGCAAGGTTGGTCCCGACAAGGGGCATATTTCTTAACTATGACACACAAAACACGGGTGCTCACACATATTAGATGTGAACTGAATGCTAGAAGTTGGATTCTATTAAACTGAATCAAATTACAATGTTAAATACAAAGCAATCTATCAAACTAGTCGGCCTTGGCCTGTTACAATATACATAAATAAGACTCTGATCTCTCAATGTGTTCTCGGTTGTTTGCGATCTTATCCTTCTCTTGGTTCTCTGTTGAACGAATGAGCAATGGATCGGATCCCCTCTTCTCTGCCTTCACATGACTCTTCTACTCTGCTCTTCTGTTTCTCTTCCCGAGGTCTATCCGTTCCCTGAGACACTCTTCCTTTTTCCGTCGAATCCTTCAAATCCTATAGAACTACAGTTGTCAGTGCCCTCTAGTCATGCTGCACAACCCATGCCTATGGTGACATATTTCATGATCCAAACCACCTTCATAACTGATCGTAACTTCATCAACAACCTTCAATGGCTTCCAAGTACTTCATCTTAACTTATGCACTTATATGACTCTACGATAGTTTTCGGCCCCATCTCCTGCTTCGACCATACTGCACTTAGTCACCCCTTTGAATTAAATTTTTGGCTTCATTTAAATTCCACGGCTTCCAGTCTGCCTCGTCCTCCACTCTTGGTGTTCATCGCAATCCATCGGTGTCATTGTTCGACAACTCATTGACACCCGACCTCTTTCGCATCTGCTCTTGTCGTCTGTCAACATCAGACTTGTCGAAACTTGATCTTCTCCTCCTGTCAACCATAATTGGACAGCTTCTGCTCGACTACTTGGCTTCGACAGCCAGTCTTCCTTTGCACCAATGGTCATCGGGAATCCCCCTGGTTGACTTCTCCTGTCGATCATCTTTGATTTTTTTTCCTAGGCCCTGATGCTCCTGCATCAGACTCCCCAGGTGAAAAATAACTCAACTGCTTCATCAGTCTCCTGTATTCTTCTTCCTAAATCCATGTCGCCTCCTGCAATTCATCATCTTTTCATCGGACTAAGTATTCCTTCTTTCGCGAACTTCGTGTTCCTCTAACACTTCGGTGATTTCCTCCTTGTCGTGTCGACCTGGAATTTGCACTATCCAGTCGATGTTAAACACTTCTACGTTGTTGCTTTTTGAACCCTTTTCAAACTCGTACAAATTTGAGACATTGAACGTAGAAGAAATGTTCAAGTCTTTTGGCAGCTCCAACACATAAGCATTGTCTTAAATCTTGTTGATGTATATGTAACTTCGGAATGTATTTCACATATATGTATATTGTATTCCTATAGAGATGTTATTATTCCTCTATACAGAAGTGTTTTTATTCCTATAGAGATGTTATTATTCCTCTATACGGAAGTGTCATCATTTATATTGTAAGTGTCGTAACTTATACTTGATGGGTTATTAGACCACCTTGTTGGGGTCGGCCCTGTATAATTCATGTGGGTCAAAGGGTTATTAGACCAACCTATTGCAGGCCGGCCATGTGGGTCAAAGGGTTATTATACCACCCTATTGGAGGTCATCCCAGTCAACATTATGTTATGTGGTTAAGTTAAGGCCGACCTAGTAAAGGTTATTAGGCAAGTCAAGTCAAGTATAAATAGAGTGCAGGAGGCACTCTATTTGATCATTCTATTCTCACACATACTATTTGGAGAGTGGTGCACTTGTGGAGGAGGAGAAGCTGCTGCTAGGATATTTCTATCTCATATGATTGGGTTGTATCATTGCTCTATCTATCTTTGAGGAAGTTATTGGGGTTTTTCACCTTTATGGTTTTCCCCAAGTAAACTCTGTGTCTCTTGTGTGCTTGCATTATTGTGTCCATAATTGATATGCTGTAGATATGCTATACATGTTGTTCTCTCAGTTAAGATCCTAGATCAGATTGAAGTAAATTCTGAAAAACTAACATGGTATCAGAGCTAGCCTGAAAGAAGGCATGGTATGGCGTGTATGACACTTGTTGCACTTACGATGCTAGGGCTTGATATAGAAAAAAACCAGTCATCGTAGCACTTTCGCTATAAATCCATTTTGGAAAATTTTTCGGATCTAAAACTTTCACAGGTAGAATATCATATCCCCATGTACCTTGTGTACAAAGGAAAAATTCTAATTCGTTGTACTTTGTGTTTTATGATCTGTACAATCTAGGGTTTCTGCCTCTTCCAGATCTGAGTCACAAACAGGTGACCTAGGAAAAAAGGTCATAACTTAGGCTAGGAAGCTCCAAATGAAATTTCGTAAAAAGTGACAAGTAGTGTACGGACTGTACTTTCTCAGGTAATGTTTTTAGAGGCCGAAACTTAACCAGTGACATGTGGAACTCTGTACAAGGTCGCTCTCCTGTTTTATCCCATAAACAGGTCACGTTGCGACACTTGGTATAACTCTCTCTCAAAGAATCCATTTGAGGTCAGACCTGTGGGGTTAGAAATATGATAGTTCAGGCTACCACAAGAGCAATTTTCAGATCTTGTGGATTTGAAATTTTGGAGTTACACCACAAACAATCAGGTGCATATTTCTGTCAAAACAAAATTGGATTTTGAGCACCTTCATTCATGGCTCCGGGAATTAGGGTTTCGGAGAAGGTTGGTATTTTTGTAATCAGAGACCACGGATGAATGCTACTCATCAAAATCGAAATTTAGAGACCAAGATCAAATTTTTTGGTTGGGTAGAAGGCCGGGCTTGATCAAACCCTAGTTCGAGACTTTGATCAGAAAAGTGGAAAATTAGGGCTTCTGCAAAAGTTGGAATTTTTGAAGTATGTGACCATGTCTAGAAGCTCCTCAAAAAAGTTGAAGTTTAGAGCTTTGGATCGAACCTTTTAGTTGTGCAGAAGGGTGGGATTTATCAAACCCTAATTCGGGGTCATGTCTAGTGAATCCAGAAGTTTCAAAGGCAAAATTGAGGGGTGAAACTTTGCAGTTTTCAAATTATAAATATACTGGCTTGATCAGCTCATCAAGGCGCATCTTTCTATCCTTTCAAAAGTTTGATATTCAAAGTTGAATTTTTAGGGTTTCTCTGACAAACCCTAATCCAGCTCCAAATCCAGTTCCTGCAAATCAAGTGGATTGGTCACCTGCATAAGTGAAGAAGTTCCTGTTTCAGAGGGAGATGAGGCTAAGGCCTTACATAAGAAGATTACAAGCAATTTCGACAGGTATGACTTACACGTATGTTTCAAATTTTGTTCATGGTTAAGTTTATGATATGTTTGTCTTCATATCATTACGGTTAGTACTATCTTGATTAATTACTAGACTTGTCGTATCACCTTAATAAACTTATGAATACATGATAGAAGATATTCATTGATTAAGGTTTTGACACTTATGATTGTACTAATGCATTGTGATGTTGTATGAGGTTTATGTTGTTCGCTAACATGAAAGGTACACCAGGAAAGACAAATCATGTTCTACTTCAAGAACATATGATCATATGGTGACATGAAGACAAAGATTCATCCATTGTCATGGATCACATAGAAGATCTACTTACGAGGTATGTATAACTTGGTTCTACAATGGTTAACTTATGAGACATGCAGGTTACTAGCACAAGTCATTGAAGAGAACCAGAAGACATCATGCAGGTATGTTAGACATAACTAGCTAACATAGTAATCCAGGTATGTTTTTCCTATATCAAGTTACAATCTTACCTTGTGTTAGGATCCCTTACATAACTATACTTGGTATGATTGGTTATGTTTATTCATAAAATTAGAAATGTAAGTAATCAAGGGTTTATGCATATTATGTCTCTTATCTTGATTGATGATTTGACTAACCAGAAGAGTCCTATGATCAAATAAGAATATGCATGAGTAAAAGAAGTCTTCCTTGAAACCTTGAATACTAATGTTTATTATCTGTGTTTGAAATGATCATGACTATACATGTTTAATATTATTGTGTTTTGATAGTATAAATATTATACTATTGAATGTGTGATTATGTATGAGACCTCGAGGATAACACAATGATGATACTAATAAGCATGCATAGTGATTAAGGATGGATATAAGTTCAAGGACGGGTAATCGAGGAAACAAAGATCAAGAGGGAGCACACTTCAGTAGTTTCTACAAGGATGCGGATATTCAGAGGGAGTTGACCACTTCTCACAATCCACATTAGAATGGAGTTAGAGAAAGGAAGCAAAGACTGAGAGGGAGTCAACCCAACAAACAAACAAAGATAAGTATTTGAATTATCATTTCTTGCATATTTGATTGTTTAAATAATTTTGTTCAATAATGTATATACTGATGTTCCTAGAATTAGGTTGTGCATAGTTGCATTGATGAATAGTATACTACTAATATACATGGGTAAGTGGCCTATGGCACTGTACAACATTCCATTGCTACTTATCTAGAATGAAAACTCTTTGATGACATGTTGGGAGTTGTGCACACTCTTAACAATGTTCTGGTAGAGATTGGAAGGCATCTAGAAAGTTATGGGATATGGATAAATGTTGTATTGAAGCATTGCCTAATATTATTGCATGACTGTATGACATATTTATTTATGTGTAAATAATTTGTTCTGAAAACTATGAGATGTTTTCTAATCATGCAATTTAACTTGTTTTGTAGGAAAGATTTTATACCATCACCTACAAAAGAAGGACTACAACATTTCTTCAACAACAAAGTTATATATTGAAGATATTAAAAATATTGAAGTTCCCAGGATTCGGGAAGAATGCCATGATCGAGGAGTACCAGCCGATCATGAAGAATAATGGTTGGGATGCAGTCCCAAGACCTGAAGGGAAGTCTACTGTGACTTCCAAATGGATCTATAAGATCAAGCATGCTGCAGATGGTAGCATAGAGAAATACAAAGTGAGATTTGTAGCTTGTGGCTTCTCCCAGAAAGAGGAATTGATTATGAAGAGACTTTTTCTCCTATAGCTAGATACACTTCCATTAGTACTTGCTCTGACTTCAGTGATAAAATGGAAGATACACCAAATGGATTTCAAGACAGCTTTCTTGAAGGGTGTAGTCGAAGAGGAAGTGTATGTGGAGCAGCCACTCGGGTTTGAGTCATATATGTGCAATACTTGGTATGGTAGGATAGAAAACTTTCTATCCAGTTTGGGCTTTACCAAGAGTAAAGCAGATTCCAACCTTTACCACAAGGTTGAGGAAGGCAATCAAGTGATACTACTTTTGTATGTGGATAACTTGTTTGTTACAGGTGAGGATGGATTGATTGCCAACACGTAGCGGAAGCTTGCTGCCGAGTTCGAGATGAAGAACTTGGAGATGATGCACTACTTTCTAGGCATGGAGGTGTGGCAGAGTGCAGATGGAATCTTCCTTGGACAAGGGAAGTATGCAGTAGAGATCCTGAAGAGGTTCGGGATGATGGACTGCAAGGCCATGGCCACACCTATGGCATCAAACCTGAAGCTTCTGTGTGATGCTTCATATGATCCGGTTGATGTTACTGTGTATCGTCAGATGGTTGGGTCCTTGATGTACCTGACGAACACAAGGCCAGATATTTGCTTTGCGGTGAACACATTGAGCTAGTTTCTGACGGATCCTATAGGTGTTCACCTGGTTACTGTAAAGCATATTCTAAGGTACCTGAAGGGTACGGTTAACTATGGGCTCAAGTATGATGTGAATCAAAAGTTTAACCTGCAGGGTTATGTTGATTCAAATTGGGCAGGCAGTGCTGCAGATAGGAAGAGCACTTATGGGTGCTGCTTTAGTATGGGATCAAGTGTGATCTCTTGGTTTAGCAGGAAGCAGTCCTGCGTAGTACTGAGTACAGCCGAAGCAGAGTATGTTGTAGCTTGTTTGGCTAGTTGTGAGGAAGTATGTATTAGGAAGCTACTGTCTGAGTTATTTGATCTCCCGTTGGAGGCTACTGGTATCTTTTGTGACAACCAGAGTTGTGTGAAGCTGTATGAGAACCTGGTGTTCCACGACAGGTCAAAACACATAGAGATCAAATATCACTATATTAGGGATATGGTGCAGAGAGGAGCAGTGAAGCTTCTGTATGTTGCGACGGATGAGCAGATTACAGATGTGTTGACGAAGCCACTAGCCAGAGTGAAGTTTGAGTACTTCAGAGAGAGGCTTGGTGTTCTTCAGATCGATGACACTTCAAGGAAGAAGTGATGGACACATTTGCAGGAGCCATTCCGAGCATGGTGAGAGGAGGATCCTTCCATGGCTGTGGATATAAGCGTTGGATGATGAGCATCAGGATGATGCTCCAGTTACTGCTCTGTATGTATGCATCATGTTGGATGCTGGATATGATCATTTGGAAAATTTATATGTATGTATGTACACATCATGTTGGATGATGGATATGATCAATTGGATCATTTAATGTATGTATGTACGCATCATGTTGAATGTTGGATATGATCAGTTGGATCATTTAATGTATGTATGTATGCATCATGTTGGATGTTGGATATGATCAGTTGGATCATTTATATGTATGTATGCATCATGTTGGATGTTGGATATGATCAGTTGGATCATTTATATGTATATGTATATATGCATCATGTTGGAGGCTGGATATGATCAGTTGGATCATGTGTATGTATCTGTAGATGTATCAGGTGGATACATTGTATGATCAGGTAGATCATGTATGATGATATGTATCAGGAAGATACTGTGTATGCATTAGGTGGATGCATTGTATGATCAGGATGATCATGGATGACGAGCTTCAGGATGTTTCTCCAGATGACATGTAGCAGGATGATGCAGTGTTGATGATCAGGATGATCATGTGTACATCAGGATGATGTATGGTGAGTATCAGGTTGATACTCTGTGGCTGTGGACAGGTTGTGCAGATGAGCATGTAAGTAGACTTGGGAGATCTGGACAGGATGAAAAAGGCCTCAGATGCTCTTTTGAGGCATTGCTCTGGGAGGACATGTAAGTAGACCTGGGAGATTTGGACGGGATGAAAAAGGCCTCAGATGCTCTTTTGAGGCATTTCCATGACCACATGTAATCAAACATGGAGATATGAACAGGATGAAAAAGGCCTCAGATGCTCTTTAGGGTTCTTGCTTGGCATGCCACCCTTTTAAGTTTTTGTGGTAGGAGTCACATGTAATCAGACCTGGAGATCTAGACAGGATGAAAAAGGCCTCAGATGCTCTTTAGGGTTCTTGCTTGGCAAGACACCCTTTTAAGGTTTTGTGACTGTCACATGTAAAAGATCCTGGGAGATCATAGGTCGGAGTTGTGTACCCGTAACATCCTGGGATGCTCTTTCGAGGTTTTGTGACGCACGTAATAAGTCCTGAGGATTCCATAGTATGGTCAGTGATGATGAAGACATGCAGGTGGTGGGCCTACACCCAGTATGAAAAATGACTGGCTCTGTAGAACTTCCTATGACAAGTTGATTCAGAGATTGATTGAGATAGCAGCAGCAGTGACGATGATGATTATCCAGTGACGATGATCCAGAGAAGAAGACTTGTGCTAGAAGACCTATGTCGAGAAATACCTTCCTAGTTAAGAGGGAGTGTTGATGTATATGTAACTTCAGAATGTATTTCACATATATGTATATTGTATTCCTATAGAGATGTTATTATTCCTCTATACGGAAGTGTTTGTATTCCTATAGAGATGTTATTATTCCTCTATACAGAAGTGTCGTCATTTATATTGTAAGTGTCGTAACTTATACTTGATGGGTTATTAGACCACCTTGTTGGGGTTGGCCCTGTATAAGTCATGTGGATCAAAGGGTTATTAGACCACCCTATTGGGGGTTGGCCCAGTCAGCATTGTGTTATGTGGTTAAGTTAAGGCCAACCTAGTAAAGGTTATTAGGCAAGTCAAGTCAAGTATAAATAGAGTGCGGGAGGCACTCTATTTGATCATTCTATTCTCACACACACTTTTTGGAGAGTGGTGCACTTGTGGAGGAGGAGAAGCTGCTGCTAGGAGATGTCTATCTCTTATACTTGGGTTGTATCATTGCTCTATCTATCTCTGAGGAATTTATTAGGGTTTTTCACCTTTATGGTTTTCCCCAAGTAAACTTTGTGTCTCTTATGTGCTTGAATTATTGTGTCCATGATTGATATGCTGTAGATATGTTGTACATGTTGTTCTCTCAATTAAGATCCTAGATCAAATTGAAGTCAATTCTGAAAACCTAACAAATCTTCCTCAAGATCTTACATGGTCCAATCTTCTTCAGCTTCAACTTGTTGTATGTTCTTGTCAAAAATCTTTCCTTCTGCAAGTGTGCATAGACTAAGTCTCCTTCGTTGAACAACTGGAGCCTCTTCTTTCTGTCGGCTCGCAACTTGTATGCCACATTGCTCTTTTCAATGCACTTTCGCACACCCTCATGCACTTCTTTCTTATGTTTTGCAAATGACTCTCCATCTGCGTTCTTTCTAATTTATGTCAGTATCTCGACCAAATCTACCACTCCATGTGGGATTCGTACTTGAACAATCTGGAATGGGATCATACGTGTCGACCGAATCACAGAGTTGTTATATGTGAATTCTACTTGCGCCAACACATTCTCCCACTGCTTGGGTCTGTTGGCTAGAAAACATCTTAGAATGTTTCCCACACTTTTGTTTACCACCTTGATCTATCCATCTGTCTGTGGATGATATGCCGAGCTAAACTGCAACTTCTTGTCCAGTTTCTTCCATAGGGTTCTCCAGAAATGACCCATAAACTTGGTATCTATTTCTGACATTATACTCTTCGAAAACCCATGCAATCTGACTATCTCCTTGAAGAATAGTACAACAATGCTTGTGGCGTCACTTGTCTTCCGACATGGAATAAAGTGTGCCATCTTTAAAAATATGGCGATTACAACAAAGATTGAGTTGTTACCTTGTTGTGTCTTCGGCAATCCTAGCACAAAATCCATGCTCAGGTGCTCCCATGGGGTATTCAGAACTGGTAATGGTGCATACAGCCTCATATTCTAACTTCTGTCCTTTTACAACTGGAAAACTTGACATTTTCAAACCCAGTTTTCGACATCTGTCATCATTCCTGGCCAATAATACTTTTCTTCTACCAACGCCTTGGTCTTGTCGATGCCAAAATGACCTGCCAATCTACCACTGTGCAGTTCTCGGAGTAGGTTCTCTATTATGGATCCTTTGGGAATGCAAAACTGTTGTCCCTTGAATAGGTATCATTCTTGGATGAAATAATCCAAGTATGGAGTTTTGTCGACACTCCATGTTTCGCTACTCGCCTTCCATGCTTTTGCAAAATCCTCATCGGCCTCATACTATGTCTTCACCGACTCTATTCCTGTCGCTTGAAATGTCATCGTGTTCAGCAATGCAACTCTTCGACTCAGCACGTCGGCAAACTTGTTTGACTTTCCTGACTTATGTCACAACATGAAGGTATATTCCTGTAGGAATTTGACCCACTTCATGTGTTGCTGATTCAACTTCGATTGAGTATTCAAGTACCTCAGTGCTTGGTGATCTGTGTACAACACAAATTCCTTGGGAAACAAATAATGCCTCCACTTCTTCAATGCTTGGACCTCCACTTCTTCAATGCTTAGACAATAGCATAGAAATTCTGGTCGTAGACCGAATATTTCCACTTTGCTTCATCCAAATTTTCACTGAAGAATGCAAATGGTCGGCCTTCCTGGCTCAACACTGCTCCAATTTCCATTCCACTCGCGTCGCAATAGACTTGGAAAACTTTGTTGAAATCTGGGAGTGCTAACACTGGGCTCTGAGTCACCTTTTCCTTAAGTTTTTTGAAAGCTCTCTGGGAAGCTTCTGCCCACTTAAACTCTCATTTCTTCATGCACTCGGTCAACGGTGCACATATCCGACTGAATCCTCTGATGAACTTCCTGTAAAAACTAGCAAGTCCATGGAAACTTCGCGCTCCTGTTGTGCTTGTCGGTTCTAGCCACTCCAATATAGCCTTCACCTTCTCTGGGTCCATCACTAACCCTTTACCCGAGATTACAAATCCCAAGTACACCAGTTCTTCCATCGTGAAGAAAAATTTATGCAGGTTCACCATCAGCTTCTCTTCCTGCAGCTTTTGCAATACTTTTCGAATGTGCTCTAGGTGTTCGACCTTAGTTCGACTAAATATTAGGATGTCATCTAGGTACACTATGACACACTTTCCCAATAATGGTTTCAATACATCATTCATCAACCGCATGAATGTACTGGGTGCATTAGTCAATCCAAATGGCATGACTAACCACTCATAGAGATCCTTCATCTTGAAGGTTTTTTTCCATTCATCACCGTCTCTGACCCTGATCTGGTGGTATACACTCTTCAGGTCAATCTTGGTGAATTATCTCACTCCACTTAAGAAATCCATCAATTAGTCCATTCTCGGCAATGGAAACGGGTACTTGATAGTGATCTTGTTGATGGCTCTAGAGTCTATACACATCCTCCATTCTCAACTCTTCTTCGGTGCTAGTACAACTGGTACCACACATGGGATCAGACTCTGTTTGAACAATCCTCTGTCCAACAATTCCTGGACCTGTCGATTGAGTTCCTGACCCTCTGTCGGATTCATTCTATCTGGTTCCTTGTCTGGAAAAATTGATCCTAGAATCAAGTCTATCTGATGGGATATGCTTCTTGTTGGTGGCAATCTCGTTGGTGCCTTATCGACTACTATGCTCTAAAACTCATCGAGCATCTCTTTGACTTCAACTGGAATCCTCTCCATTATCGACCTCTCAACACATGGTCCCTTTGGAATAATGGAGAAACATCTCGAATGCTTCTCTTCCTCCACGAGGAACTCCTTGGATGAGCACAACAACACTCGCTTCTCCTAATAGTTCCTCTCACCCTGCTTGCATTCAGCTTGATCCTCCTTCTTTGGCTTCAGCATCCTCCACGTGCCTTTTTTCCACACCATGACTGTGTTGGCTCTACCATCATAGATCATCTTCCGATCATATTTATCCATGGCCTTCCTAACAATAGATGACATGTGTCCATTGGGATTACGTCGCATAGTACATTGTCTTCAAGCTTCCCAACCTTAAATTTTATCAGGAAATGTATGGTTACCTTCACATGGTGACCTTTCTCCAACTAAGATATCTTGTATGGATTTGGGTGTTCTCGACATATCAACCCCAAATTTTTTATGACCTATGTCGACATAAGATTCTCTGTACTGCCACCATCGACTATGGTCTTGAAATATCTGTCGTCGATCAGCACTCTAGTATGAAAGATAGCCTTTTGCTGTGTCGGCTCCTTCTCGTCATGTCGATCATCCTGAACCAACGTTCTCCTATCCGTCATAGTTCGACCTCTCCTTCGACCATCCTCACCACTGTCGAATGTCGATTCCATCCTCTCGTCGACTTGCTCATCTCGTCGACTTTTGGGTTTCGACTCATCTGCCACGTGTAGATTCTCTGAGCATTCTTAAGCTTTGTGTCCTACACCCTGACACTTGTAATAGACTACAGCTGGTCTGTCAGCTCCTTTCTTTTGTGTCGGACTAGTTCATCCATGCGCACCCCAATTGTGGGTCTCTCAACCATCCCGTCGGTTTCCCTGTGTTTTCTCTTTGATCGTTGTCCCTTCTGCACGTCCGTTGTATTCGATGGCTTCTTTCCTGGTTTCGCTACTTTAGCCTTTCACGGAAACATTTTCCGCACCTTGAATAGTCATCCTCCCTCTGTTCAATGCGTCTTTCCTCGACAATTTCTCTCCTGCCTTCAGAGCTAACTGGTAGGTTTCACCGACCGCTCTGAACCTCGATAGACTCAGCTTGTCTTGTATGGAATACTTCAAGCCATTTACTTATCTCGCGAAAACTTATTCACCTTCCTCGGTTTGACTCGATCGAATCGACAGTCTATAAAACTCTTCCATCTACTCCTTCATGGTCATCTCTTTTTGTTGAAAGTTTTGCAACTTCCTAAACAAGGAAATCACATAGTCACTGGGAAAGAACTTCCCCTTCATCTTGGAAATCTACCTGTCCCAAGACTTGATTTTATCCTTTCCTTTCTTGACTCTAACATCCTATACATTGTCCCACCACAATGAGGCATGACCCTTCAACCTCAAAATGCGGTCTTAACCCGTTTAGGATCCTATATCTTCTCCATGTCAAAGTATTTCTCCATCTCCCTGAAAAAATCTATCAAGTCTTTCGGGTCCAGACTTCCTCAGTAGGTAGGTACATCACTCCTTGTCTTACCCCTCATCTCTAACAGTAGCTTCATGAATTTATCTTTTAGTTCTTCCTCGACTGCTTCCCTTGCTTCCACTTCCTCGACTTCCTTGTCGTTGTGGTCTAGTGCATCAAGAATGCATCCACGTATTTGGCTCTCTTTGATCATTGCGACTTCACTCGTCAAGCTTCTCATTGTTCGCATGCACTCGTCGAACATTTCACGATCAACTGTGACTGCTGCGCCACGTGCTTTCCATCCTAAACCTCGGACATTAACACCTCTTTGAGCCATTTTCAACCTGAGATGAAATATTCACTCGTCCAATCGCAACAGGACTTCACAACTGTGCACAAACCTACCCAACCGCAGTTGGATTTGTTCATGCACTCGTAGGCTCTTCCAACTCTACGGATTCAACTGCTCAACACTGGATTCTTTCCAGCTCTAATACCAAGCTGGCGCAAGGTTGGTCCCGAAAAGGGGCCTCTTGCTTAACTATGGCACACAACAACACACGTGTGCTCACACATACTAGATGTGAACTGAATTCCAGAAGCTGGCTTCTATTAAATTGAATCAAATTACAATGCGAAATACAAAGCAATCTATCAAACTAGTCGGCCTTAGCTTGTTACAATATACAGAAATAAGACTCTGATCTCTCAATGTGTTCTTGGCTATGTACGATCTTCTCCTTCTCCTGGTTCTCCGTTGAACGAATGAGCAATGGATCAGGTCCCCTCTTTTGTGCCTTCGCACGACTCTTCTACTCTTCTCTTTTGCTGCTCTTCTCGAAGTCTACTCCATTCCCCAAGACACTCTTCCTCTGTCCGTCGAATCCTTCAAATCCTGCAAACCTGCAGTTTTCAGCACCCTCTAGTCATGTTGCACAACCTCTACATGTGGTAACATCTGTCATGATACCAACCACCTTCATAACTGCTCATAACTTCCTCAACAACCTTCAATGGCTGCCAAGTACTTCATCTTGACTTCTGCACTTATTTGACTCTCCTATAATTGTCAGCCCAATCTCCTACTTTGATCATACTACACTTCGTCACCCCTTCGAATTAACTTGTCGGATTCACCTAACTTCCATGGCTCCTAGTATTCCCCATCCTCCAAGCTTGGATTTCGCCGCAATCCGTCGATGTCGTTGTTCAACATCCTGTCGATGTCGTTGTTCAACATCCTCTCGGCCTGGAAGGTTGATTTTGATGAAATATGTATTGGAATCTCTACCTTCCTATCGGGTTTCTCTAGAACATGTACCTACAAGTATTATGGAAAGCATCAAGAAGTTTTGCTTTAATTTTTTATGGAGAAGGAAGTTTGTAGAGAAGTCATTTCCTTGGGTCTCCTAGAAAAAACTAACTCTTCCAAAAGAGTTAGGTGGGTGGGGATTGAAGCATCATCTCTGTTTCTCCATAGATGTTGCAACTAAAGGTATTTGGAGAGTTCTCAAAGGGGAGGGGCTTTGGGTTAGAGTTGTTTTCCAAAATTATATCCATCCCCTTACCACAGAAGAATGGTTTAGAATTAGAGACAAGCCCCTTCGGAATGTCTCCATTATGTGGAATTCTCAAATCTTGGATTTTGAGGTTATTAGGGATTGGCTAGAATGGGAAATGGGAAATGGGAGAAGTGTTAGGATAGGTCAGGATCCTTGGATTGGGTGTTTGGATTCTCATAGGCTCCCTATGGTGATGGTTGATTCCTGGTTGGATAGAGGCATTAGTTTTTTGAATCAGATCCAGGATATACATATTTCTACTCCCTTGAGACAAGTTTGGTTGTTTGTTGAAAATATGGGTTTTGAGGCATAGGAGAGGATTAATTGGGAGCTATATATTAAATCCCTTAAAGATAGTCACATATGCCTAGTGGACCATGTAGACAATATACTCCGGTCCAGGAATGCAGTTGGTGGTAATTATCTTCCCAGCTTGGGATACAAGGTTATTATAGAAGAGGAGGATATTCCCGAGCCGGAATGGTGGTCACAGGTGATATGGAATATACAGTGTCCCTTGAAAACTAAATTATTTATGTGGCTAGCCCTATTAGGGAAAGTGTTTGTATGAGATAATATGATCAAAAAGTTTGGTAGTGTCCCTAGTAGATGTTCTCTGTGAAGGGAAGATGGTGAAAATATCAACCATGTATTCATATCATGTCCATATTTGATTAACATGTGGAATTATGTCTGTAAGGTGAAAGGAATACAGTTTGCTTAGAATGGAAATGAGCTCCAGGAATCACTACAGGTCTGTTAAATAATGCTACTTTTTTTTAATATCGGGCTCTCCTAGTGCTCTTGATATGGGGATCATGGATGGCATGAAACAAGGTGATATTTCAGGACATTTCTATCCCTCCTCAGGTCTATATTGCCAAAATCTTGGCTATACTTGAACATTTACCTCATAATGTTGGTCCTAAATAACATAGAAGGATTTTAGAGGATATTATAGATAAAATATAGAAGTTGGTGTTATTTTGATGGTGCATCACAATTTTGGCCATGTATGGGGGGTATTGGTGGGATCTTATA
Organism: Larix kaempferi; assembly: GCA_027924585.1. Taxonomy (NCBI): domain Eukaryota; kingdom Viridiplantae; phylum Streptophyta; class Pinopsida; order Pinales; family Pinaceae; genus Larix; species Larix kaempferi. The sequence continues at coordinate 1,905,775 of BSBM01000649.1, read as the reverse complement.
TTTGGCACACTCTCACTGGTTTAAGTTTTCAGCTGGCATTGGCAGATATACAAACAATAGGGATGAGATGATGGCTGTGAAGCTAGTGTTTGTCTTGGCTATTTCAAAAGGGGTCCAAAAGATACATACATATGGGGGCTCTCAACTAGTCATAGACTAGTTAAAATTGAAAAGAGCACTAAAGAATATCTTTCTTAAACCTCTATATGATGAAATTATTAGAATAGCCAATCTTTTCAAGATATTTCTTACCAACACATTGACAGGGAAATAACTGTAATTGCGGATCAAATCTCCAAGATGGGGCTGCAAGTAGGTGACGAAATTTGGCATTTATGGTAAGTGATAAATGATACCATCATTGAATTTGATATGGCTCCTCATCCGGGGTATCTTCCTATGCTTTTTGTTAGTCTATATTTTCTGTCATTTCCTAGTTTTTGTTTATGTATATTTTGACTCTTTATTATTAAATGGCATATATGTATTTCACTGAGTGGCATATATGCTTCAATATAATAAATAGCAATTTGTTAAAGCTCTATATATTTGGTGGCATGTCCCCAAAACAATTACAATTGATGATTTTTTTTTATATATATCCTTTTAAATCTAATGAACAATGTAACTCAGTTTTTAATAAAATTAATTAGCAAACTTTTTTCCATAGAAAAAGAAAATAAAAAAATAAAAGATAAAGTGTTAATGGATTTGCAACAATATAATTTCAACAACCTTGATCCTCATATATAATATATTTTACAAACTATAAACATGGGAAAACCTTCATTGCATAATCATAAAAGGACTACAATGGCTTTTATGAGAAATGGACAAGTGATAAATTTTGCTCCACTCTTTTCTACAGTTACAAGGTAGGTGGTAATTTATATAAATTTGTAAATTAATGCCCTCTTATATTGATTTTTTTAGATAATATATTTATATTAACATTACATGATTTTTTTAATATTAATGATAATAGTTGTATTTTTAAAACAAAAAATTATAATTTATATAAATTTGTAAATTAATATTTTTTTGATTATTTTATATTGATTTTGTTTTTTTATAATATATGTGTTTTAAAATATCATGTTTTTTTATGCTAATGAGAGTATATTTAAATGTGATTGTCCTCTTACTAACCTAATAAAATATTAGTTGTAACATGGATACATATAATGATTGGACCTTCTACTTTTATATGAGACATGTTTTGTGTTTGGTATTAAAGAACATTTATAATTACTTTAATTTATAAAAGAGCAATCCTTTAATTTTAAAAATATCATCTACTGGAATTAAACTAAAAGTCTAACATCTACTTTTCATTATTCTTCATTATTTTTTCTTTTTTTAAAGAAGCTTTAGAAATAGAACATAATCCAAATAATTTTAATTGTAAAAACTATTATAAACTATGTTAAATGTGGAAACTTTTAATCCACTATCTAAACCATTAATTCATTTCATTTTTCCTCTCTTCATAATAACTCATGTCACCTTGACCTCCTTTCCCTTCCCCATTATTGTGCATTCCCCTCCCCCTCCCCCTCCCCCTCCCTTACCTTTATATGTTTCTTGGTTTTTAATCTCTTTTCTTTTTCAAGTCTTATCCTAATTTCTTTTGCTCATGTCTCCATCAATCCTCCTTTATCTCTCCATCATAGTCAATTTTGTTTTTATTATTTTGATTTCTATTTTTCCATCTTCATTTTTAGTTAAATGCTTTCATCATTTTGTATATATAGATATTTATTATATTTCCTATCATATATTATATATTTCTTTTATATGTATTTAATTACTTTAACTTAATTTGTAACATTTTTTTAAGCTAGTTGTGTCATCTTTTTATTACTAAGTAATTTATATAGTATACAAAATTGTCCTATGGTTGGCATGCCATGCATAGGAAACTAGGATAGCCATAAGGAACCTAGTTAATCCGGTCATAAGTTTAAGATCCACACTAGTATCAAAATTACCTCTAAGGAAGAGACCTGCCTAGAATAATCAGGAAACTAGGATCTCCCTCTCTATACATTATTTGTTTCAATGTAAAAGTAATTATTATTTTCCATGACAGTCATACTGCTAGATAACTTACGATTAACAAAATTGCAAAGAACCTTTTTAAACCTATTGATTTCATTTATGGACAAAGTTATAGGCTCAGAAACCTTGCCAATAGTGCACTCCTCCATTTGAATCAGGGTGTTCGTCAAGAGCTCCAACTTGGTATGGAGGTTGTGCAGGTAATTTCTCGTCTCCCTAATAAAGAACCAAGTCCCTTCATGCTGGTGGTCTCTTTACATAAGAGCTTTTCCCATCAAATTTTTTATCACATAGTGTTGATATGGAGCCTAATCGAAGTTCTGATCCTCCAAGGCAAGCGCACCCACTGACCCTCCACTTCCTCATGTTTCCAACAGATAGGAAATGGAGTTTCCCAACTGTAAGACTCCTTTTTAAGTGTTACATTGATTGCTCCCTCCTCTTCGACACCTCTCTTGTTGCCTAGGTTCCATGGTACTGAAACATGTGACAATGTCGTGACCAAAGCCAAGACTTTTGCATCCTACATTGAGCCAATACTTGTATGCCTTGGAACAATGCCAATACTTGATCATCCTTCTACCTTGCCGAGACCAACATATAAACAAAAAAAACCATAGAGTTGGGTGATTATAGCTTGTCATCTTCCCATAACCACTGTATTTTGCGTCGGCATGAAACCAATGAGTCATTATTGCATAAGAAAACACATTCATTTTCCCACTCGAGCCTAAACACTAAGGGGATGCCTTGAGGCTACACTCTTTAAGCCACCGTGTTGTCATCATGTTGAGAGAACCCATCCCATTCGAACTGCGAATTGTCTCCCTTGGCATATAGAGGCTAGTCATCCAAGCACCCACATCCAAAAATTCGATTTCTAACATAGTGACAATATATAATTTGCCATATTTTGAAAACTTTATGACAATATGATATCTACTACTCACTTCTCCTAATTACAATAATTGTTGTAATATAAGTAACCCCCACCTCCTATCTTATATATGTTATATTGTAGATGAAAAATATATTTTTAAAATCGAAAAGAAATCTGAAAACTAATGACCTACTCATACCCAACAATTAAAATACAATCTTTTTTATACTAATAATAACTATTCTCTTCTTTTAAATAATAATGATTAAAAATGTAACAAGAGAATCCTCACAAAACCGGCTTATAAGCATTATAAAGTAAATTTAGAAGAGGCAAGCCCGAAAAGCATATGTATTTCAAAATACGTGCAAGCGAAAATTCATTGTTTCATATGTTAGTTAATAAAAAATAAATATTCCACAGACCTCATTGTCTAATCGTTAATACTTTCATATACAATTATTTTCTTTACAGCCAGGATATGGGACTAGGATAAATATTTCCATATGCATAATGGGTGCTTTTCACCTTTTTAATACTTCATTGGCTCGGTGAGGTGTAAATGAAGCCAACTTTATATGCAAAACAGAGTTCTCACATGCTCTCGGTGCTTTGGATCATTCCAACGATGCATCCCAAGTCTAACACACTTCTAAGTAAAGCCAGAACCCTGTCGGATGAATATGTATCACCATAAATGAATCCTTTGTCAGCGGAAAGTAAGTATTGGACTTCATTTTCAAACTGTTCTTCAGGTTGCCTTTCTGGTTTTCAGTGCTTTTTCCACAACAATGCAGGGACTGCATAAGCTATTGGGAGAGCTGGTGGAGCACATCTTGCCCAAGAAAGAAGCCCATTCTTGCAGTACAACGTTATGAAACTACCCACTTTCCCTTATTCCATTACGTCTTCTTGCTGACAAATTGATTCCATACATATTTACCGTTACTCGTTGTCTAATCATTAAATACTTTAATTGCCACTCAATCAATACTTAGCTTTTTCTTTCGGCGAGGAGATGGGAACTGGCGTGGCGTGGTATACAACGAATACTTCCATACCCGGTCATCAAATCCTGTTAGAAACGGGTGACAACCGGTTATGACAGTAACTATGTAACTGACTAACCAAATACGCAGTTATTAGTAACCATGTAAGAAATGTATATGTTTCTTGTATTCTCGTAAGAGAAGATATTGGAGAGTTGTGAGTTGTTGTAAATCTTCAGATTCTGAACAATAAGAAACCGATACCGTTGCTCCATGGATGTTTCCCTAAGAGAGGGTTTTACCACATAAATCTCTGCGTATATCTCATGTGTGTGTATTTATTTTCTTTCAAGTTTCCTCAAAAAGTAAGGCTCCCACAACTTCATCAAAGGTAATAGACTCAGTAGAACTAAAACTGATAGAGGTTACAAAATGTGCCCACGACTCAGGCAGAGAGCACAACAGTAAAATTGCCTTGTCTTCAGATTTAATAATATCTTCCATACTAGTCAACTGACAAATAAGAGTATTGAACGCATTCAAGTGTTAAGAAATCTTTGTACCTTCTTTCATATGCAAGGTAAACAAATGCCGCTTCAGGAGGATTTTATTCGTCAAGGATTTAGTCATGTACAAACTTTCCAACTTTGTCCAGAGCCCTGCTGCTGTAGTTTCAGACACGATGTTAAATAAAACATCGTTGGCCAAGCACAGACGAATAGCACTGAGAGCTCTTTCATCCATCTCGCTCCAGTCTCCATCTGAAATATCTGCGGGTTTCTTTGTTTTCCCTGCCAGTGCCTTCGCCACTCCTTGCTGCACGAGCATATCCCACATCTTGACCTTCCACAACTCGAAATTATTGCTCCCATTGAACTTCTCAATTTCAAACTTAACACTCTGCGTTTTTGCCATTTTCTCAAGAAAACACCAGGTCAAAAAACTTTATAAAAGACCAAAGTCTTAAATAAAATAAACCACCGAACCGTTTGTTTTCAAAAAATAGTGGATAAACTAAAACAATAGTTTAAATTCCAATAAAGAAATGGAAATTTTTTTTTTTGATATAAATATAATTCACCTTATATCTCCCACCTTAATCCAAAAAATATATATACCTTTTAAACTAAAAAACAAGAAACTTATCCACCATATCCTTTATAACTCAAAAGGTTTTTTTTTTTTTTAAATATCTTATTTGAAAACACAAGATTCAACCCATACTTCAATCGTATCATCCTTTGACCATTAGTTTTCACTTTCATACAAGTAAAACAAGAATGACGGTCACTGAAATTTCTTAGTTTTAATTTCAGGAATTACCGCTCCTCCCGTTACACGACGGTCGCGGTAGTTCGTAAATTCGTAAGTGTGGTCAATACTACCGCGCCCCACCAAGCCTAGGATCCGTGGTAATTTAATACTACCGCTCCTTTTCTGCACAAGTTTCCAACATCAGGCTTCTCTCCTCCGGTAACTCTTGACCCGTAAAACGAATTAAAATTTCTCAAAACAATGATCACTCAGCTTTCTCGTTCTCTGTGGCTTCCTACCAAGCTCTGATACCACTTGTTAGATCTAACAGCCACAAAACACAATATGCAGTGGAAGCAAATAAAACAAGAAAGAAAATAAATACACACACATGAGATATACGCAGAGATTTACGTGGTAAAAATCTAGTCTTGAAACCTTGACATTAGAAGTAATGGTGGCCAGAGGAAGAACCAGTGAAAGATGACAACATTCAAAGGGTACATCAAGGTCAAAGTCGAAGGGCAAAAAGAGTAAATTGAAGTGCTGGTACTGCAATAAAGCAGGACATCTTAAGAAAGATTGTTGGAAACGCAAGCGAGCTTCTGAGGAGGAGGACTCTACAAAGGAGGCGAACATAGCCGAGAATGATTCAGGTATGATCGATGAGGTATTATTTACATCTACTGTTTCGCAATACCATTCTGACTGGTTAATTGATTCTGGAGCATCTCACCACATGTGTCTTCATAGAAATTGGTATTCGTCATACCAATCTATAGATGACGGGGTAGTTTATATGGGAAATAATGTTACATGTAAAACTGTTGGGGTAGGGAGTATCAGAATTAAAATGTATGATGGGACTGTTAGGACTCTAACAGATGTGAGACATGTACCTGAACTAAGGAAGAACTTGATATCAATGGGAGTTCTTGATGATGTTAGTTACAAGTTTACAGTTCAAGGTGGAGTTATGAAGGTATCGAAAGGTATCTTGGTTGTTATGAAAGCAAACAGAGTTGGGAACCTGTATAGACTTGAAGGGAGGATGGAAGTTGATCACGCAACAGTAGCATCTGTTGGTGCAGCAGCAGACATCACTCGTCTATGGCATCAGCGGTTAGGTCATATCAGCGAAAGAGGTATGAAGGTACTTGTTGATCGAAAATTGCTTCCTAGTTTAAAATCTGTAGATTTGAAGTTTTGTGAGCACTGTATTTATGGTAAACAGGCTAGACAAAAATTTAAATCTGGAAAACACACTAGTAAAGGTATCCTAGACTACATACATTCTGATCTTTGGGGTCCATCTCCAAAAATTTCTTATGGGGGATCGTCATATTTTGTCAGTTTTATAGATGATTACTCGAGGAAAGTTTGGATCTATTTATTAAAGAGAAAAGCTGATGTTTTTGATATATTTAAGCAGTTTAGAGCTTTGGTTGAAAAGAGCACTGGCAGGTTCATTAAATGTCTTAGAACAGATAATGGAACTGAATTTACTTCAAAGGAGTTTGATAATTATTGCAAGCAGGATGGGATTGAGAGGCATAAGACCACTGTTTACACTCCGTAGAAGAACGACGTTGCTGAACGCATGAACAGGACTCTTCTTGAAAGAGCAAGGAGTATGCTCAGTAATGCGAAGTTGCAGCAGGAATTGTGGGGAGAAGCATTACTTACAGCTTGTTACCTGGTCAATCGATCACCATCAATAGCAATTGACTGCAAAATTCCAGAAGAGGTATGGACAGGTCAATCATGTGGTTATTCTAATCTTAGAGTATTTGGTTGTGAAGCTTATGCACTTATTCCGAAAAATCAGCGTTCCAAACTAGATCCTAAGTCAAGAAAATTGATCTTTGTTGGATATAGTGATGGTGTTAAGGGATATAGGTTGTGGAATCCTACTGCCCACAAAATCATCATAAGCAGAGATATAAAATTTGATGAACTTTCTCTGACAAATTTAGATGTAAGTAATGATTTGAAACAGGCTAATGTACCACAGTTTCAGCAAATTCAATTTGATACTCAGTCATCTGCGAGGGGGACTCATGAGGATGTCCAGGAAGAGGATATTCATGAGGACACTCCTCAGGAAGAGGATGAGCAGACAGAAATAGAAAAAATACCACATCAAACTCTACAGAGATCTACGCGGAACAGAACTTTTCCAAAGAGGTATGATGATTTTGTTTTCATTTCTAATGAAGGAGAACTTGACAGTTATAAAGAAGCATTAGAAGTGTCTGACAGTGAAAAATGGAAACATTCAATGAAAGAAGAATTGGATTCTTTGGAAAAGAAAAAAACGTGGGATATTGTGGAACTTCCAGAGAGTAGGAAAGTGGTTGGCTGCAAATGGGTGTACAAACTGAAGAAAGGAGCTGATGAAACTGTTCCAAAGTACAAAGCGAGACTGGTTGCAAAAGGATTTTTTCAAAAAGCAGGTATTGACTTTCATGAGATTTTTTCACCAGTTGTAAAACTTGTTTCTATCATAATTTTGTTACCACTAGTTGCTTTATATGATTTGGAGTTAGAGCAGCTAGATGTCAAAATAGCTTTCTTACATGGAGATTTAGATGAGGAAATTTTCATGGAACAACCAGAAGGGTTCATTCAAAATCGCAACAAGAGGTTTGTTTGCAAGCTCAAAAAATCATTGTATGGCCTGAGGCAGTCTCCCAGGCAATGGTACAAGAAGTTTGATTCTTTCATGGTGAGTCAGAATTTTACCAGGAGTGAGTATGATCATTGTGTGTACTTTAAAAAGTTGGAAAATGACATGTTCATTATTTTGGTATTGTATGTTGATGATATGCTTGTCGCAAACAAGAGCATGTTTGAAATCAGCAGGTTAAAGGCTCAGTTGGCTAGGACGTTTGATATGAAGGATCTAGGAGCAACAAATCAGATCTTGGGCATGCAGATACACAGAGACAAGAAAAATGGCAAGCTATGGTTATCACAAAAAAAGTATGTGGAGAAAATACTTCAAAAATTCGGTATGGATAAGGTGAAACCTTGTAGTATCCCTTTAGATTCTCATTTCAAGCTTTCTTCAGGTTTGAGTCCTAAAAATGGTGAAGAAAAGCAGTATATGTCTCGTGTACCATATGCTAATGCAATAGGAAGTTTGATGTATGTGATGATAAGTACAAGACCAAATATTTCACATGCAGTTGGTGTTGTCAGTAGATACATGGCAAATCCAGGAAAAGAGCATTGGGCAGCAGTGAAATGGGTGCTTCGGTATCTTAGAGGCACAAGTGACTATTGTATCACTTTTGATGGTTGCAGTGATAAATTATGTGGTTATGTTGATTCTGATTTTGCAGGTGATTTGGACAAGAGGAGGTCCACTTCAGGTTATGTTTTTACTCTTGCAGGTGGAGCTATTAGTTGGATGTCAAAGCTTCAGAATATTGTTGCTTTATCTACTACAGAGGTAGAATATATAGGTGCTTCACATGCTTGCAAAGAGGCAATCTGGTTAAAAGGTTTGCTGGGTGAGTGAGGAAAGGTTTAGAACTCTATAATGATTTTCTGTGATAGTCAAAGTGCTATTGATTTGGCTAAAAATCCAGCTTATCACGGTAAGGCAAAACATATTCCTGTAAAATATCATTTTGTAAGACATGTTATTGATGAAGGTGGAGTGGTTCTTGAAAAGGTCCACAATCAAAAGAATAGTGCAGACATGTTCACGAAGCCAATTACTTCAGAGAAGCTACGGTGGTGCTTAGCTTCTCTAGGCTTGCAGGAAAAGTGATCAATAGAGCAATGAGCAATGGTATCAGGTAAATTGTTGTCAAGGTGGAGATTGTTAGAAACGGGTGACAACCGGCTATGACGGTAACTATGTAACTGACTAACCAAATATGCAGTTATTAGTAACCGTGTAAGAAATGTATATGTTTCTTGTATTCTCGTAAGAGAAGATATTGGAGAGTTGTGAGTTGTTGTAAATCTCCAGATTCTGAACAATAAGAAACGGATACCATTGCTCCGTGGATGTTTCCCTAAGAGAGGGTTTTACCACGTAAATCTCTGCGTATATCTCATGTGTGTGTATTTATTTTCTTTCTTGTTTTATTTGCTTCCGCTGCATATTGTGTTTTGTGGCTGTTAGATCCAACAAATCCTCTATCTCACAAAGAATTGGACCCCAATTTCAAAAACTTCTTCATATTTCCTTTCTGCTTTCCAGTGCTTTTTCCCACAACAATGGGCAGCACAATGAACTAGTATCTAATTCAGCTACAGAATGAATTCTTCCATTATATATATATGCATACATCCAGTTCTAATTGGCATACATTTTGCAAATTTAGTTGTTTGTATGAGACTTGTGAAGAAGACAGAGACTGTCTGAGAGTGCAAGATGGAGACATTGGCAATAACAGTGAGTCAGTTCATTCATCAGGTAGTTATGTTAAGTGTTGTCTGAAATTTGTTCCTCTTGTCTGTAAGAAAATAGAATACATATAGATCAATAAAACTATTAATAGATGGATCAGCATAATAGAAGAACAAAGATATAATTAGTTGTACAAAGTACAGGATGGAACGTGATTGAAGGAACAATTATAGTATAAACCCTGTCAAGCTTTAAGAAGGCCTTTGATTAGTTCTCATCCATCTTTCTAATAATTTATAACAGTAAAAAGATGTGAACATCGTCCATCCATCCATCAACCATTGCTGATTGAGTTATTCAATTGAAAGCATGATCATTTGCATTGATTGAAAATCAAAATTGAATTGATAATTTTGCAATGATAAAGAGTATTTCACCTCTTTGGAATTCAGAAGAATAGGCGCAGGTGAAAAAAAAAACAAAGGAAAAGTTGTCATGTGCCTGCAGCTATTGATTTAGATAGCATACTAATGTCACCTTGAACCTCAGCCCGCATAGAGTCTAGTTCTAGAGAGGAATAATTGAATTGGGCATGTTGCTCAGGGAATTATGACATGAAGATAAAATAGCCAGTTGGAGCCCTGAGAGAAAAGTCTTGGTGGTATCCGCCAAACCCGCCATGCTGCATACCTTTTCAGATTTACACGGGCTCTGTTTTTGGTGCGCATTCTGAAGCAATATTACATACTCGGTACTCTTTCTTAGCTCTTATCCTTGCACTTACTTTTGGAAAACTTTCTACGGAAATTGGTGTTCTTTCGTATGTCTTATGCTTGCACTTTCTTCTCAATAACCTTCTATGGAAATTGATGTTAAAACAAGATAATTTACAGAGCACTGCTTATTTGTTAATGGAGCAAATTTTGTGGGAGTGATCTCCTCCAAAGACGAAACAAAACAGAAACCATGATGCCAAAGCCTTCTCTCGAACATGTCGGAATTGTTGGCATCCAACAGATTGTTATACTTTCCATTCAAAGAACTTCAGGAAGCCAGTTATAAAATCCTCAGTCAGCAGAAAGTACTGGATTCAATTTTCAAGCTCTTCTTCATATTGCCTTTCTGGTTTCCAGTGATTTTTCTCACAACAATGGAGTGGTGGTGCTGCTGTTGTTGTTGTTTCTGCTGCAAGAAGTCAAAAACTAACGACAAGGCAGCAAAGTTAGTCGAGAAATCAAATAGGATCGAGGAGGAGGAAGCAAAGAGGGTCGTGGAAAACAAAAAGGCAGAGGAAGATAAGAAGAAGAGCGCTGAGAAAAATAAAAAGGCTGAAGCAAAGAGGACCGAAGCAAAGAAAAAGGCAGAGGACGTGGAAGCAAAGAGGGTCGAAGAGGAGGAAGCAAAGATGGTCGAGGAAAAGGAAAAGGAAGAGGAGGCGGAAGCAAAGAGGGTCAAGGAGGAGAAAGCAAAGAAGGCTGAGGAAAACAAAAGGGAAGAGGAAGATAAGAAGAAGAGGGACGAGGAAAATAAAAGGGTAGAGGAGGCGGAAGCAAAGAGGACTGAGGAAAAGAAAAAGGCAAAGGACGCAGAAGCAAAGAGGGTCGAGGAGGAGGAAGCAAAGAGGGTTGAGGAAAAGAAAAAGGCAGAGGAGGCGGAAGCAAAGAGGGTTGAGGAAAAGAAAAAGGTAGAGGAGGCAGAAGCAAAGAGGGTTGAGGAAAATAAAAAGGCAGAGGAGGCCGAAATAAAGAGGGCCGAGGAAAAAAAAAGGTAGAGGAAGATAAGAGGAAGAGGGCTGAGGAAAAGAAGAAAAAAAGAGGAGGTGGAAGCAAAGAGGGCTGAGGAAAGTAGAAAGGAAGAGGTGGCGGAAGCAAAGAGGGCCAAGGAAAGAAAAGAGGTAGAGGGAGATAAGAGGAAGAGCGCTGAAGAAAAGAAAAAGGCAGAGGAGGCAGAAGCAAAGAAGGTCGAGGAGGAGGAAGCAAAGAGAGCTGAGGAAAAGAAAAAGGAAGAGGAGGCGGAAGTAAAGAGGGTCAAGGAGGAGGAAGAGGGTTGAGGAAAAGGAAAAGGAAGAGGAGGCGTAAGCAAAGAGGGCCGAGGAAAAGAAAAAGGCAGAGGAGGTCGAAGCAAAGAGGGTTGAGGAAAAGAAAAAGGCAGAAGAGGCCGAAGCAAAGAGGGCCAAGGAAAAAAAAAGGTAGAGGAAGATAAGAGGAAGAGGGCTGAGGAAAAGAAAAAGAAAGAGGAGGTGGAAGCAAAGAGGGCTGAGGAAAGGAAAAAGGCAGAGGTGGTGGAAGCAAAGAGAGCTGAGGAAAGGAAAAAGGAAGAGGTGGCGGAAGCAAAGAGGGCCAAGGAAATAAAAGAGGGGGAGGAAGATAAGAGGAAGAGCGCTGAAGAAAAGAAAAAGGTAGAGGAGGCAGAAGCAAAGAGGTTCGAGGAGGAGGAAGCAAAAAGGGCTGAGGAAAATAAAAAGGCAAAGGGGGCGGAAGCAAAGAGGGTCGAGGAGGAGGAAGCAAAGAGGGTTGAGGAAAAGAAAAAGACAGAGGAGGAGGAAACAAAGAGGGCTGGGGAAAAGAAAAAGGCAGAAGAAGATAAGAGGAAGAGGACTGGGGAAAAGAAAAAGGTAGAGGAGGAAGCAAAGAGGGCTGAGGAAAAGAAAAAAGGAGAGGAAGATAAGAGGAAGAGGGCTGAGGAAAAGAAGAAGGAAGAGGAGGCAGAAGCAAAGAGGGATGCAGAAAAAAAAAAGGTAGAGGAAGATAAGAGGAAGCAGGTTGAGGAAAAGAAAAATGCAGAGGAGGCAGAAGCAAAGAGGGATGAGGAAAAGAAAAAGGCAGAGGAGGCGGAAGCAAAGGGGGTCGAGGAAAAGAAAAAGGCAGAGGAATATGAAAGGAATAGGGTTGAGGAAAAGAAAAAGGTAGAGGAGGCAGAAGCAAAGGGAGCTGAGGAAAATAAAAAGGCATAGGAAGATAAAAGGAAGAGGGTCGAGGAAAAGAAAAAGACAGAGGAGGTGGAAGCAAAGAGGGCCGAGGAAAAGAAAAAGGTAGAGAAGGCCGAAGCAAAGAGGATCTAAGAAGAGGAAGCATAAAGGGCTGAGGAAAAGAAAAAAGTAGAGAAAGATAAGAGAACGGTGAAAGAAGAAGATGAAAGGAATAAAATAAAGGAAAGAAACATCCAAGCTATAATTATAATTTTTACAATTCTTGATATGAACTTTTATAGATCTTACATGTCTCCATGAAAATATAGATAAACATTATATTTTATTCTATTTTTTAATTGTTTGGAATGGTGAAATTGGAATGTTCAGATTTCGCTTGGTTTTTTCAGGCTTTTAAACCTATCTGTGAATCCAATCCATCTATGATATCGACCTTTTGAACTATCTATGGCATTCAACATTTGTTTCGATCAATTTTAACATGTAGGCTAAATTTGCTGTCAAAAAAGTTAACCGAGATAAAAAATATTTTGATGTCAAAATAGATGTTAAAAATAAGTGAGACACCGTTACAGAAATTTTGAAACGAAAAATCCTCATCAAACAACTCGGTTGATGGTGCCTATTGTTCAATCCCCTGTCGTTCGTTGGCACTGTTCAGACTCCCGACCGACCTGCTTCTTCATATCTTGTATCTACTACTTCAATAATTAGCACGTAACTCTGAACTATCTTAAAAAAAAATATAAAAAATAACTATATTACCGAATTCAAGAAACAGATCCCCAAGGTGCTTCACAAGACAGGTTGTAGAGAATTGAATTCACGGGAGAGGAGAGAAACAACAAATAAATTAGTAAAATAAAATCAACCATTATAAATGGCAAATTGTGAGAATTCGACATCAAAACAAGGCATGAAAATGGTCCAAAAACTGTTTCTAAAAGCGCAATACAATAAAATGAATCGAAGGCCATTCTACATAGATCAAGATACTGCATAATTCTCCAGGATCAAAATGCATCAACGTTGGCTGAGTGTATGCCAAAACGGCAGGGTTCAAAATTCAAAGAGAACACAACTAAAATAAAGGCAAGTGATTTGCAATAAGCACCCTCCACCCTAAGTAAAGTGAATTGCGTAAGTCTAGGAAATAAGACAAAACCCTAAGTCTGTCAATCGACATGGAAGACGCATAGGTAACTAAGTGAATCATTTTATTTATAGTTATTGAATTGATATGTATGAGTCATTATCTCCGGCTGAGGCTCCGGACTCAACGGTGAGTTCTGAGGGTTTTTTTTGTAGAGATCAGAGTTCGAATTTATAACGCTGTTATTACTGAACACAAGTACTACACTTTCGATGATGAATGGTTCCAAATTTAGACTGATCTCGACCTCTCAACCAATCATCCAGTGTCACTACTGAACTCAAGTACCACATTCCCAATGATGAACCGGTTCCAAATTTAGACTGACCCCGGCCCCTCAACCAGTCATCGGATAGTTCCAAGGTTATCAAAAAAATAAAAAAATAAATGTATGAGAAATTATCTACTTGAAATTAATATTTAAAAAAATTGAAGTACACTTATAATGTGATTCTTAAGCTTTATGTAAAGCTGTATTTTTTCTTTATTGTATTTTTAGCTATTAATATGATAAATTTTAAATTCATTTGAATTTTTGTATACATGTAGTTAAAATGAAAATAAACGTGCATAACTCAATTCAATCATTCTATTCTTTTAAATTTTATTCATAATAATAATTAAATTTAATTACCTAAGTATAAACAAAGAATGAAAAATAAAGGTGGAGCACTTGTCTCTCTAACAATCATATACATCCATTGCAAATGGCACCACTAAGGGGGGCTATGAGACCACCAAGAGAAAGGAAACTCGCTAAAGACTCCTAAATCACTCACCCAACTCCATTGTTGTCATGCTCAATCAAGTTGTTCACTAATAAACACTCCAGGTAGCCATCTAGACATCAAACAATCATGGCATTCTCATCCACTCCCACATAACCCAAGGAAAACATCTCTCTCATTTGTTCAACAATCCGTCTAGATTATTCTCCCTTATCATACTTTTAATGTACTAGGTAGGAAAAAGCCATCCCGTTCTTTTCTTTTTGGAGTATTAACCTCCTAGAAATATACATTGGCTATAAGGCATCCAATGCACAACAATTATCAAGGGAAATGAAGTTTCCTAAATAATCTAGCTTCTATGCTCCTATACAACCATCCATCTCTCTTCTCAGGTCCATAAATCGTGACTCTCGCACAAGTCGTTTTGGTCCTTTTTAGGTTTGTATATTAGTCTAAAGCATGAGAATGTAATGTTTAGAACGTCAGTGGTACTTGAGCATGAGAGAATGGTTTGTGAATAAGTCAATTCAAATTTAGAATGGAAAGAATGTGCATGACAATGGAGGAAGTTCAAATTTCCATGAGGATGGGGTATCTTACACTTGTTGGCGATGGTTATACCTAGCCCACATGCACTCATAAGCGAGGTAGACTTCCTCACCCACCACCACATGCATTCAATGATTGGATTTTAAGTAAAAAATGGTGGTTGAGATTCAAATAAAGCACATGATAAAGAAAAAGGTAAGAGTTAGCAAAGATAGAATTATTTCTCCCCCCCACCCCCATCGAGCCCCCTTTCCTCTCCCCCTTTAGAAAGACTCATATCTCCTCTTATACTCTTTGCAACCATCTTTTCAACCACCTTGGACTTTTATATTGATATTTTCTAAATAATATTTACATATGTTGAGCATACCATGGAAGGTCTACCACATGGTACAGGGAAAACATAATTGTTGGAATTACATGCATGGTCATTCACTAGTACTAAGGGCTTGGCCTTAAATTAGGTCTGTATTAGGAATCCATACAAGATATTTACATTATTTACGCGTGGGGTCATTTCATTTAAGATCATATGGCTTGACTCCCATCATTATAAACACCTATTTACAATTTTATACATAATTTTCTCTAATACATCCAAAAGTCAAAACTAGGATATTACACATTGTAGTTAGGCCTAGGTTGTCCCTATGCTCTATCTCTCAAGTGCTAGTTTTTTGGGTTACTCTAAATGTGTTTACACCATATTCAGGTTGTTTTATGAGATTTGGGGTACATGTTTACATTCATCCCTTGGATGGTTTGAGATGGATTGGTGTATGGGAGATGGCCTGGGATAGACTTGCATATTTGAAATACCTTGCTTGTGATTGTTTGACCTTAGATGGTTGTTGGATTGGTATTCTTCCCTTAGGATTTAGAGTTCGCCTGATAGGTTGGTTGATACCCTTACGAGTATAGCCACATGGAGAGTTCACTTAATTGGAGAACACACTATTTAAAAGGATTAGCGTTGTGCATCCTAAAGGACACCATTAGAACCTAGATGGTATGGGGTTGCTTGGACTCTTGTTCAAAGGAAAGGATTTGGCTCAGGGATGCCTAAGATACGACAATGTTCTTGCAGGGGCAACTGACATAGTGGAGTACATTTCTTAGGATGGATGGATTTTGTGGAGGGTTATGACGAAGGCATGCAGACTTACCTTGTGTAGCTACATCATCTTAGATCCCTTATTGTGTATGACCTTAGAGCATGACACATGTACTTTGGAGTTTAGCATCTCACTTGTGTTGGTCTACATGAATTTATTCTGGGTTGCTTATAAGGGATTGAGACTACATATTATTATTGCCATCCCTTACCTCTCATATAAATAAAGGAAGGGGAAAGTCCTTCTCATTCATTCACTCACTTATACTCACTTTTGCGTTGAGAAGTGGCATTGGGGAGGATTGTGCACTCTCTCTCTCTCGTACTTGATCTCTCTCTCACTCTCTCTCGCGTCTCTAGGGCCTCTTGGTCTTTTGGAGTATCTTAGACCATCTTGGAGGTCTAGGGTTAGGGATTATCCCTTGGAGATTGGAGATTAAAGTTTTGTGATAAAACCTTAGGGTATTTTTGTTGGAGAAGAAAAAGAGAAGATGGTGTCTTGCATGGAGGATGCGTTGGGGTTATTATTGTATATTGGATCTCCTTGGTTTAGATAAGGTTTTCATATTTTCCCTACCTAGGGTTTTGGATAACTAGTGGATTTGTACAGACTTCAAGAGTGTTAGGATATTTAGAAATTAGGAGTTAGTTAAGATCAACTTGGTCTATTGTGTCAGGTAAAGTGTGTTTCTTTAGCATGAATTAGTATGTATTTGTACATTAGCATGCATTTGTACTTATGTAATATGATGGTCACAATATGTTATGAACATAAAGTGATCCAACGGTTTATCTTCACCTCAATCTTAATGGATATTGATTCATGGCTTGGCATTCAATTGGACCATGATCTCTATTTAAAGAGCATGGAAGGTCATTTTCTTGATGGTCGATGAGAAATCCATATGTAAATTAACGTTCCTTTACATTAGTATATTGCCTCAACTAACTATTTGGTTGGGGCTATGGACCGTTTCTCTCTTTGAGGGTTTTAACCACGTAAAACATTGGTATGTCAATTTGTGATCTTTTTGTGTGAGAGGTTTCTTAAGGCGTTCAACCTGTGTGGAAATACCCTATTTTAGTCAAACATGGTATCCTAGTGCTTATGAAGACCCACGCTAGGTTATTCTTGACTTGGTAAAAAGTAATTAAATTAACTTATATTTGGTCATTGATGGATTTACCTTTGGTGGTTTATGGGCCCATGGTATTAGTATGTGATGAAGCCTATTTGAAGGCTTGAATAACTTCATTGTAAAATGCCTAATGTGGTCGGTGTTCGATGGATTGGCCATGGCTTGGTCAAATTGACCAAGGGTAATGAAAGTTATCTTTTCAAGGTTGGTTTTCTCAATAAAGGCTTTCCATGGTAAATATGGGGGCCATTATTAAGTACATGCTTATTATTATGTATTTGTATTTCTCCACAATGGCCATAAATTTTAATATGGTATTAGAGCCATATTTGGGTAGATGGATCTCTCTCATGATAGAAGCCCTAGATCATTGAATTTAATGAAGAAGCACTCAGTTAATGAGAGCTTTATTTGGCTCATGAGCATAGATGGATGTGGGTAAAGAAACAAGTAGATGATGTTTAGGTATATGTCATTGTAAGAATTTGTATGGAGCTAGATTTAATATCACATATGTAAATGGACATATGGTTGCTAGACCTATTTAGGCATGCACACCGCGGTTTATTGGATCACTAGTGTAAAGTCTAGATGTAAACCTAGGTGATAATGGGGGGGGCTATTGTATTCCTAGATACTTGGCAATACAATTTGAGAGAGGTAGGTGTTTACCCAATAATCTTAGCAAAGACAATGAATGGAAGTTCAGTAGTAATTGGATTCCAACACTAACAACCAGGTTTAATTCCAGGTAACATGTCCTTAGTATTCTTGTTTTCTCTCTTGTTTCTCTCTCTCTCTAATTCCAGGTAACATGTCCTTAGTCTTCTTTTTTTCTCTCTCGTTTCTCTCTCTCTCTTCTTCCTTTAATGTATGCTTTCCCTTAAAAAAAATTGTTTTGTTTATCTTTATAAATTCTTTCTTCATCCAGGTCACTTTATTTCTTTAATTTTCCCTAGTTTCTCTTTTATCTATTTATTATTAAGGTTATAATACTTTCTGTTTTCTAGATTTAAAAAATGTTTTCTAGTTTATTTTTGTTTTCCATTAAATTTATATGTCTATTAGTTTATATATATATAATTTAGGAGTTACTTTAATTTTGTTTTCTCAAGTTTCTTTCTTTATTTTATTTTACTTTTATGTTTTCTTTTTAATATTTTAATATTATGTCCATTACATTTTAGTTTTTAAAGATTCATATTTTTTATTCTTTAAATTTTCATGTTTTTTATTATTTATTTATTTAGTTTTATCTTTTCTTTAAGTTTTCAATTCAGTTCAGCTCTTTATATAGGAGTGTTGTTTAAATATATGTTTAAATCTTGTGTTCATATTTTAGTTTTTATATGTTTCCCTTTTTAAAATATATACTTCATTTCATTTTTTAGTTTTTTATTAAATTTTTTTATTAGTTTATTTTTTATGTGCTTTTTATTAATTTTTTTTCATTATTATTATATATATATATGTTATTTTTAATTTTTAATTTTTTATATAGCTTTGTTATCATACTTATGTATATATATATAAAATTATATATTTTTTTCCTAATCTTTAGTTTTTAGGATTTGGTTTTTTAATTGTTGTCTTATTAATATTAATCATTATGATCAAATTTTCATTATCTCTCTTTCATATCATAATGATGGACCACATTGAATTGGTCTGAAATATTGATTTAATAAACTGATGTGATGAATTTGGAAGAAAACTGAATTTGGAAGAAAACCCTCACCATAAAATTGTCATCGCAGAAGCCTTAGAAATGAAGTTATTGCCGTATATGAAAGGGATATTGTTGATAGGATTCACCACTTTAAGTGAATACACTCACAATTGTTAAAGGGAAAATATGTTCGGTTTTTTCTTAAAAGGTGTATGGATGCCGACCTTATTCCTAATTTTGTCATGATTGTTCACAGATTATGTAATAATAGAAACAAACATGTCTTCCACAAAGCTAGCATGACTTTACTCCATGGTGAAATTAACAAGACTTGGTTCAAGTTGAATTCACTTTCAATTAAACTTTTCGATCTGCATATGAGTGGGTGTTCCCATGAAGATGGGTAACACTTTTTGGCAAGACATGTAAACGGATTGCTTGAAACATGAGCTTGATCAAGAGTTATTTAAGCACACGATCGAGCTTTTTCCAATAGCTCGATCGAGGGTTTAAATAACCCTTGATTGAGATTTGGAGCTAAATGAAAGATTAGCTAAACCCTCAATTGAGATATTAGTTCAATGGAGCCAACATAAAATATATATGTTATAGTAAAAAAATTATTTTTCGAATGGTTGATAGTTATTTTACTTTACTCTATTAACATGTATTGGATGGGGGTATTAGCAATAATAAATATAATTCATAATATCAAATACCATGCCCAAATTTACCATGGGTTGCCAAAACCATGGACCATAAATTAGTAACAAGAAACATGCCTTAAGTTAATTACTAACAACCAAAGTGGAGGTTTTTTATACAATGCATCCACCAAATACCATGGGTTACCAAAACCATGGGCCATAGATCACTAACAACAAATAACCTTATTACAAAAGCTTTAAAATAACTAATAACTTACCTAGAAATAATGAAACAAAAATATTTTTAAGTATATGCCAATAATGATGAGATATACAATTTACATTCAAACTTTGTTTAACTTTGATTTAGTATTTTTTGTGTTAATAGATAGTTTTAAATATTATGTATTTTTTATTATTTAATGTTTCAATGAAATAAAAATATATCAATCATAAATTTTTTTAAAACTTTTATGTAAAAAAATAAATTATTAGCTTGAATATCTCGATCGAGCTATTCAAGCTAATAGTTATTTTTTCCATAGAAAATTTAAATTTTTTTATGATTAAATAGATCAATCGAGCTATTTTATTAATCACAACTAAACCCTCGATTGAGGTATTTAAAAATCTGCCCAAACCCTCAATCAAGGATTTTTAAGGCCTTAGCTCAATCAAGGGCTTTAAAAAGATGACTTTAAACACTTTTTTGCATATTTAATTTTACTAGTCTCTTTGAAAGGAATAAACCCTATCATTAATTGCACCTTAGGTGGCAGACTTGATGCCGATGGATTCATCAACGCATTGGCTATCCATTGACATATAATTTATGTGTTTTTGAGTTCGTATGATATTTTTTTAATTTTCTTTTAAAACTTACACTTAAAAACCTCGTCCACAACTTCAAAGGAGTTCAAGAAAAATCAACAACATAAAAGTACACAACCAAAAAAAAATTTGAAAATATATATGCTCCACAATGATGTGTCCTCTTCAAAAGGGTATTTTTATTTTTTCAATTTATCTAAGCCGTAAAAAAAAGTTTACATGCACAGAAATGTGTACAAAATGCAATTTAAATATTCAGTGTTTAAAAAAATAATAAAAAAATAAATTTAAAAAAATGTATGCCCTAGTGCATTTTGTGTAGATCATGTTCATATATATGTTTTTTAAAAATTATACTTTTAGCATTAAATTATTTTATGTGCACACAAGCCACTTGGTAACTTTTCATGAAATTTGCAAGGACAAACATTTTATTAAATGCAATTTTAATACATTAAATGATATTAATATTTTAAAAAATACATCATTGGAAAGACAACATAAATCGCTACAATTTGTTTTTAATTGCATGTTAAAATTCACAAGGAATAGATGAGTTTTGAGGGCTTCGATTTAATAAATGGGTAAAATATCAAATTGTCACTGTCAATTTTAGCCAAAAGTGTTACTCATCTTCATGGATTCACCCTAGTCTGGCCAATGCCATTGCTCCATATTTATGGGCAAGAATAGATACCTGATTTACCTTGAAAGCTGTGAAAATTGAAAAAAGGACCGCCAAAAGACAATGTGATCAATTCTCTGGCTTGAAAACCAGGTGCCCGACCCTCTTCATGTAAACATGTCCAGGACCATTAGGTGAACAAGTTAAGCAACCAACAATGTATTAATACTTGAACTTTCTCCACGTGCTAGATATTTCTAATGTGAAAGAAAAGCATGCATCCGCTCTTAGCATCAATAAACATTTGAAAAATAGTTTGAGCACAAATCAAAGTATTGGCTTTGTAATGCCCCATATTTTGACCTTCAACAATCAAAACTCTAAATATGATTTATTTTGTATTTCCTTGCTTATTCGCTATTAACCTCAACTGGGATGAGAGAATTATGCATGTGTGGATTATGAACCTAGCTATATATTGAAATTGTGTAGAAAAGTTTTTTGATTATGTCATGAATGACAAAAGGAGTGTGATGTCCCTCTAGCATGCTAAGTTATAGATAAATGTGGTATGTGGATATCGATTTAAATATGTTTGGAAATGAATGTTAAGTAGCATGCCCATGGTAAAAGATCAGTTGATTTACATTGTTTTCCAATTAATGAAATGGTAATGACACGTAAATTGTTATAAATTTATGCACGATCTTGTATTTGGTGACTAACCCACATGTTAAATGGGCTAAGTGATAGCGAAATAATAATGGTACTAAAGAGACACTAATGTCATCATCATTGAAGGAGAATGGTATGCTATGAAACATTAATTCATTATTTATTTGTTTGTTTGGAATATTGCTATGATATGTAGGCAAGTGTAGGATTCACAAGAAGCACAGTTTCCCAAATTGGTCATTCGATGATGTGGTCCCACTAGCAACAACAACAACAAAATATGGAAAATAATAGGGTGTTGACCTTCGTTCTATCATGGGGGTGGAGGCATTACCCACCGTTTATCCTTTGAAACCTGGAGTCATGGGAAGGTTCTATGTTGGGGAAGCTTGGTTGATATAGTCAACATTTTTGCTTATGGGTTCTATCAGGAGTTAGGTCAATGTAGTTGATGCTCCAGGATATTCCATCAGAGGAAGAATAGGATGTGGAATATAGTTGTGAATTAGAATAAGCAAGTAGTTAAGGATGTTGTGGAAGTTAGTTATAACTACTTGGCTACTTGTATGTGCATCAAAAATCTTTCTTTACTCGTGTGATAAAATCAGTATACTATGTCGTTCATATTGTGTTATTGTGAACTAGTTAGCAATATTATTAGATGATGTGATCACTGATTTGTTGCATTGCATGCTTGGATGAGAGCATACATGAACTATGCATTGGAAGAGAATATTGTTATTAGTACATGCACGAGCTATGTATACGTCAAACGCTTACATACCTTGCATGTGTACCCTAATGTTATTCCAAGTAAAGATTAACTATTGAAATACTAAAGAGGGGACAACTTAAAGTAGGAGAGGAAGGAAGCTAATAACAAGGAGATCTGAGCTAGGGTTAGATCTTGAAGCCTCATTGCAATTTTTTTTTCTAGTTGTTGTTGTTTGTGGAGACAATGGGCATGGAGGGCTAGGAAATTCATAGCTTCCTAGAGCTAGCAGTTAGAGAAGCTGTTAGTTAGTTGGGAGGTTAATTCCAGTTTGGTCAACGTGTAGGTGATTGTTTCCAAGGAGGTGACTAGATTGCTAATTACTCAACCATAAATTGAGGTAATCTACTATTCTACTTATCTTCGACTTGTCTTAGCTTAAGTGCAATCAAAATATGTATAAGAATATGCATAAGAAACTATATTATAACTGCATGTTGTGAAAAGAAATAAAATAGGAAATAAGGAAATTCATGTGAACCATTATTTATTATGCTATATGTTCTAATAACAAGGGTCATAAAGAAAAATGAAAATTTTACAAAGTTTTAGTTTAAAATAATTCATAGTTTTAGTTTTATTGTAAAAAGAAGCATCTAATAAACTCAATTATGGGTCTCACACATGGTATTAGAGCATGGGTTCCAAATCTAGAACCATAGGACCTACTTTGAACATGAACCTACCTCTCAAACCTTGAAGGAGGAAATAAATCTTAACCACATGGTATTTTTTTTATTTTAGAAAACAAAAATGAACACCTACACATTGTGATTTCAAATATTATTGCAGAACAAAAATGAAGACTGAGCTTTTCCAACTCAAAACATTATATTGAAATATTTTTATTTGCAAAAAATGTTCTACAACTATACTTGCTAGTTTAAAATTTAGGAAGAATGGAATCTTTAAAAAAAAAAGAGGGAACTTTATCTGAACTAATAGTCAATCATGTGATTTCAAATATTATTGCAGAACAAAAATGAAGACTGAGCTTTTCCAACTCAAAACATTATATTGAAATATTTTTATTTGCAAAAAATGTTCTACAACTATACTTGCTAGTTTAAAATTTAGGAAGAATGGAATCTTTCAAAAAAAGAGAGGGAACTTTATCTGAACTAATAGTCAATCACAATGGATGATAAATGGTGGGGAAAATATGAAAAAAATAAAAATAAAAATCCTTGAAATATGAAGATATAAATCAACAAAATGAGATTAGATTGATGATGGAACCTCTTAGAATTCAACCATGGTTTTGTAAAATAGTTTCTATGTACTCCTATTCCTATAAATTACCTACCAATTATGAAGACTGTAAAGCACGTACAGTTTAGCAATTCTCTCTACTCTTTCATGTACACGCACAATATCACTTAGGACCATTTTCTCTTGATAAAATAAGGCTATTTAAGCAAACAAGTAATTGATATGCGCACAATTTTTTTTGCAATCCATTATGCCGCATGATTCTGGTTAAAAAGAAAACAAATTGCCAAAGCTCTCCTCTGCTCTTTGAAGTATCAACAAAATAGTTACCCGTAATAATTTCAAATAGGTACAAAAGTTTGTTTTGGTGGCCTTAGTTTGACTAAATTCTAGTAATTCCAATTGAAAAGCCGTAGTAAAAATTGTGCTTATCTTGCACATAAAATTCAACCTAATTTCCCACACACCTATGAATAGAAGGTGAATTTCTAAAGTATGGAAATTTTTACCTCAATAAATGTAATCACCCCTACATATTCTAAACAATAAAACTCCCAATTAGTAATAATGAACAACTTGCAGGTTTGCAATCAAGAATCTAAGGCTCAAAATATTTTGAATAACAATAGATGAAATAATTACAATGACGATATGCCTGGCTGTATAGGCTTGATGGCATGGATTTTCAATTACCTTTGACTATGGTAATGCTAGTTCATAACCAATGATGTTAGTTGCTAATCAGAGCACACTTACAAGGCATACAAGCAGAATTAACAACGTTATCACCTAAACTTTCATAGCTTTATGACAATGTTTTGAAACCTTAAAAATAATCCCATCTGTTGGGTTTTGACCTAAGCCATATGTGACCTCCTAGGAGGAAACACATGCTCTTAACCGTTAGGCCCACTCAGACCTAGCCATTGGGTCATGAGTTGAATAAAGTTATGAGTTTTATTTCTTTCAGTAAGTAAATATCTTTCCCTTTCCTTCTTTATAGTAATTGTCCAGAGTTGTTTAAGATTCAAGTAACATCAATTTGGCATCAGAGTATCACACAATTGAGCTCTTGTTTCATCCTATTTATTTTATTGGAAGATACTTTCTCTTCCAGTCCATTCCTAGGGATTTGATTGGTGTTTCTCTAATCTGGTAATTGCCCAGATTTGTCAAGCATTATTGTAACTGGTGACTTTCATGCTGTGTGATCCATGTGCTGGTAGTTTTGTTGTCATGGAGTTGTTGAATTATTTTGGGATTGATTTTTTCCATTTATTCTTAACAAGAATATTCCTGGGGTTGACCTCGTGACTCATTTATTTTCTCATTGTGTAGAGTATCCATGCAAAAACTTGCATTCGTAGCTTCACAACAGACTTACAATCCAATTGTTTCATGTTACACTTTAATTTTTGTTCTTGTTGATACAATTTGATTTGCTACTACAATCTGCATCTTTTCATGGTTATCTTGACAAAATACTTTTGCTCAGGCCTTATAACGTCATGTCATTCTACATGGTATACATCTTGATTCCCCTCTTGACTATTTCATGTTGTGCAAGGCCACGTTCAACCTAGTAAATTAGATTCCAAACAAGGGAACACTCCTCAATTAATAACAATTTTTGTCTTGCTTCCACATACGATTTGCAACCAAATCAAAGTTATATTCAGGTTCCTCACACAAAAGAAAAAAAAAGGAATTGGGTAGTCTCCATCTATTGCTTCTTGTGAGAGATCCCATCATGCCTTGCATAGAGGAAGCTAAAGGTCATTCAATCAATTTCATAATGCCTCAAAGTTTGCAATGATTATATTTTACTGGACTCAATCCACACTTTCTTTTACTTTAGTTTGTGGCTCTATTAAGAAAATAAAAATAAAAATAAAAGGTGCTTCAAGGCCTTTGTAAGGTTCTTCAAGTGGCTTGGGTGATAAAAAAATAATATTTATATATATTTTACGCCATAATATATATATATATATATATATATATACTCAAGGCACCAATGTTTCACTAAATTCATGATTGATATTATATTTTATTGGACTGAACTCACCCTTTCTTTTACTTTAGTTTGTGGTTCTATTTAAGAAAATAAAATTAAAATTAAAAGGTGCTTAAAAAGTCTTTGTAAGGTTATTCAAGTGGCTTGGTGGCAAAAATATATATATATATATAGTATCACGTTTCATTAAGTTGACTTTAGCTTTATAGTCTCACTAAAATTGCATAATTTTTTCAAATATTTGAAAGAATTCTGTATGAATAAATTGCATTGTGTTGAAATGCACATTTTAACAAAGATGCTAAATAAAGAGGGAGTGAGACACAAAATAAGCCACCACATTTATCTACTTATACATTAAATACAAATTAATAAGGATATTATCTACAAATTACAAAATTTGAAAAATAATATAATCTTAATTTATTATAATAAATATTATTATATAAAAATAAAGATAATTTTAATTATAAGTTATCAATGGATCTAGTAAAGTAATATTAGGTGAATCCATGAAAACTGCGTTCCACCTTTAGTGAAATGTGGATATGAAAATTTACATATTGCATATTAAAGGTTTTTATTATTTATATAATTTGAGTTTTATGTATATAAAGAATAATTTATAAAATGGATGATGAGATTTTGATATAAGAATATGAGGTTCATATATGAAATGTTGGAATTAACATAGTCTATATATGTTTATATGATGGTTTAAGTTTTATGATTAGACTTAGGGAGATTAAATCTAATACCCCTATTTTGACCCTTAGGATATATTGGCTTTTGATGTAGATGTTATATACATGCGATGTATATTTTCCTAGCGTGGAGCTCAAGGCCAAGGCCACGCTAGTGGATGATCGGATTTTATTTAAAAGACAAGTATTTGTATTATGTTATCCATCTGCTATTAAGCCATGGAACATTGTAAAATGAGGTAAATATTAATATTGCAATAAAATATAAAAAAATGGCTATGGAAGCAACCAATAAGAGGGGGCCATGGGTTTGTGGAACATCAAGGATCAGTTCTCATGCATTACAAATCCCAACGGTGAAGAAAGAGGAAAATTCACAATTATGAGTTAAGCCACATTGGGGGAGTGCCAAATCGCCCAGAAAAACTTTGTGTGGGGAATGAAATCCAACAGGGGATCCCTCAACCTGAAACCTGGGGCAAATTTTCGAGTGTGAGATGCCCAGAATTTCATGAGAAAACCCTGATATGGTATCCCGAAAATCTAGTTACGGGACAAAGTGGATCAGATGAGATGTCCAGAATTTTCGAGTGTGAGATGCCCAGAATTTCGGAAGAAAACCCAGTGAAGGCTAGATATCAAGGGAATCGGAAGCTTGGACCTTTCTATGCCCACCCTGAAGAGAAATGGAGGGAAGGGGCGCATGAGGGACTGTGTAGCAGAGAAGGGGACCTTCCTTGTGTTGGGTGTGGTAGGTATTGTGGGTGCCAAGGCTATTTGGATTTAGTTTGAGATGCCTATAGCTTTGTGGCTGATCTCACTGGCTTAGCATCCTCCTCCTTTGTCTCTTTGCATGCTTGATAAACCCAACTGTGTGTTGGCTTAGCATGACTATTTTATGAAACCATGGGTGTGAGTGAGCCTGTTTAGTTCCTCCTTAGTGGATACACAACCCAACTCGGGGGTGGTCTCTCAGCTGAAAGAATATAGGCTGAACAGAAACCTATGGTTGGGTGGAATGCTGCTCTCACATAGCCAGTTGCTTGGTGATTTCAATTAAAAGATAAGTGTTTCCTTGCCTCTGATTATGTCAGTTTTATATATCTGGAAGATTTTTTGTTTATGTCAAAATGCATAGATTAACCCAGCTGAATAATGGAACCGAATTCCTGTGCATTATGTTGTTCTTATTCATGTGATGAAATGTTGGTAAAGGCATCCTGCGTGTGTGTTAATATGGTTTAATTCCACTGTGTTTATTTTAGTATGCATATGCACACATGTGTATTTATTTATATGAATTTGTTCATTGATGAATAGGGCTAAGTTTTGTAAAGGCCTAGAATGTTCAGAATGTTCACTCATGGCTTGGGGGGGAGATAATATAGACACCCCCTGTTGTGTTCATGTTCCCTCTGTGGGTCAAATGAAGGGAGAGGCCATGACAGAGTGGATCAGAGCTCTTTACAGAGTGGTAAAGAGGTATTGATGAAGTTTGGGGCAACACTTTTGTTTGAATAAGGACAAAATCAGAGTTCTCAGGTGTGGCAGAGGATCATACAGTTGCATGGGGCTCGCCGAGAGATTTCCAACGACACCAAGTTTTCCAAAAATGGACTTGGGGTGAGAAAGATATTGTCCTGAGAAGTTGTGCATTTGGGCTTCCGACTTTCCGAACCCGCATTGCAGATTGTGGATTGTGGAAGTCGGAGGTGCACGTTGTTGTTCCGACTTTCCGACTCCCGCAAGGCAGATTGTAGACTACGGAAGTCGGAGGATTGATTTCTTCGGTGTTGCGCATTGGAGTTCTGACTTTCTGATTCCCGCAAGGCGGATTACGGATTGTGGAAGTCGGAGGTCTAATTCTCCCGGAGCTATGTATTTGGTGTTTCGACTTCCGACTCCCACATCGTGGATTGCGGATTGCGGACATCGAAGGCGTAAATCTTCAAAGCAATATATTTGGTGTTCCGACTCCCGCAAGGTGGATTTCGGATTGCAGAAGTCGGAGGGGTGATTTCCTTTGGAGTTGAGAGTTGGGAATTCCTACTTCCAACTCCCACATCGCAGATTGCGGATTGCGGAATTCGGAGGCATGAATTTGCAAAGCTATGAATTTTGGGGTTCTGACTTCTAACTCCCGCATTGTGGATTGCGGAAGTCGAAGGCGTGTTTCTTCAAAGCTATGAATTTGTGGTTCCGACTTCTGATTGGGGACATTACAGAGTGGTATCATAGCCCAAGGTTGCAGCACTGAGGCTACTTGGGCCAAATTATGAGCTTACCGGCTTGTTAGAGCTACGAAACGAACAGAGATCATAGGTGGATATTGAGACCGAGAATGATCGACGACCCACGTAGCATTTCGCTGGGTGAAGTGCGCAAGGGTTAGTGGAAGATTGGTCCATGAAATCCTAAGGTGAATGTCCCTCATTGATCACTGATCAATGGACGAGAAAGATCGTTGAAGTGATCAACAAATTATACAACATCTCACCCGTGTAAGTGGCAGGAAGTTAACAAAATGAGCGGATGCGAAATTCCACTGGGAAAATGATTAATACCTTTTGGAATCCTCCTTGAGTGAGTGAGACTCGACAACCAACATGGACTATCTAATCAGCATAGAAATGTCGATTCAGATCCAACTAGACATCTATCCCTTTAACTGGCATCAATATTGAACAAATTGCAGCGTTGATAAGTGCTAGGAAGTTTAAGAAAGGTCAAGATGGACTTGACCATAATTTATGAAAGCAATTGGAGCAACAGAGCACTATGGACAGAGCGCATGGAACTGTGGTAGTGATCCATGAATGCTACATAAGGCAGAATTGATAAAGAGGAAAATTTATCACCTTAAATTATTTCTGTTTATAGCATAAGAATTGTATGCTTGATAAGTAGCAAGTAAGAATGTTATACATGAGTATATGTATTGAATTGCTACTTGGTGAGAGAATCATAACTAATGATCCTTTGTGTTTTCCAGAGAGGCTATGAAATTGGATCAGCTATGATGTGGAAGAGGAATTCCATGCTATGAGGAGGGATTGGAAAGGGAGAATTCCTTAACTCCTCTCTTGCTGATATGATTATATTTTCGATTTTTATATACAGAAAATTATGGCATAGGAATGCTGAAAATGCAAGAGATTAGATGGATGAAGTGAATATGCACTAGTTGGCATATTAATAAACATTGCACAATGCATGTTAAGATGTTTGTGCATGTAGATGATGATGTTGGTGAAAATAGTGAAGTTTTACATATGCAATGAGCCACTTAAGATAATATTGTGGTTGTTAATAATTAGTGGTGTTGGCATTGGTTGTAGGACCAAATACAACCGAAGCATGGCTAAAGATGTTGATGATGTTGTTGCATGCGACCAACAACCTTATGAAGAAAAGGTTGGGGCAACAAATCTATGATCACAAGGTTGGTGGAAGAATGGTGTAATCCTTTGTAAGAGACCAACTGATCAGGTAACATCAAAGATGTTAATGGGAGCCATGCATGTAATGGTTTATTTATGACTGCATACAAAAAGGGGATTGGGTAAGAATCCCTTGATCCATATTTAATAATCGTAAATTGGTATGTATGTGATGATGAATGCATTTATGCAAACATTATCCCA
The DNA here is from genome assembly GCA_027924585.1 of Larix kaempferi. Taxonomy (NCBI): domain Eukaryota; kingdom Viridiplantae; phylum Streptophyta; class Pinopsida; order Pinales; family Pinaceae; genus Larix; species Larix kaempferi. The sequence goes on along the minus strand of BSBM01000649.1, from coordinate 1,875,814 downwards.
CTAGGTACGGTGAGGTATGTGGTAGTAAGGGAAGGGATCCTTATACCATCTAGTTGTTTTGAATTGTAAATGGATTCATATGAATATATATCATGCCGTGTGTATGTTGGTTATGAGTTTAATAACCAAAGCAAGTGAGGACTTGTAGTCTTGTTTTGGTAGTGCATGCCATATAAGGTAGGCATGGTTAAAGCTATAATGTGGTTGGAATGATAATACTATAGTGCTACACAAGAATCCCATGAACTCTCTATTGGTGTTAATTTGGGATGAAACTTCTTTGCTAACAACCAAGGAGTGAGAAAACTCCTGATGTGTTGTTCGGGTGGAGAAGGAAGGCACCCATATAAGTTAACCAAGTGATTAGGGACATGGCTGGGTATGGTGTTGAAGAATTGGGTAGGATGTCCAACTTACCATGGTAAGAAACCTGTGTAGGCACAAAAATGTTTTATATCAATGATGTAGTGCATTGGGTGCATTAAGTAAATGTACATTAAAAGATTATGTAAATGTTGTGAATGCACATACATGTGTGTGGGTGCACATGTTGAGATGCACTGTGTGAATGCATCGTTGTTATATATATTTCATTACAATTAGATAATAGATGAAATGATGAATTATTGTCAATTATGAGATCATTTCATGAGCTGCTATGGATTTAGGAAAATGATTGCATGAAGAAGGTAATCATGTTTGATGGGCTACCCGGATGCTCTATTGGAAGGACAAATTTGCATGAAATGAGATGATTTTGTAATCATGAATATTGAAATTTCTATTTGACTGCATAGATAATGTGATTGTATCCTGCCATTTTATTGTGATAATGATGCACACCAAGTAAATGTATTTCATTGTTGTTGAGATGTTAACAACTGATAGTGTTTGAATTATTGAGTATTATAATTCTGAGATCAGTTCAGTGACTGTTGTAATATTTACAATGAAATTGGTATATGCATGGATACTCACAAAGTGTTTGGCTGATTGAAATTTTCAGATCATAGGTAGAATTGTCTTGTATATGGCATTAATAACTGTAAGTCCATAATGAAGATTGGAAGTTACCGCGTGCAAAAATCCAAATATTTTGCTAATAATTGTTTGGCTAATCCAAAATTGTGTCAAGAGGACATGATGTAGGTGGATGTTGAGGTTATGGAAACAAATGTAAAACCATGAGGGACAGATTATTAGCACTTACAAGAGCCAAACAATATGGGCATGGACACATGGTTAAATAAATCTAAATTTTGTAGGAGACATAATTGTAAAAAAATCAGAATTGAATTTGATTATTAATATTATTGACTAGTTGGATGTTTGTGAAGTGTGTCAGGAGGACACATTATAGGAAAACCATGTGCTATGGCCTGCAAGAGCCAAATATCACGAGAAGAACCTCATCTTTGAGAAACATGGTTTTTTTACAAAACATAATTTAGAATTTCTAAAATGAAATTATTATGATGAATATCTCGTGGCAATGGTATGGAACATGTATTGCTTTAGCTTTAAATTTTGCTTAAAAATCTTGATGATATCTCATGTGAACTGCATGCTTGTATGTGAGAGGGTGAAAGGATTCCAGTGGGACATATGTCAACTGCTAAATCTGAAAATGAAAAGGAAATGCCAAGAGTGGCTTGGGTTTGAGAAACGCTGTAAAAATTTCATATGTGTGCTTGTCTCTCCGCATTGCGGCTAAACCCAGTAAGAGCATGGCTACTCAGGAGGATTGTATGGGCATTGGTAACATTTATACGCTCACACCGAAGAGCACTGGAAGGGATGGATACTCCTGAGGGATTGTGTAGCAGATAAGGGGTACCATCTTTGTGTTGTGTTGTAATGTCCCCATTCAAATAATTGCATAGTAAGACAATCCCATCAATCCTACTAGTTTCCTAGGTTGGATGGGCACATGTGGAATTGTAATAAGGAAGCTAATAAATGAATTTTAGAGATTAGAAGGGTTCAGGTATTTAATAAATAGGTTGAATAAAGAAATTCAAGAGAAATTCTAGGTGGCAAGTGGTTTTGGAGACATATGGAGGATGTGGGACCCACACTAGCTTGATTTTTCAAGGACACATGGCATCTCTCTCTTGCCAATTCGAATTCATGAGAAGGCGAACACTCTTGGGTAAGTTGGTAATTCATACACATGGAATTGAGCATCTTAGGTCGAATTGGGATGGATTGGTAACCAGCATGGAAGAGGAAGAGTCAAATTGGAAGTTTGTGGACACTTGGGCTAGATTCCCTAGCCCCTATGACAACAATGATGGAGCATCTATGAAATCTATGACAAATTGCAAACCTGACCTCTGAAATCTAACCATTATGACATGTCAGCCCCAAAAATAGGCTCCAAGAGGGTGCTCATGGGAGTTGGAGAAGCCAAAGAGACCCCCACTCGAATTGGTGGAAGGTGGAAAGCTAGGAAAGGTAGGACACATGACAAATCTTGCTCCCTTACCCTAATTCGAATTGGATTGAGTCTATCGATGGATTGGGAACCTTAGAAGGATAAGTATGTTTATAAAATATAGGGATAAACCAAGAGAAGAGATTTTGATCATTTGAGAAAAATTGCATTTGTGAAGAGAGAGCTAGTGGATGACTAGTTTCTTGCCTTAGCCAATTTTGAGGGTGAAAGATTCCCATCCAAGTTGGTGTTTGGAGAGGCCAATCAGGTATTTCATGGAGATTTAATGGAGTTTGTATTTTCTGGTATCAACTAAAGGGAAGCTAGTGGTTTTTTTTAGTGCAGCACTTTCTCTTAACCATTTCCAATTTTGATGGCATATTCATGCTCCTTGAGGGAGAGCATTTTTGGTGAGCTCTTGTACTCATTGGGAGAGCTTCTCATGATGTATTTATGATTTTAATAGATTTATATGCTCTTTTATTCATCATAAGAAAGTATCAGGTCGAAATACCAAATGGTTTTATGTAAAAATGATGTTTAATGAGCAAACAATGACCATTTCCCCACTACATTGATGTATGCCATTGTAATGATGATGATTTCGAATGAAATATTTATGATGGATGGACATCCATTAATGAGTATTACAAGTTTCATGTTCAGAACTTGAGCATTTGAAGTCATTTTACTCAGTTTATTTGCATTTGGAAGAGATTTGGTGCCATTTCCCCAAGGGTCGAATTAGTGGTTTTTGATGTTGTTGGGGAGGAGGTTAGAACGGACCTAATAATTGATTAATGGTACACATGAGACCTTATTAATGTCCCTCAGACATCCCCTACCTCTTTTCTGAGTTTAGAATGAGTTTGGAGGCATTTGGAGAGTCATTTTCAGTACATACCTTGGGGGAATTTGATCCCCAAATTGCTAGTTAATTTCCATACATTGACCAGAATATTAAACAAGTTTGCATAAGTCTTTGGAGGGTTATAAATCATCCCTGAACCTAATATTCAATTCTCATCATCATTCATATACCCTTACAGAATATTTGAGAGCATTTGGGTTAATTTGGAGATCTAGACAACAAAACTAGTCAAAGGTCGAAATTGGGGAAAAAGTGGAAAATTGGGCATTTTAATAAAAATTTTAAAAAAGGGTCATTACATGTGTGACTGGGTATTGTGGGGAAATGATAGCCTGCAGTCAAGTGATTCACCTATGGATTTATTGGAGGGAACCACTGGTTTGCATAGGATAAGGGCCATGTGATTGTGTTCTTTGTTTTATTGCCTGATAAAACCAGTCGACGTACTAGCTTGGAAATGGTTTTTGAATGCTTGATAAACCAAGTCAGAAAATTGTCTTAGCATATTGGTTAATGGAATTCCTGATAAACCCAGTGAGCATACTGGCTTGGCATTAGTAATGTGAATTTTGTGGAGTACCATGCGTGTTGTCCAAACATTCGTTAAATGCTTTGTAAATCCAGTCAGTGCACTAGTTCGGCATTGAATGTTGTGGAGCGGCCTGCGTGCTGTCCAAACATTTGTTAAATTCCTGATAAACCCAGTCAACATACTAGATTGGCATTAGTAAATTGAATGTTGTGGAGCAACTTACATGCTGGCCAAACATTCTTTATTGTATCCACAGGTGATCCAAGGCTTGTAAAGCAAAGAAGGAACCTGTGCAATAACGTGAATACGTCCAATAAAGATAAGTATTTAACTATCATCTATTTCTTATTCCAAATAATGAAAAATTCTATGTACAAGTCTTATAACAACCAAGCTGATACACTGTTGTTTCTTTGTTGAAACCCGGGTAATTGCGGGAAGCAAGAACCTTAAAGGCATCCTAAGGATGCATTTGGACATGTGACTATCCTAGAAATCTCAGTATGAGTAGCAATGGAAAATGGTGCTAGTGGACTTGTGTGGGTCCTAGCAGCCAAAGGTTCTATTGGAAAACCATGGGGAGGGGTCCCCTGGTTAAGAATCCTTGGACAAACCTTAGACACCAAGTGACATCGCCAAAACAAGGAAAAGGCGAGTCATGAATTCACATTTGAAGTGAAAGAGACCAAGAAGCATGGCACCACAGCTGTGGTGGGACTCCGGATTGGAACAAGATTAAGAGGGGGAAACCCTTACTCTTTTATTTCCTTTTTGATTGATGCATTTTAGAGACAAAAAATTGTTGAATGCATATTATGGATGAAAGTTGATTGTGTTTATTTTGCTTGAAATAAATTGTGAATGTTGAATTAGTTAATTCCATGTGAAAGGATGAACATGAATGAGTTCATTTGTATGTTGGACAAGCATGAACTTTCCATGTCAATTGGGAAAGTAATTGACTGGTCTTAATGCTTATGTTATGCTTGGCCTAACAAGATTTGCAATGATGAATTTCACAAGTGAAAATTAAACAAATCGGTTGCAGCTTTTACAAGGCAAGTGTTGCTAGTAATCAAAGAGTGCACAGTTGTGCACATTGACCATGAAAGATAGTAGCCATAAAGTTTCTAGGCTTGTGGATCATCTGGAAGATAAAGAAAAGGAAGGGATTGTTGTGGAACGATGCCCACATGTGGAGCTGGAAGGTCAAAATCCAGTAGGAGAATCCTGTAGAAGCCAAGGGACTTGGTCCTGAAAACCCAAAGTAAAAGATGAAATGCAGGGTAGACCTGCCACATTTTGTGGAATTTGGACATGTGTAAGTACTCCTAAGTATTGGAACACCAAGGACGATGTTATTCTAAGGGGGAGAGGATTGTAATACCCCCATTTTGACCCTTATGATATATTGGATTTTAATGTAGATATTGTATACATGCGATGTATGTTTTCCTAGCATGGAGCTCAAGGCAAAGGCCCTGCTAGTGTATGCTCAGATTTTATTTAAAAGGCAAGTATTTGATATTATGTTAGCCATGTGCTATTAAGCCATGGAACATTGTAAAATGAGGTAAATATTAATATTGCAATAAAATACCAAAAAACCTGGCTATGGAAGCAACCAATAAGAGGGGGCCATGTGTATCCACTAGGGAGAGGGGAGGGGGTTTATGGGATTGTGGAACAACAAGGATCAGTTTTCATGCGTTACACAACCCAGCAGTGAAGAAAGAGGGAAAGTCATGATTCTGAGTTAAGACACATTGGGGGAGTGTTAAATATCCCAGAAAAAATCTGTGTGGGGAATCAAATCCAATAGGGGATCCCTCAACCTGAACCCCGGGGTGAATTTTTCGAGTGTGAGATGCCCAGAATTTCAAGAGAAAAAATTGATCTAATAGCCTGAAAATCCAGTTATGGGATAGAGTCATTTGGCCAAAAAGATGAGAAAATCCAAGCATGGATGACAGAGTGGAAGAAAGAACAGAGGTGGGAACTGCTTGATAAAACCAATGAAGGATAGATCTCAAGGGAATCAGCAGCTTGGACCTTTATATTCCCACCCTGAAGAGCATTGGAGGGAACAACGCCTGAGGGACTGTGTAGCAGAGAAGGGGGCCTTCCTTGTGTTGGGTGTGGTAGGCATTGTGGGTTCCAAGGCTATTTGGATTTAGTTTGATATTCCTGTAGCTATGTGATTGAGCTCACTGTCTTAGCATCACCCTCCTTTGTCTTTTTGCATGCTTGATAAACCCATTTGTGTGCTGGCTTAGAATGACTATTGTGTGAAACCATGGCTGTGAGTGAGATTGTTTAGTTCCTCCTTAGTGGATACACTACCCAGCTCGGGGGTGGTCTCTCAGCTGAAAGAATATAGGTTGGACAGAGACCTATGGTTGGGTGGAACGTTGCTCTCACATAGGCAGTTGCTTGGTGATTTCAATTAAAAGATAAGTGTTTCCTTGCCTCTGATTATGTTAGTTTTATATATCTAAATGATTGTTTGTTTATGTCAGAATGCATAGATTAACCCAGCTAAATAATGGAACTGAATGCATGTGCATTATGTTGTTCTTATGCCTGTGATGAAATGTTGGTAAAGGCATCCTATGTCTGTGTTAATATGGTTTAATTCCACTGTGTTTATTTGAGTATGCATATGCACACATGTGTATTTATTTATATGAATTTGTTCATTGATGAATAGGGCTAAGTTTTGTAAAGTCCTTGAATGTTCAGAATGTTCATTCATGGATTGGGGGGGAGAAATAGACACCCCTTGTTGTGTTCATGTTCCCTCTGTGGGTCATATGAAGGGAGGGTCCATGACATAGTGGATCAGAGCTCTTTACAGAGTGTTAAAGAGGTATTGATGAAGTTTGGGGCAACACTTTGGTTGGAAGAAGGAAAAAATCAGAGTTCTCAGGTGTGGCAGAGGATCATAAAGTTGCATGGATCTCTCCGAGAGCTTTCTAAAGACACCAAGTTTTCCAAAAATGGACTTGGGGTGAGAAAGATATTGTCCTTAGAAGTTGTGCATTTGGGATTCCAACTTTCCGAACCCGCATTGTGGATTGCAGATTGCAGAATTCGAAGGCGTGTTTCTTTGGAGGTGTACATTATGGTTCAGAATTTCCGACTCTTGCAATGTGTATTGTGGATTGCGGAATTCAGAGGAGTGATTTATTCGATGTTGTGCATTGGAGTTTCGACTTTCCGATTCCCGCAAGGTGGATTGCGGATTGCAGAAGTTGAAGGTGTAATTCTCTCTGGGCACTACCTTTGTGAACATGTCTGCAGGATTATGGCTAGTATGTATCTTTTCCAGCTTCAACAGTTCATCTTCCATAACAGAGCATATGAAATGGTACTTGAGCTGTATATGTTTAGTCTTGGAATGGAATGCTGAGTTCTTTGCAAGATGAATGGCACTCTGGCTGTCACTATACAAACTGCTATCATTCTTCTTCTTACCCACTTCCTCCATAAAACTCTACAACCAAATCATCTCTTTACTAGCCTATGTAGTAGCAACATACTCTGCTTCCGTTGTTGAAAGTGCAACAACCTTCTGCAGTTTCGAAATCCAGCTTACTGCTGTTCCACATACAGTAAACACATACCCTGTGGTGCTCCTCCTACAATCCTTGTCACCTTCCATATCTGCATCAACATATCCCTATAGAACAGTGTCTGAACCTCCAAAACATAATGCTTGAGTGGTAGTACCTCTCAAATACCTGAGAATCCACTGTACTACCTTCCAATGTTCTTTACCTGGATTATTCATATATCTGCTCATAACTCCCACTGCATGTGCAATATCTGGTCTTGTGCACACCATAGCATACATCAAGTTGCCAAATGCTGATTGATAGGGAATCTTGGACATGTAATCAGTCTCTTCCTGTGTCTTGGGACACATTTCTTTACTTAGACTGAAATGGCTGGCCAAAGGTGTACTAACTGGTTTTGCATTCTGCATTCTGAACCTCTCCAACACCTTTTGTATGTACTCACCCTGAGACAATGTCAATTTGCGATTTTTCCTGTCTCTTGTTATTCTCATACCAAGGATTTGATTTGCAGCACCCAAATCCTTCATCACAAATGAATTAGATAGCTTCCTTTTGAGTACATTTATATCCTGCATGTCAGACCCTACAACAAGCATGTCATCCACATACAATAACAATATAATATATCTTTCATTGTCTAGCTTCTTGAAATAAACACAGTGGTCAGAATGACATCTACTATAACCTTGTTCTATCATAAACCTGTCAAATTTTAGATACCACTGCCTTGGATCTTGCTTCAAGCCATACAAGCTCTTTTTCAACCTGCATACCAAGTTCTCCTTACCTTTAACCTCATACCCTTGTGGCTGCTACATATATATCTCTTCCTCCAAATCCCCATGGAGAAAGGTTGTTTTTACATGTAATTGTTCAAGATGTAAATCTTCTACCACCACTAGACTTAAGATAGTCCTAATTGAAGTCATCTTAACAATAGGAGAAAATATTTCATCAAAATCAATACCTTTCTTCTGTGCAAACCCCTTTACAACAAGTCTGGCCTTGTACCACTTCTTGCCTCCTTCTTCTTCCTTCAACCTGTAAATCTATTTGTTCTGCCATGCTCTTTTATCAGCAGGCAACTGAACCAGATCCCAAGTCTGGTTTCCTACCAATGAGTCCATCTCCTCATTCATGTCTTGCTCCCACTTCTTTCTAGTTTCCACCTGCATTTCTTCTTCATAACATTCTAGTTCACCAGCATCAGTCATCAACAAATAATACATTGAAGGAGAGTATCATTCAGGGAGTCTACTTAACTTGGTAGATATTCTTACAATTGCAGGAGTTTCAGGCACTTGCTGCTGTTTTTGATTTTCTGGCACCTTTGGAACTTCATTTTCTTGAATTTCATCAAGTATTGTGTACTCTGTGGTTTCCTTTTCCTGTTTCTTTCCCTGTAACTGATCTTTATACATGACCTTTTCATTGAATATCACATCTCTACTCCTAATGATTTTGTTATTTTCATAATCCCATAAGCGATAACCAGATTCATCAACCCCATATCCAATAAAAGTACATTTCTTGGATTTAGCTTCAAGCTTTGTTCTATTTTCTTTATCAATATGGACAAATGCTTCACAACCAAACGTTCTCAGAAATGAGTATTTTACCTTTTTATCTGTCCATGCCTCCTCTGGGCTACCACCATCCAAAGCACTTGAAGGTCCTCTGTTTATTAAATAAACAACAGTATTTACAGCATCCGCCCAAAACTGTAAGGGCAATCCTGCATGCAATCTCATACACTTTGCACGCTCCATGATCGTTCTTTTCATCCTTTCAGACACACCATTTTCTTTTGGTGCTCCTGGGACTGTCTTCTCTCTACGAATCCCATGGTATGAACAGTAACTATCAAACTCCTTGCCGCAGTACTCAGCTCTGTTATCAAATCTGAGACACTTCAATCTTTTTACTGTCTCATTCTCAACCAAATCTTTCCACTTCTTAAAAGTAGCAAACACATCAGATTTCTGTCTAATGCAATAGACCCAAGTTTTCCTAGTTACATCATCAATAAATGTAACATAATAATGAGAGCCACCAAGAGATTGTACCTGAGCCGGTCCCCATACATCTGTATGCAATAGCTCTAACTTTTCATTCTTCTTCTGTTACCCAACCCTGAGAAATATGACTCTCTTATGTTTTCCATAAACACAATTTTCATAGAATTCCAAACTTCCCTGCTTCAAATCTGACAGCAACTTCCTTGAGTGGAGAATCTGCATCCTCTTCTCACTCATGTGGCCAAGCCTATGATGCCACAATGTTGTATCTGTTCTTGTGGAAGCTAAAGAGATAGAATGGTCAGTATTATGAGGACATAAATACAACGTACCTATCCTGTCTCCTTTTGCTATCACCATTGATCCTTTAGTGATCTTCCACCACTTTTCTCCAAATGTAGATAGACAACTGCCATTTCCCAACTGCCCTGTTGAGATCAGATTTCTTTTCATAGTAGGAATATGCCTAACATCTTTTAATAGCCAATCAGTTCCATTCTTAACTTTTATCCATACCTTACCCATTCCAACAATTTTACATGGCTCATCATCACCCAATAAAACATGCCCAAAATCGCCAGGAACATACTCATGAAAGTATTTCCTATAGGGTGTAGCATGACATGAAGCTCCTGAATCTACCACCCAATAATCACTAGTATTATCTAATGCAAGAATCAAAGCATCTTGTAACACATCACCTACTACATTTGCTTCCTGGGTAGTTTCCTTCTGTGCATCTCCTTTCTTCTTTAGAGATCTGCAGTCTTTCTTTAGATGTCCTTTCTTTCCACAGTTCCAGCACTCTATTTTTCCCATTTTGGACTTGGATCTTCCCGTTTTAGACTTGCCATGATTACCTTAGCTCTTTCCTCTCTCCTTTTGTCTTCCCCTACTCTCCATGGTCAACGCATTACCTAATGTCTCATCTATGCTTTTTCTTCGCATTTCCTCGCTAAGAATAACACCAATAACATCATCAAATTTCAAGGTGTTTGAACCAGAGATAGAGTTACTTACAACCATGGCCAAGCTATTCCAGCTTTCTGGCAATGAACACAAGATTAGAAGATCCCTAACCTCATCATCAAAGTTCACACTTACAGAACTTAGCTGATTTGTAACCGTATTAAACTCATTTAAATGATCAGTAACAGATCCACCTTCAGACATCTTCATATTAGATAAACGCTTCATTAGAAATACCTTGTTGGAGGCCGAGGGTTTTTCATACAGCTTACCCAGTGTGCTCATCAAACCCTCTGTTGTCGTTTCTTTTGAGATATTGAAAGCCACCGACAAATCTAGGCTCAGCCGTATTGTTCCCAGAGCCTTTCTGTCAAGAACCTCCCATTCTTCATCCTTCATGGCTGCCGGCTACTTTGCTCTTCCTCCCAACGGCAGGAATAGATCCTTTTGGTACAGATAGTCCTCCATTTTCATCTTCCATAACTGAAAGTTTTGGCCGTTAAACTTCTTGACCTTAAACTTTCCTTCTTCCGCCATTGCTCCCACTCGAACCAAAAACCCTAGCTTCCTGCGGGTTTATCTGCCAAATAGACCTTTGGCTCTGATACCAATTGTTAGAAAAACAGGATCGCAGAGAAATAACAATAAACAAAAATGCAAATATAATCACACACACATTACAAGAGAGACACAGATATATCGTGGTTCACCCCAACTTGGGCTACGTCCACACTGAATTTGCCAATCGTTATTATTATTACCATCCAACAAGGTGAAGGGATACAACCTGCAGCACAGCCGCTGCACTTTCTCTTCACTGTCTCACAGTCTCTCTTCTTGATCTCAGAGATCTTTACAATGCATAAAACCTAATACATCCACCCTATCCATATTACAATGTCTTTCTTTTATAGGGAAAATACAATGGGAAAAATACCACGGGATACCCAAAACCATGGGCCCGCAAAACAGCTGGCAAAAACAGCCCCCAAAAAAATTTCTCGGGGCATTGCCCCCGAAGCCCCATTTCTTGGGGGCTCCGCCCCCGCACCCCCATGACTTGGGGGCATTTCCCCCAAACCCCCTTTTTCGGGGCGTTGCCCCGAACCCCTAAAAATGCAGAATGGGTGTACAGTCCTCTGGGGTGCACGGCTAAGACAATATTATCTATGAGACTGGAAGATCTGGCTCCACAACCAACAAATCATTGGTGTTAATTTGATAAATTTTATTGCAATATAAGTGATTTCTTTGTATCGTTCGAAACTATAAATTAAAATCAAAATAAAAAAAAATTACATATGTCACAAAGGTTGATCAACCACTAGGAAGGATCGACTAGTCAGTCCTCCAAAGATTATATACTAAATTCCAGTTTGAGTGCCTCTTAAGAAAATTACCAAATAAGTTTTAGAGTTCTGAGAGTTGAAAAATAAAAGCATATACACCCACAGGTCAAGGCTACTAGCCAAATTAATTAAAAGGAATTTATAAAAAACATAGATAGAACCACCTAAGGAAATCCAAAATAACAAATGATCCATAGAGGTAAATATGAGACCTACATTCGAAGCTGTGGAAGCAACATAACTAATAATCATCAGAGATGTTCATGGGAGGAATCATGAACTTAGATATAGATCTGCGGTCCACCTTCATGCAAGAGGACATGCCCTTTGTTTGAGGATTCATCTGTCGAAGAAAAATGAGACCAGGATTAAGTGCAGTGGTGGAGGGCTTGATAAAGACTTTGCTAGTAAGCTTGCAGGAAATAACATTTAGTTTAGCATCAAAGTCCATCTGATATTTTTCTAGTAGAATAAACCATCCTTCCAAATGGTCCATTCTGTGTACAAGACTTATGCCCCAACCATCCTCCAGGAGCATACCCTCACTCTTTGTAATAGATTGACCCGACAAAGTATTCATGTACCATAAAAGAGTGAGGGTCTTAATGTACCGAGTCTCTCACAATCGAATGGAGCCAAGGTCCTCGATTAGTCTTCCCAATTATGCAATTAGACCTTATAAATCAAGGCGATCAAGATTGGTCTAAAGCTGAATTTCCATTTCATTGAGACATTGATGCACAACAGGAGAGACCATGCCATAAAAGTTGTATTTGGATTTATCCTGTTAATCAAGCACCCTCGGCATATGATAGGGATGAATGCAAGCAAGGTGCTTGCGCTCTATCCTCTTAAACCTTACCATGATAGCACCAGAGAACAACCCAGAGAGTAGTGGGATTCCTGGAACCTCAGACCACATCATCTCTCCAAGTCCTTTGGAAAATGAAGCCAGCATCGAATGCCACTGGAATTGTAATGACCATCCATACTCTTTTCTTTGTGATTGAATCCTGGACATGATTCCAGCCAAGGGCCATGAAATCAGTCATATGGAGAAACAATAGATTTCATAATGGTATTTGAAGTGTCTCCTCTAGAAACTGATGTGAACTCCACTATAGGTAGTACCTTCACACAAGGGAGAAGGACCTTCCACTTTCTACAATAACTCTCCATTTAGAAACCGATTGAACCTGAAGATTTCGATGAGATGGGAAGTTGCCAGTTGGAGGCCATCTCAATCCATGTGTCTGTCCACTAGACATGATGTGGAGTCTGATGGCGATGCATGACACCCAATGTGGGGATCCATATCCTAGTGACTAAACTTGAGGCGTTCTTCTCTCAGGCTGGAGGGAGGGACCAAGTGCCAATTATAATTGAGAGTAGTTGGAGAAAGAGAAGCTGGAATTAGCTAACTTATCTATGGATTTTTTGTCATCCCTTCACACATGATGAAGAATCATTTCCGCGGTGTAGGATAGGATGGAGGAGAGCCATTACATTTTCATATCCAAGCGCCAACTTGGAGAGATTTTACTGATTGAAGATCCATTGAGGATTTTGGTAAGAATATGGATCATTATCTAAGAATGAACCTTGACAATGAGTTTGGAGTATCCTTATTGATTTGCAATTTGGATACCTTGATCCATTGCATACAAATATGTTGTGTTTTTACTATCCAATCCCAAGTAGCTTGCAAAGATTATGAGAATATTTCTAGAGAGATCTTGAAAGAGACCGCCCTAAACTGCAGGTATGGGGTTTCCTTTGTTGGTCTCATTAAAGTTGAGTTTAACAAATTCATGATTAGGAGGAGACCAAGAATAGGGGCTAATGACTTTGGGTGGGGGTGACAATGAGAATGAGGCATAGTGGGAGGAGAAAACTCCCAAGCCAGTTGGATGCACTTTTCGTTAGGTTGTCCTTTCCAATATTCATCACTCTATCAATTGATTAGAATCATTTCCTAAATATTATATTAGATTTTGAACCATACTTAATCCATTGTTTGAGAGGTTCCTTTGAATATTATGCGGTTACGTTCCTTCCAAGTCTCCCACAATATAAAACCTAGGAAGCGCTTCCAAAATTATGTTCACTAGATTGTTTTCAAAATCTTGAGCTCTCCAATCAGTTATGGTATTAGTGATACTGTCATGGTCTTGATCCCAGAGGGTGGCAGTAAAATTACCGTGATTGAAGAGGTTTTTGATATTCTCAAAATTATTGTTACAGAGAACACATATGGAAGGTCCTTCAAAACCTCTCTTGCAAATTTGATCCCACGTGAAAGTTTTCCTCTAGGATGCCAACCATAGAAAGGTAGATACTTTTCGCCAGAGATCATGTTTCCATATTTGTTTCCAAAATTTGTCACCCAGATAAAAACTATGCTATGCCAAAATTCAGAAAGCTTCTTTAATGTTGAAAGTGCCCTTAATTTTGTGGCCCTAGTGAGGAATGGTGGTGCCATTGTGGAGATGGATACACCAAGATTGAATATTAGCCCATAAATTTTCAAAGAGAAAGTATGGATGGGGGTTTGGCTAGTGTTGTTTCTCCAACCAATTCCTCCAGTTTCTTTAGTTAGATGACTCATCCCAAAATTGAGAAACCAAGCTACAAGTGGTAGCTTGGAGAGCTTGACTAAGATGGTCACTGTGAGGGTAGTAGCTTAATTTTAGGCATTGTTTCTAGGAATCTTCCCAGAAAAGTGCATATTTCCCATTTATAATTTCTTAGAAAGAATGTTATTGGATCAAAAACTTATTCTTCAAAACACACACTCCAACTAAGAGATCTTGGGTTGAGTCCTTGCATGCGAATGCGGTTCTTTTTATCAAGAGTAGAGGAATGCTTATGTTTCCAAGTTTGCACCCAAAGGGGAGAGGTGTTGTTAAGTCAACACCACTAATTTTTTACACACAGGGATTTATTCTATACTTTAGGATCTCGACCCCAAGTCCTTCTTAATATTTGGGTAGATAGACTTTATTCCAGGCTACTAAAGCCCTTTTTTGTTAGCTTGAGATCCTCCGCAAAGGAAGGATCACAATATTTTTATGATATAATTGAGGAGGTGTTTGGGAGAAGCTAGGATAGAAAAAAGGTAGGTAGGAATTCCTCATAGGACACACTTGAGGAGAGTTAAATGACTGGAAATATTTAGAGACCAGAAGGTCCAGTTGGATAGTTTCTTTACCATTTTGTCCAGCAGGGTAGTCCAAGAGAAGTGATAGGTGGTACTAGAAATGAGAGGAGATCCCAGATATTTTGAGGGAAGGGAGCTACACTTGAATAATAATAAAAAAGAAATGTGTAGTTGCAGGGCCAGGGGAGTATTGAAGAAAAAGATCTCAAATTTGTTAGAATTGAGAGATAGGCCTGAATCTTTCAAAAAATCCTGAAGAAATGAGTGGAGGATTTTGGCCTCTTTGAGAAAGGAGGTTTCCACATTAGTTAATTCCAGGTGGTGGTGGAACAAAGATAGAATATAGGAATTTGGAAAAAATAAAAACAAAGGGATGAGAAAGGGGAGGTTTGTTTTGGGAGAAAAAAACAAGAGAGAGGGAACAACTTAGAGGAGAAGAGGAAGGAAGATAAGAAGGCGAAGATATGAACTAGGGGGGGTGGATATTTAAGCCAGATTGCAGTTGTTGTTACTAGTTGTTTTTTGCAGAGACCATGGACATAGGGGGCTAGGAAACCCATAGTTTCCTAGAGCTAACAACTAGAGAAGTTGTTAGTTCATTGGGAGGTTAATTCTAGTTTGGTCAATGTTTAGGTGACTGTTGCTGAAGAGGTGACTAGATTTCTAACTACTCAACCAAAAATTGAGGTAATCTACAATTCTACTAGTATTATACCTATCTTAGCTTAAGTACAATCCAAATATGTATAAGAATATGCATAAGAAACTAGAGTATAACTATATGGTGTGAAAATAAATAAAATAGGAAATAAGGAAATTCATGTGAACCATTATTTATTATGCTATATGTTGTAATAACAAGGGTCATAAAGAAAAATGAAACTGTTACAAAGTTTTGGTTTAAAATAATTTATAGTCTTGGTTTTACTGTAAAAAGAGACACCCAGTAGACTCAATTGTGGATCTCACGCATGGTATCAAAGCACATGTGAGACATGCTCATATTTTTCTATAAAAAGAGACACCCAATAGATCTAGTTGTGGGTCTCACAAGCCTAAAGAACATTGTTGTTGGCACAATTAAGAACAATTCTAGAATAAATCTACAAGATAACAATTTGGGTTTCAACCCTATGTTAAATTCTAACAATTTGGTAAGCAACGTTATTTTGGATAGCTACGAATTTTGATCTTGGATAACAATAGGAGGGACATCGTCCCGGACTCTAAGAATTTTATTGATGTTTTAGGTTTGAATTCAGTGGTCTAGTTGAATAGTTTGAATTCCATGGCCAATTCTCTACCCTCCTGTTATAGCCAAAATTGGCACTTCTCCGTCCGTGACGATACGTACATCTTTTGGTCGCATGGTGAACCTTCATGAGATTACTGTGAGTCTTTCAAAAGGAAAATTGTGGATGGAAGAGCCATATAGGTAATAACCTTATGAACAATTTTGGAGACCAAAACTTCTCTAGAAACCCCCAGAAATGATGTTTTTGACCATTTTTCCACAAAAATGCAGGTTAAACATGTTAAAAGTTGCGGGTACCCGCTAGTTTTCCATGTGAAAAGTCGTGGGTACATCAGAAACACTAAATATATATATATATAATTGCAAAAAGTGATCGGTTTAGGTGGTTTTGGAACCTCCTCTTCGGTTGTAATTGCTTCCTATTTGACCATATCTTCTTCACTTGCTATATAAGAGAGGGAGAGGGACCATGAAAAGGGATCAATCCCATTGTAATGTTATGATGGAGGAATTGGGAATCATATCCCCCTCACTTGTGCCCTAGTTTCTTGTAAACCCTAACACATCTGATCAAAGGTTGGGATCCTTGGAGAAGAGGAGCAGGAGACCTTGAATCTTGGTTTCATGAAGTGTCATGCTTGAAGGAAGGTATAATTTGATGTACTTACTTCATTCATTAATAAAGATTGGAAATTATTCCCTTTCCAAATATATTTGTTCATGTATGTTTCAGATCTGATTACAATTTGATGTTTTATTCTTTTATAAATATCAATCTTTTATTTGTAGTCAAATTGGTTTGAGGAAGGTTTTGTTGAATGTTTTTGCAGGTTGTTGCATTGGAGAGAAAGAAGAGAGGCTTGGATCAACCTTATGAATAAGGTACATATCCTCCTAAACCTAATCTTTTTGCTTAATAATTGTACTTACAGAACCTTGTATGTCTATCTTTTACCCCAGTACGTTGATAGTTTCACCCCTACTATAGGAACACTTTCCCTAACAACATAACTGACGACCATATTGGGGAGAATCCTATCTGGTTTTGGGTATCCAAGGCCATTTTCTCTAGTATATTTGAAGGTATGAGTTTAATTTCATGTTAAGATCAGCCATTAGTTTTGTTAGACCCTTCCTTGCTCAGTTTTTTAGTGGAATTTTGCAAATTTTTGGACTTTTATGCATACCCACGAGTTTCTGGTACATACAGTCATGATTCTGAGACAAATTCACAGGTGTAATCATTTTGCACCCATGGGTCCCTCACGATTGTACCCTTTCACACTCGCATGTACCTCCTATACATGAGTTTTTCAATTTTGGAGCTTTTGGGGGGGATTTATTACAATTTTTGGAGTCCCTGTTGATCCTAGGTATGTGTAGGACCCCTTGGAAGTGGTGTCTTGTCTCTTGATTGATCTTATTTTGATGTTTGAGATATTTTTGAATCAATTTGGGCTTGTTTGGAAGAATTTGGGGCTTGTTGACCCAAGTTGGGGGTTTCTGAACTAGTTTGGTGTTTTTTACCTTAATTTGAGTCTAATTGAATCTAATTTCTCCAATTTGATTGGATTTGGAACCTATTGAGAGTATTTGACCCTATTTGTATCTATTTGAGTTATTTCTCTTTATATTGGTTTCTTGTCCTTCCTTATGCTTTTGATTTCTCTTTTGTAGTGAAAGTTCAAGTGTCTTTTCTGTTGTTTAGGACCTTGATTGCACTGTTTGTGTGCAGACCTAGCTTTACCAAACCATATTTATTAGTAGTTCCTTTGATTTTAGGTCTAAAATTCCTTTGTGTATGATTTTCCCAATTTTGGCATGCTTACATGATAAGAAGCTTAGGGTTGATGGCTGCTTTCACTGTTTAATAAGGAGATCTGAAATATTTTTGCATTTGCTTTAGTAGTGTGTTAATTTGAATTTCAGTTTTGTTCTCACCTTGGAAAGCATAAAAATTTGGTTCATTTTATAAATTAGTGTTGGTAGAATACTTTACAAGTGACTTCAAATATTTAGGAGTGATTTGCATAAAAAAACAAGAAATTTTCTTTTGCATAGTTAGTTGTTTAAGTAGTTGCATGCTTAGGTTTTAAGTTTGATTTTGCACATTAGACTTTAAATTTTACCTTTTGCATTCGAAAAGACTAAAATTGCATTAGATACAAAAATTTTGCATATGCATTCTAGATTATATCTTTAAGACTTGCATTGAAAAGAAATGGAGAGTGGGTGAGTGCATAGGTGTGGTGATTAAGTGCTTCATGTTTCAGTTAAAGAATATATTTCGTTAGTTGCACTTGTTTTACTTCTTTTGAAAATTTTGAAAGTACATTTTAAATAAATCAATTAGTAACTTGGATAGGATCTTAGGTTTTCTTTTAGTTTAGAAACACACCTAATAACTTAAGTAGGATTTTGGAGGTAGGGAGTTATGAGTTAACTCCTCCACGATTATTCAAACTTGTCAAACATAGGTGTCATTCTTTTAGGGATAAAATCCATCTTTGTAGAATGTGAACTGGGAATATCCACTCACACCGGAGTCAATCATGAGGTCGTGCCAGATTAAGTAGAGGAGATACCCATTCTATATTCAATTGAGCATCTACCAGGATCAGTGCACGTACGGGGACTTATTAGTACCTTTTTGATGCTTTTAAGTTTCGAGCTTTGTTACCCTACCCATGCGCATTGATTTGACCTGCGACTATCCCCTGAAACCCTCTCTGCAAAGTTGGTAGCCTGAGTATCCAGACTCTAGGATTCCTACACAGGTGATAGTGGAAGGCTATTTCCATTGTACCTAGGACAAATGTGGGGGGAAATCCCTTGTAGGTATTTGGGATGGCGGTTGGTGATTCAAACACTTGCACCCGAATACTTTGTATTGTGGACCTCGGGTAACTATTCTTCATCCTTCGCTGGTTTTTTCTAGGCCCTAATCATCCCAGACTTACCTATGGAAGGCACCTATTTTCCTGGTTTGGATTACCTAGGACCTTTCTAGTGGTGTGCTATTTGTGCTACTTGTTCTTAGTTGGCCTTAGATATTTCTTGCTAGTTGATTCAAAAACTATGGCTAGCATTCCGGTGAGAACCAATCAAGGGAGCCCTATTCAAGGGGCTCCTTATGATTTTCCATTCATTGGGAACGTTGGTAATCCATTAATGGCTACCTTGAATATTTTAGGATTCACTATAGGGCTACCGGTTTGGTTGTTTTCCACTCCGAACAGCTTGCATGCTCCTAATGCTTCTCAAGTAAGCACCTCAAATCAAGAGCATCAGAACCTTATGCCTTCTTCTCCAGTAAAATCTTCTCCTCATCCTTCTACCTCATGTGGTGAAAGTAGTAATACTAGTAACCAACAGTCTAAAAGGAATAGATGGAGGAAGAATAGGGAGAAGATGCCAAAGCAAGGGGGCAGCCACCTAGCCTCTGGAGGTCATGTTGGGGGAACCTACCCAACCTCTAGAGGTCATGTTGGGGTAACCTACCCATCCTCTACAGTTCATGCTAGGATACAAATTCCAGTAACTATCAATCATACTGAAAGTATGTCATCAACCACTGTTGGTCATGTTGAGGACGCATCATTGATCACTGCTGGTCATATTAATGACAAGTCACCAGTTACTATGGGTCATACTGGAGACACTAAATCAGCCACTGCAATTCATGCTGAGAAAGTTGACATTGTCGACAAACCTAATAAACAGAAGCTTAAGTTCCCTTGTAAGTTTTGTGAGGTAGACCACCTGAACTATTTGTTCCATGTACTTCCAGAAATGCGAAAAGCATGGTCTGTAGTTAAAAATTCTTCTACTTCTGAGCAACCAACCACTGCAAGTCATGATGGGGGAAAGATGTCAGCCAATGCTATTCATGCTGAGAGTACTGATGTTGTGAAGGAGTCTACGGTTATAGGACGCAATCCAAAGTTCCCTTGTAAACTTTGTATGGGAGATCACCTTACTCACATGTGCCCTACTATTCCAGAGGTGCAGACAGTGTGGTCCATATCTAAAGGATCCTCTACTCCTGAATTGTCTATAGATTCCCAACATCCTGGTCAACCTTTGGTTGATAAAGTGGTTGAACCAAAGTAGTCTTTGTTCAACCCCACTCTTCCTTCGGAGAGTGAAGTGATCGAATCGATGCAATCTTCGATCGATCTCATCAGTCCTTCGGACACCGATGCAACTACCCCTGAAGTCTTATGCATTACTAGTTCGGATGTTTCTGAAAAGGGGGCACTTCATCTGTGCTGAGTGAACCCATACCAAGCTCTAGGATCATTTCCTTTTATTGGAATAGTCTAGTTGGGCCTTCTCTTCCTTCGTCTACACCCTTCCAAATAAGAGTTGATATTGGAAACCTTAAGGTTCATCGATGTATTGTAGATGAAGGAGCCTCTGTTAGTATCTTATCCCCTTATGCTTGGAGATATTTAGGTTTCCCTAACCTTGTTCCAGCTGTTAATTGGACGTTGAACTTCGATAGAAGACCTAGTGAACCGGTGGGATTCCTCCCTTTGGTACCTGTTACTTTGGGTGAAAAAACAGTATTAGTTTATTTTATGGTTTTAAAGGACCCTATGGAATTTGATATGATCCTCAGGCATGATTACGTATATGCGATGCATGTTGTGGTATCTATGCTCTTTCGTATGATGCATTTTCATCACAACGAAGGATTGCCACTATTGATCACCTTGCATTTGTTGATCCCTCTTATTACTCAAATGTAGATCAAGTATATCCGTCATCAGTAGGAACTACCATGTCACAAGATAATTATGTGGCATATTGTTCCTTGAGCCCAATATCTACTGCGAAGAAGCCTCTGAATTCATGCTTACCTTCTCAGGACTAGGTCGTGACAGTTGACCAGATGATACCTCCATATGAATGTTTAGATATGTGTTCTATCTGGAATGATATACTTCCTTCTGATGAATTTTTCCTAGAGTCTATAATGCAGTCTACCATTCATTTGGACATTGATCCAGTTGCAATTATTTCCATCCCCAATTTGAATTTGGAATTCGATCTTACCAATGTTGGGTCTTTGGACTCTCCTATAGATCTGCAAATCGGTGTTCCTGCTGAGTTTGATTCTGCTTCTATAATTTTCAACTCCCATGATGATGAATTTGTTCCTGCAGATTCCATCATGTCCTTTAACTTCGATCTTCATCCTGAAGTTGATCTTGTTGATCATAAGTCCTCAAGGTTGGGTACTATAGAGTCTTCATTGGTTAAATATTCCTTAATTATGCTTATTGTTGATGATAGTGAAGTTGAAAGTATTTATACCACAGTGACTTGTATCGGATATTTCTTTACATATGTTTTAGATATAATTTTGGTACTAATGTTTCTTGGAGACAGTATTCTTAGTTGCAATTATACTTGCTTACTGGTCCTTTTCGACACTTTATTCGATCATGTCAAGTATATTTAGAACCTTGCATATAGTTAGGCCTCCCCGCTATTATGATGCATTTGAACCTTTTACCATCCGAATTCGCCATAGGGTCGAACCTATTGGATCTTGGTGTGTTAGCCATCTCTATATGCATTGTGCACCAGTCCGACAACAGAGCCTACTTAACATGGGTCACCCTAGTCAACACCTTTATGCCATTTTGGTGACCATGCCGATTTTTTATCATACGTTCGGGAGGCTTTCTAGATTTACCATGATTTTGAGAAGAAACCTCATGACTTTCTTCCTCATATATTTCTCGCCATTCCTTATAAGTATCCCATTTTTGTGTTTAAGTCACATATGCATTTATTTTGATCCCACTTGCACTAACGAGTCTGATGCCGGCTTCCACACTTTTAGCTCATTATATAAGCCTCCATCTCTGATCTCATTTCCATTAAGCTATGTATCACCTTTCCTTTGTGATTTCACATCCTTTACCCAGAGGAGACACACCCTAAGTGTCCTTATCTTGCTCATATTCCTTCCATTATGCATAGCTTTGTTTCATGCGCTTGGAACTAGTCTCACATGTCCCTAACACTCGTCTCCTCCCACTACGAGCATTCTTCTACCTTTACTTCAAGCTTGTTAAAAACAATATGGAGGCTACGAGTATTCTTCCACCTTTCCTTCAAGATCGTTAAAAAATGTATGGAGGATACGAGCATTCTTCCACCTTTCCTTTGAGCTCGTTAAAAATAGTAAGGAGGCTACGAGCATTCTTCCATCTCTCCTTTGAGATCGTTAAAAAAAGTAAGGAGGTCATGAGTTTACTTTTTCGGGCTCGTTAAGCCTTTACAAAAAAAAAAATTATGGAGTTTTCTCTAGCTCTTGTTAGACTCCTTAAAATTGACAATATTTTCGAGTGTACTTGTTCACTTCAAACTCGCTAAAGGAATTGAAGGGACATCCACTTAGGTATAAGTTTACCCCTTTTCCGAACCTTTGTGGATTATTTACGAAAAAGGAAAACTCTAGTCATACTTGGCTAGAAGAGCTCTCTTTCACATTTTTTTTACTCTTTTTCGGGTGAGGAGACTAACTTTACGAAAAAGGACCTTTTGGAGTCTTCTTTAGGATTTTCAGACCCTCTAAATATGAAAACACCTGCGAGCATCTACCAACTCGGGTTCGATGTGAAATCCACGAGTATGTATATGGAATATTCTTTAGGATTTTCAAACTCTCTAAATATGAAAACACCTACAAGCATATACCAACTCGGGCTCGATTTTAAATCCACAAGTAGGTTGTAATGCCCCTTTTTAGGAATTTATATTAATGGTGAAATTTTCAACTTTTCCACTAGTTTGACCTTTGATTAGTATTGGTCTCTTGGTCTCCAAATGACTCCAAATGCTCCCAAATTGTTATAGAAGGTGTATGGATGATATTTGGACATGAATATGAGGTTTATGGATTCTTTATAGACTTCAAAAGGATTCTGCAAATCTCCTTTAAGTTCTGGCCAAAGTAGGGAGTTTGACTAGCAATTTCTCTTTGACTAGTATTGTCTCTTGGTATCCAAATGACTCCAAATGCACCCAAATTGGGTCTGAAGGTATTTGAGAGTTATTCATACATATAAATGATGTTAATGTATGCTTAAAAACCCCTAAAACACTTCTTCAACATTCATTTACAATCTGGACAAAGTAGGGAAAGTTACTAGCAATTTCGAGCTTCAAATTCCCCAAGGGTAGTGGACAAGATGGCTTCCCAAATGTTGTTAAACCCTTACAAATTTCTTAATAGAGGTATGGTAATGATAAGTGGATTTAATGTTCTCCCCAATGTATCATTAATTAATTCTTATGGCCTTCAGTAACTCCTTCAAATCAGATGTTTATATGCAATATTTCACATAGGGGGAAAAGCTAGTTATTTTCACCATGACTTAGGAAATTCGAATTTTAGGTGCCAATGGCTTATGCTATTTTAATGGAAAATTTTCAGAACTTTAATAACATTCCAAACATCCATAAAATCATATAGAATAACTGATATAACTCGAAATGGTGTCTCTTCAAACTCCAACAACAAAATCTAGGGGAAATGGCATCATTTTTGCATTGTTTGATATTTTTAGATAAATAAACTTATTATTTCGACCTGAGAGTCTCATGAAAAGAAGATAAAGAGTATATATAAGAATAAAAATATATGGTGCCTCAAGAGCTATCCCAAAGAGTTCATCACCTCAACAAGTGCACCTCTCCTCAAGGAGCAAGAATATGCCAAGAAATAGAAAAATGGTTGTAGAAGCAAACTGAAAGAGATGTGACCATGATCTGCCCTGTAGCTTCAAACTGTAACAAAAGACTCCATTAAATCTCCAAATGAAAGTTCTGAATGGCCTTTCCAGTTACCAACTAGGATGGGAATCTTTCACCCTCGAAATTGGTGCTAAGGCAAGTAGAGTAGCACTCCACTAGCTCTCCTCTCCCAAATGCAAAATGGAATTTCTAAAATGATAAAAAATATGCTATTCTTCTTTGTTCATGACTTTTATAAACTTCTAAGGTCCTCCATGGGTCGAACTCCTTCCAAGAGCTTCATGCCAACTCAAGTTGGGAAGAGATTCCCAAGTATGCCACTTGTCCTTCCAATTCTAGCCCTCTCCTTCTCCAAATTAGAATTGGTGTCTCTTTGGCTCCCCTAACTCACTTTAGTGCCCTCTTGGAGGATATTTTTATCCCTGACATGTCATATATGTCATATGTCAGCCTTCAGGTCTGATTTGTGCCATAGGTGTCATAGCATCTTCATCATTGTTGTCATAGAGCTAGGGAATATAGCCCAAGTGTCCCACTAGCTCCAAATTGCCTCCTCCTCTTCCTCTACATTTAGACCTCATTGACTCATGCCAAGTATTATTCCCTTCCAACTCATCCCCATAACATTGTACTTCTCATGGATTCGAATTGACAAGAGGAGGATGCCATGTTGCATAGAAAATCTAGCTTGTGTGGGTCCCACTTCCTCCATGTGTCTTCATGGTCAAATGCCACTTTGATTTTCCCTTGTATATATTTGTTTAGCTCATTTATTAAATATTTATGCTATTCTAATTTCCACACATCATTTATTATCCTTCTTATTTCAAATCCCAATGCTTCCACCCACAACCTAGAGGAAACTAGTAATTTTCCTCCTTGGCAATTATTTGGCCCTTAACATCAATTTAACAAACTCTCATGAATATGGCCAATGGGATTAGGCCATTGTGACCCAATGAAAAATTTGGGACATGAAAAATCCTCCCTTCCCAATATTTCTTTTCCTCAAGCAATTTCAAACATGGGTGTTGAAGAACCTGCTTTCTGTATACTTCTTTGAAGTCGCCACTGAGTTGCCCAAATTTGAGTCTTCTAGATTCCATGAAGATTTTAGAGAGGAACCACCATGCTTGTTGTTGCACTACTTTGATTAAAAACACTTTATTAATTGGGGAATCCATCCCCCATACTACTTGTTTCCCCAAAAAATTGAAACCAATGAGACTAATAATTATCCCAAGGTCCCATTGCACTCCAACAATTAGGAGTGCTCTCCAACTCATAGCATTAGGTAAGAGAGTTCCTGGATCCCATTTTCTTGTATGAATTCTTCCAAACATCATGAGTACAAAATATATATCATCAAAGTACATAACAACATAAAGAAAATGTACATCAAAAAGATGCTTCATCAAAGAATCATGAAAGTGCTTATACCTCCAAGCAAGTAGACCACCATTTTCCAAGTGCATACAGGCATTAAGTAACAAATCAAATCTGCTCCAATGACATAGGTGAGGATCCCATGTCCTATAATGCTACTCCAAAAGTATGTGATATGCATCAAAATATTCAGCCATGTAATCTTTCATCCAAGAAGTGAATGAAGAATCTCCACTAAAATCTGAACCAAATAATAAGCAAAAACAACAAGGAGACTTCAAATGACTCAAAGAAGTCTCACCCATACATCCATGAATGTGAGAATAATAAAGATATAACAAAGTATGAGGATGCCAAAAAAAATGTTCTCCACTCATAAATCTATGCACCCCAGTGTTGGATGAAGTTCCTCCAACATCAAATGAACCAAGTGTTGAGCAAGAAAAAACATGAGTCTTCAAGTGACTCAAATGCATATCATAGGTGCATCCATGTAGATGTGCATCATCATAAAGTAACAAAGGATGTTTCTACAAATGTGAATAAGAATGTGCTCCAACCATGTCATCATAAAAAGTAAATCTAGGAGTTCCATACTCCTCATGTGGCACCATAAAAAAAGAACCCTTTCACCCATACTTCATTGAGACTAATGCTGTAAAACATCGAATTGTAGGATGTAGGAGAATGAACTAACTCACCCAAATGATCAAAAAGTGCAGAAGTGTCCTCATGTGAATTTGTCATAAGGGTAGGATCATACACCTCCCTCAAAAGTGCAAAAATTTCCTCACCGGTTGGTTCCAAAGTAGTGGGATCATACACTCCTTCAAAAATTGTGTCACCATTTCCAAAAGGATACTCAAATTCCTCTACCACCACATCAAGTGCTTCGATCTCATCAATCTCCTTTTCAAACACATCAAGCAAATGCAAATTTCCATGTTTCTCATGATCTGCCATGTCATGAGAATCCTCCTTGCAATCCACCATCTGAAAATTTGAAACATAGGAGGGAGAAAAAGTATATTGCAACATTTCAAGAAATTGCTCATTTTTAATTTTGAGTTTATGAATATCCTCATTATTCTTCAAGTATGCATCAGGTAATAATTCATTAAACTCAACCAAATTTTTCTTATCAAAAAGCAAAGACATGAAATTACCTTTGTTGTTGCACATTGCTCTTTGAATCTTCTCTATGTCTTCAAGGAAGGATGGATCCTCCAATGAAGAAAATTTCCAACATTAATTTGACACTAATGCTTGAGTGTCATGGAGCATGCTAAGGGTCTCTTGGATCTTCTTTTCATTCATATTCAAGGACCCTTCAATAAAATGAGGCTCTTGTAAATGAACCTCCTCATCTTATTCCTTCTTACTTGGACCAACTTCATGAAGCTCAAGTGGTGATGGGGAAGTTGATCTTGTTTCTTCTTCAACTACTACAAGGTATTCATTTTCATGCTTAATGGAAGTTTGGCTTGCAGCAATGTAATGTCCCCATTCCAATAATTGCATAGTAAGACAGTCCCATCAATCCTACTACTTTACTAGGTTGGATGGGCACATTTGGAATTGCAATAAGGAAGCTAATAAATGATTTTTAGACATTAGAAGGGTTCAAGTATTTAATAAATAATTTGAATAAATAAATTCAAGAGAAATTCTAGGTGGCAAGTGGTTTTGAAGACATATGGAGGATGTGGGACCCACACTAGCTTGATTTTTCAAGGACACATGGCATCTCTCTCTTTCCAATTCGAATTCATGAGAAGGTGAAAATTATTGGGTGAGTTGGTAAGTCATACAAATGGATTTGAGCATCTCAGGTCGACTTGGGATGGATTGGTAACCTTCATGGAAGTGGAAGAGTCAAATTGGAAGCTTGTGGACACTTGGGTTAGATTCCCTATTCCCTATTACAAAAATGATGGAGCATCTACGACATCTATGAAAATTTTCAGATATGACCTCTGAAATATGACCATTATGACATGTCAGCCCCAAAAATAGGCTCCAAGAGGGTGCTGATGGGATTTGGAGAAGCCAAAGAGACCCCCACTCGAATTGGTGGAAGGTGGAAGGCTAGGAAAGGTGAGACACATGGAAAATCTTCATCCCTTACCCTAATTCGAATTGGATTGAGTTTATGGATGGATTGGAAACCTTAGAAGGCTAAGGATTTTTATAAAATACAGTGATGAACCAAGAGAAGGGCTTTTGATGATTTGAGAAAAATTGCATTTGTGAAGAGAGAGCTAGTGGATGACTAGTTTCTTGCCTTAACCAATTTCGAGGGTGAAAGATTCCCATCTAAGTTGGTGTTTGGAGAGGCCACTCAAGTCTTTCATGGTGCTTTAATGTAGTTTGTATTTGTAGGTAGAATCTATAGGGAAGCTCGTGGTTTGGTTTAGTGCATCACTTTCTCTCAACCATTTTCAGTTTTGATGGCATATTCACACTCCTTGAGGGAATGCGCTTTGGGTGAGCTCTTGTACTCATTGGGAGAGCTTCATATGATGTATTTATGATTTTAATACCTTTATATCCTCTTTTATTCATCTTTAGAAAGTCGCAGGTCGAAATATCCATTGGTTGTATGTAAAAATGTTGATTAATGAGCAAACAATGTCCATTTTCCCACTACATTGATGTATACCATTATGATGCTAATGATTTCGAATGAAAGGATTATTATCTGATACATTTGTGATTAATATACTGCGATGGATGTATATTATAAGTTTCATATATAGTACTTGAGGATTTGAAGTCTTTCCACTCAGTTTATTTGCATTTTGAGAAGAAATAGGCCATTTCCCCAAGGGTCGAATTGGTGACTTTTGCAGCTGAATGGGAGAGGGTTGGAACAGAAATAATAATCAATTAATGGTACATTTGGAACCTTATTAACATACTTAATACATTCCCCACCTATTTTCATAAATTCGAGATATTTTGGAAGCATTTGGAAGGCCATTTTCAGTGTTTACCCAGGAGGGATTTGATGCACAATTTGCTAGTTAATTTCCATACATTGACTAGAATATAAAACAAGTTTGCAGGAGTCTTTGGAGGGTTACAAATCATCCATTAACCTAATATTCAAGTCTCAATATCATTCATATACCCTTACAAAATATTTGGGAGCATTTGGGTTAATTTGGAGACCAAAACAACAAAACTAGTCAATGGTCAAAATTGGGGAAAAAGTGGAAAACTTGGCATTTTAATAAATTCTTAAAAAAGGGTCATTACAAGTGGTATCAGAGCATGTTCTTTGGACCTGATGGTCTTAACAAGAAGTCAAAATAATAAACCACCACCCTTTGAACCAGCAGTTGAAGAGGTTGTTGTTGAAGAAGAGGTAGTAGAAGAAAAAGAGTCTTTTTTTAAAATCATGGGTGGAGAAAGGATGAAAACTTAAGACATAAGGAGGAACTTGTTGAATCCTTAAAACCATGTTTTTATGGAATTTCCATGGGTATGCAAGATATGAGTAGACATTTGATGAAAGGATTGGAATTGTTGGGTAGCCAACTTGCAGGAAAAGGGATGATGGGAGATAATAGTGGTTCACACTCAGGAGAAAAGAAGAACATGGGTGAGCATATTTTCTCAAGTACAGGACCTCATAATAGACCTGATGAATTTCAAAGCACACAAAGGAATACTACACCTAAATTTCTCACACCCAAAGAAGAGCTTGATATTGAAGTGGATTACAGGAAACTAGCAAACGAATGGAATGCATTGAGTGACGAATGTAAAATAGGTCTACCATTTAGTCAATACATTGATGCTATATATAATATGAAAAGGAAGGATGAAAATCGGATTCCATTCCAAAACAGAGAATTAAATGGTGCTATTAGTAAAATTTCAGTTCCTACTTTTGATGGCTCCTCTCAAAATTCTACTAATACTTGGGTGCAAAAATTAGATGTGTATTTTCAGCCGAATCCTATGTTGGAATAGGATGCATTAAAAATGGCTATTTTTCACTTGGAAGGAGATGCCAATGAATGGTGGTTCCATGGCCTGAAAACATTGGGTCATGATCAGGTTAAAACATATGGAGAATTTGTTGATAGGGTACTAGAGATATTTGAACAAAAAGATCCAGAATTGCCTTTCAAAAAACTAGCTCAATTGAAGCAATTGGGACCCCTACTGAATATATGTTGGACTTCCAAAAATTATCAGTCAAGGTGGCTAATGTATCTATGGGAAGGTTGGTATTTCTGTTCACGGAAGGTTTGGCTAAACCCTTAAAAGGTTTGGTCAAATCCCACAAGCCAACTACACTAAAAGATGCAATGAGCTTGACTAGGGATCTCCAAAATGTGCTTCCTAGAACGAGATTCCCTCCCAAGCCTGACTTCAAAATTGAAAAGAAACCTTGGAAAAAAGATGCATTTGATAAGAATCCATGGCATGAAGATGAATATGGAAATGATAAGAAAGAGTAACTAAGCAAGGAAGAGCTCAGAAGGAAGAAATTGTGTTACTCATGCTTCCAACAGTGGGCACTAGGACATAAATGTGCTAAGGGAAAGGCCCAATTCATTGAAGTATTTTGTGATTATGGGTATGAAGGGGGCATGGAGGAAGAAGGACATAATTCAGCCCAAGAAGAGGGATATACTACATTAGAATAAGGAAAACAAGAGGTGAAGCATCCCTCACCCACCAAAGTAAGAATGACAGTACTTTCAACAGTACCTCGATATCACACTATTCGATGCAAGGGTGTGGTACTAGGACAAAGAAATTCAGTTTTGGTAGATGGAGGAACCACACACAACTTCATTGATGCAGACATGGTGGAGAGGAGGAAGATACCTATTGAACCATTCGATGGCTTCATAGTTTTCATCCCCGGTCACAACACGATGGAGTGCAAAACATGGATTCCGCAGCTGCAAGTCACCGTAGGTAACTATACTTTTGTTGATAGTTTTTATGTGGTTGATGTTGGTGATACTAATGTGGTTTTGGGAGTGCAATGATTGTATTCAATAGGAGAGCATACAGTAAATTATCAAATTCCTGAAATGAAATTCCAAGATTCAAAAGGAGTACTAAGGGGTGTGAGAGGACAACACACCTATCTGAATCAAGTAGTTTCTTCCCACAACATGAAGCACCGGAATAGAAAGGTTTTGGGCACATTCCTCATAGAAGGATACCTGATAGAGGAGGAACAAGTTTGCAATATGGTAAATTTATATTGCTTGAGGGCAAGCAATCTTGGGTGGGAAGGACTGTAATGTCTCCATTCCAATAATTGCATAGTAAGACAATCCCATCAATCCTACTAGTTTCCTAGGTTGGATGGGCACATTTGGAATTGCAATAAGGAAGCTAATAAATTATGTTTAGACATTAGAAGGGTTTAGGTATTTAATAAATAAGTTGAATAAATAAATTCAAGAGAAATTATAGGTGGCAAGTGGTTTTGAAGACATATGGAGGATGTGGGACCCACACTAGCTTGATTTTTCAAGGACACATGGCATCTCTCTCTTTCCAATTCGAATTCATGAGAAGGTGAAAATTATTGGGTGAGTTGGTAAGTCATACACATGGAATTGAGCATCTTAGGTCGAATTGGGATGGATTGGTAACCTCCATGGAAGAGGAAGAGTCAAATTGGAAGCTTGTGGACACTTGGGCTAGATTCCCTATCCCCTATGACAACAATGATGGAGCAACTATGACATCTATGAAAAATTGCAGATCTGAAATCTGACATCTGACCATTATGACATGTTAGCCCCAAAAATAGGCTCCAAGAGGGTGCTCATGGGATTTGGAGAAGCCAAAGAGACCCCCACTCAAATTGGTGGAAGGTAGAAGGATAGGAAAGGTGAGACACATGGCAAATCTTCATCCCTTACCCTAATTTGAATTGGATTGAGTTTATGGATGGATTGGGAACCTTATAAGGCTAAGGATGTTTATAAAATACAGGGATAAACCAAGAGAAGGGCTTTTGATGATTTGGAAAAGTTGCATTTGTGAAGAGAGAGCTAGTGGATGACTAGTTTCTTGCCTTAGCCAATTTTGAGGGTGAAAGATTCCCATCCAAGTTGGTGTTTGGAGAGGCCACTCAGGTCTTCATGGTGCTTTAATGGAGTTTGTATTTGCAGTTATCATCTATAGGGAAGCTTTTGGTTTGGTTTAGTGCATCACTTTCTCTCAACCATTTTTAGTTTTGATGGCATATTCACACTCCTTGAGGGATTGCGCTTTGGGTGAGATCTTGTACTCATTGGGAGAGATTCATATGATGTATTTCTGATTTTAATATATTTATATACTCTTTTATTCATCTTCAGAAAGTATCAGGTCAAAATATCCATTTTTTGTATGTAAAAATGTTGATTAATGAGCAAACAATGACCATTTCCCCACTACATTGATGTATACCATTATGATGATAATGATTTCGAATGAAAGGATGATTATCTGATACATTTTTTATTAACAGACCACCATTGATGTATATTATAAGTTTCATATACAGTATTTGAGCATTTGAATTCTTTCCACTCAGTTTATTTGCATTTTGAGAAGAAATAGGGTCATTTCCCCAAGGGTCGAATTCGTGACTTTTGCAGCTGAATGGGAGAGGGTTGGAACAGACATAATAATCAATTAATGGAACATTGGTAAACTTATTAAAATACTTAATAGATTCCCTACCTCTTTTCATAAATTCGAGAGAGGAAGCATTTGGAAGGCCATTTTCAGTGTTTACCCAGGGGGGATTTGATGCACAATTTGCTAGTTAATTTCCATACATTGACCAGAATATAAAACAAGTTTGCAGGAGTCTTTGGAGGGGTATAAATCATCCATTAAACTAATATTCAAGTCTCAATATCATTCATATACCCTTACAGAATATTTTGGAGCATTTGGTTAATTTGGATACCAAAACAGCAAAACTAGTCAAAGGTCGAAATTGGGGAAAAAGTGGAAAATTTGGCATTTTAATAAAATTTTAAAAAAGGGTCATTACAAGAAACACTTTCAAAAAATTACTCTATGTCACCAACATAGAGGTGTGATCACCCATTAGTAGGCACTCCTTCATAGTTTAAGCATCCATCAGTAGATGCTCTTTGATTCATGTCCAAGGTAGAATGTGTCTCTTCCTTTTGCTCCTTCAAGCAAGCTGATGCATTGTGTACCCAAGTATGTGCAAAAATTTTAGATGAGCCATCAAAGGTGGGAAGTGGCATTTTACTTATTGCATAATTCAATCCTCTATTTTTAAATGGATTCTTATTACCTTCCTTCATCTTGAGCTTGTTTGAGACAATGAGGTATTGATCAAATGGTAAAGTGTTTCTGCAATCTTCACTCAAATTTTTCCATTTGAGTAGAATTTCTTCCACATCATTTGGAGACTTAATATTTGATTTGGACTAAAGAAATTTTGGTGCAGTAGGCCTTGGTGTTCTCTGGAATTCATTTTCTCTACTAGGGGGTCCTGTGCTTGAGAGAATATGCTCACCCATTGGCTTCTTTTCCTCACAATGAGAACTGTTGCTGCCTCCTATTACTCCTTTGCTCCCAAGTTGGCTAGCCATCAATTCGAATCCTTTCATAATTTGTTTGTTCATGTCTCTGATACCTCTTATAATGTCTTAAAACATTGGTTTCATGACTTTCCTAAGTTTCTCACCATCATCTGAGGTTCCATTTTCATCCCTAGTCATAGTTTCCTCGAAAAATTGCTCTTCTTTTCCTACGTTTTCCTTTTCAACAAAAGATCTTTTGATTTCAATATATAATGGTGCTCCATGAATTCTTGTCCTCATTAATTATCAGACCACATCAGGTTCCAAGATCATGCTCTGATACCACTGTAATGCCCCTTTTTAGGAATTTATATTAATGGTGAAATTATCAACTTTTCCACTAGTTCGACCTTTGACTAGTAATGGTCTCTTGGTCTCCAAATGACTCCAAATGCTCCCAAATTGTTATAGAAGGTGTATGGATAATATTGGGACATGAATATTAGATTTATGGATGCTTTATATACTTCAAAAGGCTTTTGAAAATCTCCTTTAAGTTCTGGCCAAAGTAGGGAGTTTGACTAGCAATTTCTCTTTGACTAGTATTGGTCTCTTGGTATCCAAATGACTCTAAATGCTCCCAAATTGGGTCTGAAGGTATTTGAGAGTTATTAAGACAGATAAATGATGTTAATGTATGCTTAAAAACCCCTAAATCACTTCTGCAACATTCATTTACAATTTGGACAAAGTAGGGAAAGTTACTAGCAATTTTGAACTTCAAATCCCCCAAGGGTAGTGGACAAGATGGCTTCCCAAATGTTGTTAAAACCTTACAAATTCTTAACATAGGCATGGTACTGATAAGTGGATTTAAATATATCCCCAATTTATCATTAATTAAATCTTGTGTCCTTCTGCAACTCCTTTAAATCAGATGTTTATATGCAAGATTTCACATAGGGGGGAAAGCTAGTTATTTTCACCATGACTTAGGAAATTCGAATTTTAGGTGCCAAGGGATTATGCTCTATTATTGAAAATTATTTATAACTTTAATAAAATTCCATACATCCATAAAATCATATAGAATAACTGATATAACTCGAAATGGTGTCTCTTCAAACTCCAACAACAAAATCTAGTGGAAATGGCATCATTTTTGCATTGTTTGATATTTTTACATAACTCCAATTAGTATTTCGACCTAAGAGTCTCATGGAAAGAAAATACAGAGTATATATATCATAATACAAATATATGGGGCCTCAAGAGCTATCCCAAAGAGTTCATCACCTCAACAAGTGCGCATCTCCTCAAGGAGCAAGAATATGCCAAGAAATAGAAGAATGGTTGTAGAAGCAAGCTGAAAGAGATGTGACGATGAT
Organism: Larix kaempferi; assembly: GCA_027924585.1. Taxonomy (NCBI): domain Eukaryota; kingdom Viridiplantae; phylum Streptophyta; class Pinopsida; order Pinales; family Pinaceae; genus Larix; species Larix kaempferi. The sequence continues at coordinate 1,841,554 of BSBM01000649.1, read as the reverse complement.
CTGCCTTGTACCTTCAAACTTTAACAAAAGACTCCATTAAAGCTCCAAATGAAAGGTCTGAATGGCCTTTCCAGTTACCAACTAGGATGGGAATCTTTCACCCTCAAAATTGGTGCTAAGGCAAGTAGAGTAGCACTCCACTAGCTCTCCTCTCCCAAATGCAAAATGCAATTTCTAAAATGATCAAAAAGCTTCTATTCTTCTTTGTTCATGACTTTTATAAAATTCTAAGGTCCTCCATGGGTTGAATTACTTCCAAGAGATTCATTCCAACTCAAGTTGGGAAGAGATTCCCAAGTATGACACTTGTCCTTCCAATTCTAGCCCTCTCCTTCTCCAAATTCGAATTGGTGTCTCTTTGGCTGCCCTAACTCACTCGAGTGCCCTCTTGGAAGCTATTTTTATCCCTGGCATGTCATATATGTCATATTTCAGCTTTCAGGTCTGATTTTTGTCATAGGTGTCATAGCATCTTCATCATTGTTGTCATAGAGCTAGGGAATCTAGCCCAAGTGTCCCACTAGCTCCAAATTGCCTCTTCCTCTTCCATGGGAGTTACTCTTCCTCTACATTTAGACCTCATTGACTCATGCCAAGTATTATTCCCTTCCAAATCATCCCCATAACATTGGACTTCTCATGGATTCAAATTGACAAGAGGAGGATGCCATGTGGCATAGAAAATCTAGCTTGTGTGGGTCCCACTTCCTCCATGTATCTTCATGGTCAAATGCCACTTTGATTTTCCCTTGTATATATTTATTTAGCTTCTTTATTAAATATTTATGCTATTCTAATGTCTACACATCATTTATTATCCTTCTTATTTCAAATCCCAATGCTTCCACCCACAACCTAGGAAACTAGTAATTTTCCTCCTTGGCAATTATTTGACCCTTAACATCAATTTGACAAACTCTCATGAATATGGCCAATGGGCTTAGGCCATTGTGACCCAATGCAAAATTTGGGTCATGACATAGGTATATGGAGTTGTTTTTTAAGTTTTTCAGACTCCTTAAATATGAAAACACTGGCGAGCACGAATAGATTTGGTATCGATATTAAAATCCATGGATCGGTATCTTATCGAGTATTAGTCTATGTTTTCTTAAAACTCGTAAAAAAAAGAAGAAAGTATTGAGTTTTCCTTACATGGACTCATATAATTACACATGGTTGGACCCTTATCGAGAATGCTTTAGTTCTTTCTCAAGCTCGTTAAATAATGAAAAAGGTACCTAAAAAGAGAAAAGGGAAGGGAAGAGTGTCAAGTGTCTTTCAATATAATGGAAGCAAGTCAACTATGTCCTTAAACAAAGCACCTGTTTTGAGTCTATCAAACAAAGTGGGCTCTAGTTTTGGCCTTAGGATAAACCTGATCTGAGAGTTCTTTACTCCTCCGGTTGGTTACTCTTCCAATCATATGGAAAATATGTTAATGTCTCCTACATTGCAGATTTATATCATGGTCCCTTTTTGTTCAAAGCTTCCTAAATCACTCTTGTGTGATTCTCATTGTTCAAGGATACAACCTGTGTCGGCCATTCTGCAGTTTCCTTGATCTCATGTGTCGGCCATTCCTTGGTATTAGTATGTTTCATCATGTACTCAATCCTACTCCAGATCATATCAACCTTTGATTGTCCCTCGTGTTGGATGATAGAGGATGCTTTAAGGCATCCCTTCCAACAAACTTCTTCCCATCGACTTCAACTCATATGGCTCTGGGAATGAAGTTTATATTTTTCAGTAGTACCTTGAGGATTGCAGTCATTAGTGGCAATTTCCCTCGTCATTGAGTTATGGGAATACATTAATGTCCCTTACTCGATGGATTATTCAAGTGTTTGACTTTAAGAACATCTATTCACACCTATTAGAATGTACTAGGTACCTTGGGGCCCATTTTCATTATCGGTGGGATTCCCTCGCATTTGTTAATGATTCACATCAATGATTGGTAATCAAACAGTGTCCTCCATGTTCGACATCAACTCATTTATTCACATGGTTGGGATTCTTACCTTGAGACGGTTTGGATTGAAGACCTTGGGCTGCTAGAAACATTTGTCATATTCTGTTATAGCCCAAGTTGCGCAAGACTAAGCCACACTCTTTTTGGCTCTTGATGAGACATAGATCCAGTTTGTTCTCTATGGCTATGATCTCTAGTTTTGACATAGATCCACCTTTGTATTTATGTGGCTATGTTCATATTTATACTGTCTTCATGGATCCACGCTTGTATTCTAGTGTCCATCATATATACATTAGTTATACTTATGTATTGGATCATTATTGTATCCTCCTGGAGGTCATGTTCCATTATTTGAACATGGACATTTATCCTAGGGATGAGTTTGCCTGACATTTCCTTTCTTTCAGGTACTTCATTTGAGCCTACAATTCTTGGTTTCTTCAGTTTATCTGACTCCAAGTCTCAACCCTTTATTATTTATAATGTATTTCATCCATCATCTTCCCCTCTGAACTCATACATTAGGGGGCATCTGTTATAGCCAAAATTGGCACTTCTCCATCCGTGACGACACGTACATCTTTTGGTCACATGACGACACTTCATGAGATTACTGTGAGTCACACGAAAGTAAATTTTTGGATGGAAGAGCCATATTTGGGAATTTATATGGATTGCATTACCTAATTCATGTCCCATTTGATAGGTAAGAACCTTAGGAACAATTTTGGAGACCAAAACTTCTCCAGAAAACCCCCAGAAAAGGCTGGTTTTGACCTTTTTTCCACAAAAACGCAGGTTGTACATGTTAAAAGTCGCGGGGTACCGGCTAGTTTTCCATGTGCAAAGTCGTGGGTACCTCAGAAACACTAAAAATATATATATAATCGCGAAAAGTGATCGGTTTGGGTGGTTTTGGAACCTCCTCTTCGGTTGTAATTGCTTCCTATTCGACCATATCTTCTTCACTTGCTATATAAGAGAGGGAGAGGGACCATGAAAAGGGATCAATCCCATTGTAATGTTATGTTGTAGGAATTGGGAATCATATCCCCCTCACTTGTGCCCTAGTTTCTTGTAAACCCTAGCACATCTGATCATAGTTTGGGATCCTTGGAGAAGAGCAGGAGACCATGAATCTTGGTTTCATGAAGTGTCATGATTGAAGGAAGGTATAATTTGATGTACTTGATTCATTCATTAATAAATATTGGACATTCTTCCCTTTACAAATAGATTTGTTCAGATCTAATTACAATTTGATGTTTTATTCTCTTATAAATATCAATCTTTTATTTGTAGTCAAATTGGTTTGAGGAAGGTTTTGTTGAATGTTTTTGCAGGTTGTTGCATTGGAGAGCAAGAAGAGAGGCTTGGATCAACCTTATTAATAAGGTACATATCCTCCTAACCCTAATCTCTTTGCTTAATAATTGTACTTACAGAACCTTGTACGTCTATCTTTTACCCCGGTACGTTGGTAGTCTCACCCCTACTATAGGAACACTTTCCCTAACAACACCTCTCACTTCCTATTTAACATCCTTGTCATTTTGTTTAACGATGACAATAAAAATGTGGTTGAAATTCTACCCAAAACTCCAACGATGAATAGAAATGGCATTGACAACCATACCAATTTAAATTATTCTCTTAGTTCTTCCCAAGACAGCAATAGGTTGTATAACTCAAGCACTAACCCAAACCATGTGACTAATTTGAGTTTGATTTCTTGTTCTAAGTATATTTGTGAATTCCTTGTTAGCCACGTAATGACTAGACCTAGGGATTCCAGAAAGCATGTTGTTAATTTGTTCGATTTCCATTTTGATGATAACACTTTAAGAGTATTGGGAAAATGGATTAACTTTTCTACAATACCGCACAAGATCCCTATTGAAGAAATTCTATATAATATTGAGAATGGACTTAGAGGGATTTCTAAGAAAATCAAGGAAGAAATAAGGTAGGACTTCTAATTAATTATCCTTAGGTCCAAAATAACTAAGAACAACATCAACAACTATGAATCTTATTCTCTTAAAACTATCAAAAACAACCATGAATCAGTGGTTCTAAAAGTATACAAGGGTGGATTTGTCATCGTTATGAATAAAAGGGATTACATCGATAAGATGCTTGACCACTTCAATAATAGTGGTAGTTATAGGATGTTAAATAAAGCCCCCATAAATAAGATTGCTAAGGAGGTCTCCAATGCCATAAAATCATGTAGTGATAACAATGAGATGGTTAAATTAGTGGTGGGTTGACCTTCTACCCCTATAATTTATGTCCTTTTGAAAATTCATGAGGAAGGGATTCCCCTGAGACCCATAGTCAACACCATGGGAAGTCCCACCTATTTTCTTGCTAAATTCTTGGCTCGTAATCTCAAAACCTTGGTTGGTAACACTAGATCCTTTGTTAAAAACTCCACTTTTGTTGTTAAAAAAATTAAAGATATTAATATTGAAGCTAATGAGCTTTTGTTAGTTTTGACATTGTCTCCCTCTTCACCGAAATCCCCATTAATGGAGCAATGGAGGCCATTAATAAAACAACTAATCAAAGCATTTCTAAGTTGGTTAAAATGGGCCTTTGATATATTGGAATGTGTTAATGATTGTTTAATGGTCTAATGCACATGGCTAAAGGCATTTTGTAATCTTAGACTACTGGGACAAGCTATTCTTCAATAACTATCTATTTTATAGAATGTATTATTCCACATGCATCACGTGAATGTGATATCCTGTCTCCCTAAGGTATATAATATAGGTGAAGGAGGCCTAATACAAAGTAATGTTATCTATGCATATGTGGGTAGTTCAAGCTTGTAAGATTGGAGAGTTTCCCTAAGGAATACAATTTAGCTTATGTGGATATTTCCCCGTCATAGGGTTTTACCACGTAAACTCCTTGCCTCTACCTTTCTCTTTCTTGTTTGATTTATTGTTTTATCTAATTCTTATCATAGGATTTTAGCGAGGTTATATCTTTAGTATTTAATAATGCATTCAGTTTCCTGATCTGACACGATATCAAAGTGAGTTATCGAGCTCTAACTTGTTGATTAAATTCTATATTCATTTTTTTGCATTAGACTTTAGTAAATCTATTCTTTGGACCCCCTTATCTAGTTGATCTACAAACAAATCTGCACAACCTTTTAGTTTTTCCCCAAATATAAGAATTTTCACTAGATTGGTGATTTTTTCACCAAATTCTGCTTTGGCATTGTTTTCAAAATAGAGGAATTAGTCAAGTTTGACTATTTGTTCGTAAAATTTGGCTTCCATTTGCAAAAAAATTAATTAATTTGCCTAGCCTAGAATTTGTTTTTAACCTAGAAAGTTTTTTGCCAATTTTTTTACCAAACCTAGTTCCTTAATTAGGTTCAACATCTCCCCAATCCTATTTTTTTGCCAAGCCCCATCCCAAACTCTTTTTTTTTCTGAACCAAGGGTTTTGGCACTCATTTTTTTCTGGGGGCTATTTTTTCAGTCGTTTAGCTATACAATCATTTGGCTTCCCTCTTCACATGGTGTACAAACCCGTATAGATGTGTTCTACCACATGTTTTGCAATTTTCCCTCTATGGATTGAAATTTTTTATTTTTTCCTCTAGTGGGTAAAGAAATTTCTTTCCTATGCCATCTTTTTTCTCTCTTGGGTGAATTTTTTCTTGCTTGGGCATTTTTTTCCTCTTATGGGAATTTTTTTTTCTTTCATGGCCTTTTTCTCTCTTGGGTGATTTTCCCTCTACTCGCATCCGTACATATGTGATTTCCCTTACATGGGTGATATTCCCTCTTCCCACAACTGTAAGACGTGTCTTTCCTCTTTTGGGTGGTTTTATCTTATTGTTCAATCCTAGGGGTTTCTACTACTAAGGGTTTCACCTTCTTTTCTCTTGATTTCCTTTTCTTGAGTCCAAAGAGTGTTTCCCCCATATTTAAGAGCTATTTAAGATTGAATCTGTAACCCTCATGTCTTCTAGATCAAGTTCCTGCTAGAGTTCTGAATAGTGTTCTATCTAAATATTAATTGATTTTCATCAAGACCTGGCAGTTTTTTTCTAATTTTTTTAAATATATTTAATTATTGTTTAGAAAAAACTCACACATTATAATTATATTTCGATTAATTGGAAATTAGTTTTTTTTTTTAATTACTAATTCTTAATCATGAAAGGTTCTCAATATAATTATAATTAATTATAAATTGCATTAGAGTTTTTAACTGATGAAATTGCAAGCTACGTGTAGGGAAAACAATTAAGAATATTTGGCATTGTTGCTTCCTTTATATTAGCATATTATTATTAATAATTGTGACAAAAAATACACATTTCCCTTTGTCGTTTGTTTATTTGCAGCTTTGTTGAACATGTGGTATCATTCATTAGCTTAAAATCCCATTACTCACTTCTATTTATTTAGGTTTGAGAGTATTCTCAGTTTCTTCATTTTTTATCATCATGACTTTCGAGGTTGTTTCTATTCATGAGTTAACTGGCACTAACTATACTATAAGGAAGAGAAAGATAATTGGCATTCATAGGGACAAGTATCTATGACATATTGTCAATGGTGATAATAAGAAACTGACCAACGCCAAAGAATTAGATGTATGGGATGAGTGTCGCAAACAAGCAAGAGGTCTCATTGGGAAAACTATCTCAGATAATCTACGGGTACATATAGAAGATGCAGATGACCCTATCAAGGAATGGAAAACCTTAGCATATATGTATGATCATTCTGATGATGTTTAAGCCTATTACATTACTAATAAAATTTGTGAACTAGATTCTAAGGACTTTGATCAAAAAAAGAATTTGTAGTTGAATTGAAAACTTATCATGAGAAGATTAGTAACCGTGGTAAAGATTATAAGAAAAATGATTCAACCCTCACTAATATTGTAGAATAGGAATTGCCTTCAACTTTTGACATGTTCATACAAACTAGAAATAGAGCCATTAAAAGGTCTAATGGGTCTGTGAAGCCTAATTTTGAAGAGTTTGGCAAAGGGTTAATTTGTGAGCAGGATAGGTTGCTCTCATTGGGTCAATTGGTCATTGGGAAAACTCATTTGGCACACAGTATGGAATCCATTCAGACGTTCTCATAAGAACACCAAACCTCATGCTACTAGTACCTCCCATCAAACTTATAATAATGCTCATGTAGAACTTCAAAGAAGAAAGTATGGAAACCTTGCCAGCATTGTGGAAAAACCAATCACTCTGAGAAGAATTGGTTTACGAGGAAGAATGAAATTTCAAAATCCAAGAAAAAAACCTTTAAGTAACAACAGGTAGCTCTTTGTGCCTATTATGTTCAGCCAAGTAAATCCTCTTCTATTATGGAATGGATTATGGATTTAGGTGCCTCAAATCAGATGGTGGGTACTACTTCATTATTCACCTCTTATGACAAATAGAAGCACAAGGCTCTAAGAGTTTCAATACATCATGGTAAGAAACTTTTCGTAGTTGGTTCTCGTAATATTTAGGTTCCTAATGGTATATTGGAAGATGTTTTTCATGTTGAATGCATTCCCATCAATATCCTTTCTATTTACCATGCTTGGAAAATAAGATATAAATTTGAAGCATGGTTTGATAGATATTTCTTGAATAACATCAAAAACTTCATAATTGTTTCATCTAGCTCAGCTGATCATGAAGTAGGTTTGTTTAAGTTCCTTAGTTTTAATTCATCAAACAAACAACCCTTTTATTCGTATGTTGCACATGATGATGAGATCAATAAGTTGTGGCATGAAAGATTAGGTCACTTCAACTATGGAAAATGCATTTTTTTTCTAAGATGGTGCTTGGCTTACCTCCAATCTCTTCCACTAAGGGTGTTTGTGAAGGTTGTGTACTCGGTAAGCATCACATGGAAAAGTTTGACAAGGATAAAGTTTGACATTCCCAAGAGTAGTTATAGTTGGTTCACAACAACATATGTGTTCCTCTCGAGTGTCCTTTGTTATTAGGTATTATTTCTTTTACTAGTTTTATTTATGGCTATAGTAGAAAGACTTGGGTTTATTTATTGAAACATAAAAGTGAAGCATTCGTTGAATTTCAAGGATTTAAAGCCCTAGTTGAAAAAATGGTAAATATATCAAGACTATTAGAATTGATAATGTGGGGTAGTACACTAAAAATGAATTTGCTACATGTTTATCCAAGCATGGAATTCAACTTCAAAGAATAGTTCCTTACACATCCCAACAAAATGGGATTGCAGAAGGGAAAAATAGAAACTTGGTTGAAATGGCTAGATGTATGTTATATTCAAAAGGATTGCATAAAATATTTTCGGCTGAAGTTATCTATTGGTAACCTTATCTTGAACAGGGTTCCTACTAAATTAATTTTGCAAGTTACTCCTAAAGAAAATTGGAGTGGAAGGAGACCAAACAATATCCATTTCAAGGTATTTGGCTCTTAATGTTGGCTCATGTCCCTAATGAAAAATGGATAAGTTGGATCCCAAATCTCATAAATGCATATTTATTGGTTATAGTGAGGATACTAAAGCATACATGTTATTTTAGCTATCCCTTCAATATGTCATCATTCAATGAGATGTATAGTTAAATGAATTCTCTCTGCCACCTTAGTTTATTGAACCTCATGCTACATTAAACTTACCTCCATATTCAGTTGGGATAGTGTATGTTACTCCTTCCTCAAGTATTGTGCAAGACCTAGATTGTATTTCCCCTATTGGTTCTAGTTCTCCACATGAACTTCATGAAGATACTAGTGTAGTTCCCACCACTACACACAGCCTTTTAGTATAGGAATGAAAGACACTTGAATCTACAGGTTTTTAGGTTGGTGTTCCATCTGGCTCTAGAAGTACTGGATATAAATTTTCCTTCAATGCAAAAGTATTAGACATAGGCGATTGTTCCACATATGGAAAAGATAAAGGAAAACCAAAATGGGAGAAAGGAATGGATGTTGAATATGTCTCTTTGATGAAGAATAATACTTGGACCCTCATCCCCCTTCCTCTTGGTTAGAATCTTGTTGGTTGCACATGGATTTATAAAAAAAAGTTCAATACAGAAGGATAGATTGAAAAACATAAGGCTCAATTAGTCACCAAATGATTTATTTAGAAAGAAGGTATATATTATATTGAAACCTTTGCTCTCATTGCTAAGATGAACACCATCAAAACTATCATTTCTCTTGTTGCATCCTTTCAATGGGATATTCACTAAATGGATGTCAAGATTTATTATTGAAATGGTGATCTTTGTGAAGAAATTTAGATGCAACAACCACCTAATTTCATCACCTCTGAAAAATTCAAGTTTGGTCTGTAAATTGAATAAGTCTTTGTATGATCCTAAACTAGGCACCTAGGGTTTGGTATGAGAAAATTGATATTGATTTCTTGAAGAGTGGTTTCAAGTGGTGTCAATCTGATCCAAATTTGTATGTTAAATTCATTGAATATGATGTCCTCATTGTTGTTATATATGTGTATGATCTAATCCTAACATGCAGTTATCTTTCCTTCATCCAAAAATTGAAGAATGATATTAAGCAGCATTTTGAAATGATAGACTTAAGCCTATTGCATTATTTTCTAGGCCTTTAGGTTTGACACACATTGATGGGCTATTCCTTTCTCATCCTAAGTATGATTTGGATTTTCTATCTCGGTTTCATATGAGTGATTGTAAGCGTTCACCAACACCATTTTAGTTAGGGGTCAAACTAACTGTTGATTATGACATTCCCCTTGTTGATGTGACACTTTATTGTCAACTTGTGGGAAGTTTGATCTATTTGACACACAACATTATTGTTATCTCCTTTTTTATTAGCATGGTCTCTAGGTTTATGCAAAATCCTCATGACAACCATTGGAAAGAAGTTAAAAGGATTCTCAGATATCTTCAAGGAACTCTACATTATGGTGTTTTCTATTCTAATAAGGATTCTATTTCACTTCTTAGTTACATATATTTTTATTGAGAAAGAGAAACTACTGACAAGAGGTCTAGCGCAGGATATACCTTTCAGCTTGGTTTAGGTCCATTTTCATGGTCCAGTAAGAATTTGAGAATACTTTCGCTTTCTTCTTGTGAAGTAGAGTATAGGGAAACTAAGGAAGCAACTAAATAAGCAGTTTGGATCTAACATGTCCTTATTGAGCTTGGATTGGTTCAAAATGCTCCTACTGAGCTAAGAGGTGACAAACAGAATGCAATCCAAATTTCCTACAATCTAGTACACCACTCCAAAACCAAACTCAATGAATATAGTTTTTTATGGTGTTATCTGTTTGTATTATTGTCCTATTGAACATCAAGTTGTTGATAACTTCACCAAATCCATGACAAAGTAAAATTTTCTCCATCTTCGCAACTTATTTGGGATGCATGAAGTTTTTATCAAGGGGGGATGTTAGGATAATGACATATTCCTCCTAATTGTGTTCTATCCCTCTAATCATCATTAAGGGGGAATGTTGGGATGTTTTAATTATTTCCTAGTGATCTAATGTATATGCTTAAGGAATTTTGTAATCTTAGAATATTAAGCCAAGTTATTCTTCAATAACTACTCATCTTATAAAATGTATTATCCCACATGCATCACGGGAATGTGGTCTCCTGTCCTTCTAAGGTATATAATAGAGGTGACTGAGGCCTAATGGAATGTAATGTGATCTATGCATGTGGGGAGTCCAAGATTGTAAGATCAGATAGTTTCCTCGAGGAATACAATTCAAATTTTGTGGATGTTTCCCATCTTGGGTTTTTACCACGTAAACTTCTTTCCTCTGGCTCTCTCTTTTTTCTTGTTTGATTTACTATTTTATCTAATGATTAACATAGGAGTTTACAGAGGTTAGATCTTTGGTATTTAATTTTGCTTTTAGTTTCTCGATCTAACAAGATCTACATTCTTTAGCTTCCATGGGGAAATTTATGAACAAACTTGTGGAGTTTCCATGGGTTCCCCCATTTTTCCCATTGTGGATCATTTATTTGTAATGCCCCCATCCATCATCCTGACCATAGGAGGGAGTATTTACAAATTTCATGCTTATAAATTTTTCCCCATGGGCCATAATATGAAGTCATATATAATAAATTTATGTGAAATTGCATGAATGTAAAACACATTGGAAATAAAAATCTATCCACACATAAATCATGCATAAACAAACATAATTAGCATAGGAAGAAAAGTAAAATAATTCCACATTTGTAGACAAGGAGAATACTTATATTTTAACAAAGAATATCTAGCCAACTGGCTATCTAGGTGTGGTTTTCCACCCAATCGTAGGTATCAACTACAAATACCACCCCCAAGCCAAGAGATGAGGCTAGCATGGTGAATGAAACAACTACAACCTTCTCTCTCTCTCTCTCTCTCTCTCTCTCTCTCTCTCTCTCTCTCTCACATCCAACAACCCATTTTCTCTCATTCTTATCCAAACTACTCACCTTTCAGCATTTACAGGGATCTCACTCAACCATCCTAGCCATGGTACTCTCTTCTACTTCCCCACACAACACAAGGAATTTCCCTTCACTGATCCATAGTTCCCTCATAAAATCAGACTCTTACAGAGCTTACTAGTGTCTGCAGAAACAATCCAACTTGTTATATACTATTAGAGAACCACATGTAACATTAATTCATGGATTCTCAAGTATTCATGAGTAGGAAAACTCAATGAGTAAAGGTTCCTATGTTTCCCAACCTCTATGCTCACCTACAACCATTATTTTCCCTCAAATGTTTGCAATTCCCTTCACAATTCAAATTTTTGGTTAATTTCACAATCTGGTATGGTAATGGCAATGGAGAGAACAACATGAGAAAAAAATCTACGTAATGTAAAAATTTGCATGAGAAAATGGGAGATAGAATCCAAAGGAGATGAGAGGATGGTGAAAATACAACTGACATAACTTCTAACTATATAAGAAAGGACTTGCAACTATCATAGAATTATATTCATCCCATGCTTCCATAACTACATGAGGAGACCATTCCCACCAACCTCACACATGCATTCAATGATTGGATGTAATAATTCAAAAGGAATTAATTGTCTCATTGAAGGAACATGGAATCAAATGGATGGGTTCAAAGGTTGACACTTAAAAAATAGAGGATTTACTCTCTCATAGGCCCCCTTTTCCTCTTCCCCTCTAGTGGAATCATAACACCTCTAGTGCTCTTTACGCAACCATATTGGACCATTTCATTATTTTCCAACATAATATTTGTATAGATTTTGAGTCATTACGAAAATCCAACCCTATGGACCATATAGAAACATTTACATTATACATGGTTAGCCAGTCACTCAGATGGTCCTTGGCCTTGATCTCCACAATGGGAATCCATACTAACACATTTACATAATTTTACATAATCTGATTTAATACATTGTGTGGATTGAAAATGGGTATATTGCATTCCCTTTCCCCTTGGAATACCATCGTACTCAGTGTTCTCTTTCTTTTTAGAAAGGTTATGTGTCCTTCTTTTCAGTTGCATTTTCAACGCCTTTCTCTTCAAGGCCACTTTGTCTTGTTTCCAACTATATTTAACAATGATGCTCGGTTATTCCTTTGTACTAACTTGGAATACCTCCAATGCCTTTATCATTTCAACATATGCCTATTTTAATAATCAAAAGAAAAACATTATTGTCACATCCATTTTAAGCAACTCTTGATCCAATAACAAAGATTCAAGTTTCATAACTGAAGCATATATATTCAAAATGCAAGATAAAGTATGCAATAATCCCAATACTTATATGTATGATCATATCTCTACTCCACATGGCTTCCATTGGTGAGATTCATCGTACTATCTTATATGACACACCCAACGTATATATACATACATTTCCTTCTTGATCCCAACTAGTATATAACATAAATCTCTCACAATAGATTCATTCAAGTTGCCTCTTATTTGCAGTCACTTACCATCTAGGCCCAAGCATCCCTTCTCTACTAAGCAATTCCTTGGGTAATCCATCATTTTCCAAGGCTTTCTTGCACAAGAAGAGCACAAAATTACAAAGTATTATTGCTAGGGTATCCCACTAGTAACCTCTAATATACATAGCTCATGTCGATCAAGGTATATCATAGGGTTTGAGTGTCATTATAGTAGCATTCTTCCCTTTTCTTGCGATCTTTTAGCTGCCATCATTTTTCCTCACTAGACATATCCATCATCTCACCTATATTATACACATACGATTCCCGTGAGATATCATCATAATAATTTCAATCATAAATTTTCAAATTTGTTTCATACATAAACTCTATTTCACAAACATAATATCCCTCTCATAATGTTTGGCCTTTTCACATGGTAGCTTCAAGTCTTCATTATGGAAATATACTCATTTCCATATCCAAGACAATTCTACCTGCAATATGAACTAATTTCAATATCCAAACAAGTTGTGATTATCCATGCAGATAATCCTTTAATTGTAACATTTACAACATCCCCTAAAGTGATCTCAGAATTATGACACATAAATTATTTAATCACTATCACTTGTCAATATCTAAAATGCAATGGCATACATACAATTTATACACATCATTATCATAATAAAATTACATGATATAATCACATTATCTATGCAATCAAATAAAATTTCTAATACTAGCGATTATACAATTATAGTCTTTTCACTTTTAGTTGTGCATTCAATAGTGCTTTTCTTTATTATGGCTTATTTTCAATACCATATACATGACACCCTTTTCATGCAATTATGTTATCCTGACATAGCATTCTCATAGTACATCAAGACACAACTACCTTTTTCATGCAATTCTTTTACTCCATCCACAATAGATTATGAAATTATATTAGAATTATAAATTTACCAATAATTCATCATTTCATCTATTCACACATAAACTTCAATGAAATATGACGCAAACATGCATTCACACAATGTATTCTAACATAGGTACCCTCTTATATGTGAATAATCACATATTTAAACAATCTATTCATGCACATTTCACTCAATGTACCCTTGCATTGATTTGTGAATGCCATATACCCATGTCTTGTCTTCCATCATGATGATTTGAAATGTTTATCCAATTCCTCAACACATCATCCAACTACCTCCCCAATACTTACATAACCATATGAACAACCTCTTTCTATCCCAACACAATACTGAGATACACCCTTTCTCTACTAAATGGTCCCTTAGGCATACTAGATTGATCCACAATAGGGATCATAGGTGAGGCTCAGAGAGCCTCACCTCTCAACTAATCACTCAAATGATGAATTCAAAACAATAAACTTAGAATCAACTACATAAGAATTAGAAAATAGGAAAAGACTCACTTGTCATTAGATGAAGGCGTGATATCCTTATATAGGTTTACAAGTGGTTCCACATAGGACTATGCGAAGGGAGCTAAGTAACTTAGCTCTTTATTTAATAATAAATACTAACTAATCTAGCTAACTAGTAGTGGAAAGGATATCCATTACATTAAGGAAGATTTGGTCCTTTCCATGACCCACATGGGTGACCCATTAACCCAATTCCTCTCAATTTAAGCTAGAAAGCATCCCTGCTTTCCTCCTCGTGGTTTAAGTTTAAAAGCAAGGAGGAAAGAGCAAATAAGACAAGCACACTACCTAATAGATGGAGATGGAGGGTGGAGCCACCCCGAGTGCACCTCACAAACTAAAGATCAAAATCATATAAACTACTGACGGTAGTAGGTGCCTACATAAACCAAGGTGGGAGGGAATATCTCCAAAGGAACCATATCAAAACAATACTACCAAAAAATGATGGATTTAGCAAGTGCCTACATAGATCAGGGTGGGAGGACACATCTCCAAAGGAACCCGATTTGAACGTTGCTGCCAAAAAATGTTGAACTGCGTAGGTTCCTACATAGACACGGGTGGGAGGGAGCATCTTCAAAGGAACTCGAACCGAACAATGATGTTATGCTGAAGCTGAGGCAGGTTCCTACGTAGAATGGGGTGGTAGGGCATGCCTCCAAAAGGAACCTGATCAGAACGTTTCCTGAAAGAGAGAGATGGAGGGTGGAGCCACCCCAAGCGCATATCTGGAAGCAATATGGAGGCCGTTGAGACTCGAGCACATCTTCAAAATACAATAATCCTGACTGTTGCTTGTTGCTTGATCTGATTGATGAAACTTTGAGTTTTCAATGTGTGGAGTTGAACTGTTGTGGAAGAAAACCAAAACCCATAATTGATCTATGGATTGTGCTTGAAAGAAAATAAATATGCATGTATGAAAAATGTGTTGTTGATATGAAGCATGTTGGAACTGTTGTGTACTTGTCAAGGACCATCAATCTATGTGTGATGATTGGATCATGAGTATGAGAAGATAAGACTAGGTGAAGTTGAGCGGTGAAGGAAAAAAATATGAGATAGGAGCTTACCAACGATCTTTGTGTGGTGTTGGTGTGTTCTTTGCAAAATAATGATGTATGTGCCACGAGAGGCACATATGAATTGAAAGAAAAGTTGGTGAAGGAGGGAACCATCGATTTTGATTGCAAATAGCTAGTGTATAGAAAACTAGTAGATTTGGGCGAACACGTGCAGGAGTGGGATACAGAGAGAGATGTTGGTGCAATAGTTTGTGCATGTGATTGATAATTAGAAGGTCGGTGTTTTTGTTATAGATTTATTGGTGAAACTTGTTGAAATGGTTTTTATTATTCATTTGTTTTGGATGAAAGGTTTGCATTGGAACCAGTTGTGGAGAAGAGCATTCAGAGCATTACTATGGCTATTGAGGTTGAGGGAAAAGGAGATTGGACAATGGCTTAAAGGAGAACGAAAAGAAAATAGCAGCAAGAGATTTAGGGTTAAAGTAAAAGGTGGCGGCTATGGAAACTAAGGGTGAACTAGATCTGGAAGCTATGAGGGTAGCAAGAGACATAGGAATAGATCCATCAAGAGGCATGAGAAGTGATGGATACTTGATGCATAGAGATGAACTCAATGAGAGAGGCATGTGGGTAAATGGATGGGGGTGATTGAAATGGTGGTGGATGGAGGTAAAGGGAATTTTAGGTGAGTAGAGGCTTGAAAACACACTGTGAAAATAGATGGGACATGTGTGGTAAGATATATAGAGCATTAGCCCCAAGAGTTAGCTCGATCGGTTGAGTTCTCGGCAGTTAGGCCTCCCAGCATGCGAGGTCACGGGATCCATCCTCATAGACCCTCTTGGGGTTAGGCACGCAGCGGCCGCAGGGCGGAAACCCCTTCGGGGCGGGTCCGTCGGAAATTATTTCGTGGATGTAGCGGTCGGCTAAGCCGATTAAAGTGAACCACATGGAAAAAAAAAAGATATATAGAACATAATATTATGGAATTCCTCTTCCTAAGGTGGAGTTACGTAGTGGATAGATCAATAAGCACAATCAAGGGGAAAAAGATATAGTAAAGTGACAGTCAGTGGGAAAACAAAACGAAATCAGATCGCAAATGGTTGAAAGATTGTTGAATATGACATGTAGAGATTTGGAAATAGTGGAGAATGGATAAAAAAGAAAATAAAAATTTCAAATCAGGTTACAGGAGTGAACATGCTCTGATACCATTTGATCTGTAATATGGGGAGGTGAGGCTCAAAGAAGTTCTTTGAGCCTCACCTCTCAAACTAGAGTACAAAATAAAATTAGAACAAGACAATATCACAATAGAACACACAAGATGGAAGGAAGAATATGAGTGATTTTCATTATGAGGTTGAACGATTTTATATAGAATTACAATATGTCCACATCTTGACATAGTCAAAGAGGTTGACAAACTAGCCATTATTTAATATTATAGCTAAATACTAAACTAGTTAATAGGTGTGAACACAATCCCGATACATTAAATGAGATGGGGACCTCTCATTATATCCCATAAAAGTAACTTCCCTTCACCACTTCAACAATTCCCTTAGGAAATACTCCCCCTTTAATGGTCTCTATGTGTTGTCAAGAAGGTTACAGTCCAGGAAACTGAAACAAGTGGGAAGACCATTGGACACTTGTGTAGCATTATAGCATTTCCATATCCAACCACAATATGGCCTTACCCATGACTATCTCACATGGCATTTACTACCACAATAGGACCACAAGTACTCGCTTGCTTTGGTTATTACCTCTTAACCAACACACACAACATGCTATTTAATTTCACATGAATGCATTCTAGATTCCAAGTAGTCATATATGTATAAGGATTCCTACCTTTACCACACCATACCACACCATATCATAGGGTATTCTCCAAATAAATGCATTCAACACCACATGCATACCAATTTATGATGATTAAAATATTGATGAAGGGATGCTTACCCAATCCCCTTTTCCATCACTTATGTAATCAACATAAATAAACCATTACTTACATGGTTTCCATCACATTCTCTAATGTTTCTTGATCAGTTGGTCTCCTATAAAGGATTATATGATCCTTATTCCAACCTCTTGATTAGATATTTATTATCTTATCCTTTCTTCATAAGACTACATGTCACATACAACAATATCATCAACATCTCTAGCCATGCTTCAACCATCTCCGGTTAGACAATAATCATCAACCACAATAATTATCATTATTGTCTCATTGCATATGTAAAATCATACTAATTTTACCAATTTGCAACATCATATGTATGCACAAGCATATTCACGTGCGCTATGCATCATTTGTTGATATTCCCACTCTTGCATGCGCATTATAGCTATCAAATCTCTTTCATTTACATCATTCATGTGCCATAAATTTCTATATATCAGACTCAAAATATAAATATAGAATCAAGAGAAGAGATAAAAAATTCTCCCTTTCCAATTCCTTATCCTGGCGTGGAATTCCTCTTCCATGTCATAGTTGATCCAATTCATGGCCTCTTTCCCAAAACAAAAAGGATCATTAACTATGATTTTATCACCAAGTAGCAATTCAATACACGTACACATGTATAACATTTGTGCTTGCTACTTTTCAAGCATGCAACTCTTACGCTATAAAAAGAAATAATTTTAAGGTGAGAAATTTCCCTGTCTAATGATGTTTCCTTATGGATATCATTCTCCAATTCTACCACTACAATCTGATCAGTTTTATATAGATTTATTTATCTTTACACTTTGTTCACATTGCCTTGCTGGTCCAATTGATTTCATAAATTCAATCCAAGTCCAACTTGACCTTTCTTGACCTTCCTAGCACTTAAGAGTGTTGCAATTGATCCCATTCCAACACTATTTGAAGTCCTTTTAAGGCCCATCATATGTCCTTAAGCATAATTTAATTACGAGACTTACTTTCCTTTTCTCATTGAAATTTAACCATGTTTCCTAAACCATGCAATTGATTCAAACACAAGAATGTCTCATTCCTTGATTGAATTCCTTTCTATGAGCCACTTTGTCACTATCATAAACCACATGATAGGTTCATATACTACGATGTCTTACTCCAGTAGTGATATATTATAGGTGAATGGAATTTCCTTACTCATTCCCATTATTTACACATAAGTTTCTAATTCATATCATGAAACTCTTCTAAGCATGGATACGCTTTCCCACTAGGATGATTCACCCATCACCTACATGAGCTGCAATATCCATTACCTGCTAGTTTGTTTTCTACCTTAATAAGAATTATATTAGGGAATACAATATCCATATCCAATAATCAATATCTCCCATCGATCTTCCTTGCAAATTCAAATTGCACATACTAATCCCAAGTGATTCCTTAGACACATTTTTATCCAAGAGGCCAATGTTGGTCTCTTTTATTATATAATGTCCCCATTTTTGTGTTCTCTTGCTCTGCAAGTGGAGATGTCTTTTGCAGTTGTGCCAGCCTAATAAAAACAAGAATTAATTAGAGTAGTTAATTTTTAAAGTGACTATTGAAAAAGTCACTTTATCAATTATTAGGGTCAAAGTGAAACGAAAATGGGAAGTAGCCTCATTCTCTCATTCATTCATGACATTTCATTTTCAAAAAGAGATCTCGAGATACTTTTTGGTTTCCTTGCTCTCAGGACAAAAACCCTCAGAGAAGAAATAGTTTCAGTGGTGAGACAAATCCACACTAACTATTCAGAGGAGAAGTCACTCTTATTTCTCATAAGTGGTCACTACGAAAGAAGAATTTGGTCTCATTGCATATTGGTGCAGCTTGTAGTGGTTCTTGGAATTGTTGAGAGGGCACACTTATTGCAGCAATCAAAGAGAGAAGGTGTTTCTCCTTTAGGGTTTCCAAATCTACCTAAGAGGACAACCAAATTACTTGTTGAGTCCAAGTGGACTGTTATGGGAGGTCATGTTCACCATTGGGGATTGTGCACTTAATGTATGTGGTTGAGTTTGCGTTTTGGAAGGCCATTTTTCCTTGTGGGAATAGCATAACAGCTGGGGACGAGTAATAGAAGTGGGTCACTAAGCTATCACTAATTTCCAATGTTGAATCGTGGTCTCAGCTGTCTATTTCAACGTTGTTGGATTTGTTTGAGAGGTGTGTCCATTATTTGATAATGTATCTCACCACTTTGAGTTTACAAGAACGCTACAACCACAAGAAAATAGTTGGGCTCATTTGTATTTCATCTTACTATTATTAATTGACATTTGGGGAGATGATATCAAATGTTGGGTGCTATTTCCACCTTCCAAAAACCATTCTGCTCACCTACAATCATTGAGTTCCCATCAGGGAAGTAGACTTGACATTTGATTAGTTGATTCTCACACCTTCACCTACATGTTTGAAAGATAGCATAAATATGATTATTTGTAATCATTCCTTACTATTATTATAATTGTTAAGGAAGTTATATCCATCTTTGTGTAATTTTTGCTGATCATTTTCTGACATAACAAGTTATACAACTTGACGAGAACCTGACATCGTTCTTGTTTTTTGGGGGGTCAATTTCAGTAGTTGTTTTTACCTCTGTTTCAAAAAGTGTGTATACTGGTAGCCCCATTTTTCATTTTGAGCCATTTTTTTGTGATTTTGAAACTTCTTGGTCATAAGAAAACTATAACGTTTATTTATAAGGACCATTTTCCAAACTTCACAAAAAAAATCTACATTTAATAGCTAGATATAGTTAAAAAATACACACATTTTTGCATTTTGTAAGATTTAGAAGCTAGTTAGAACGAAAAATATATGCATTTTCAAAGTTTTTTCATTAAACTTTTATCTTAAAGAAGTCATTTTTTGGGCAAATTTCTAAACAAAATGAGAAAAAAAAAGACATTTCAAACCATTTTTCAACGTATTTTTTGCTATTTGACGTATAAAAATGATACTCTTTAACATTATTTTCCATAAAGTGGTGATTCACATAAGCTCAACAAAACGTATACCATATATTTCTAAATAGCATATTAAAACCATAACAGTTATTCTCAAAATAAAATCTTCAATTCAAAACATTGCAAAAATGGGTGATTCCATGAAAATGGGTAACTCTTTTTGGCCAAATATGACGGTCAAAAACGGAAATTTTACCCATGTATTAAATTGAAGCCCTCGAAACTCATACTTGCCTTATGAATTTTGACATGCGGTTGAAAAACGAAATGTAAAGAATTATGTTGGCTTTCCAATGATATTTTTTTCGAAATATACCAATGCCATATATCGTGTCGAATTTTCATTTAATGAAACGTGTGTACTTAAAAATTTGAAGAGTAATTAACAAGTAGTCTGTGTGCGTGCACAATAAATTAATGTCAAATAATAATTTTAAAAAATGAAATATGTGACCATGATCTAGACAGAGTGCACTAGGGCTTACATATTTTTCTTTTAATTTTTCTCGAAAAATTATATTTATTATTATTTTTCGAAACTTACCAATGTATATTTAAGTCGCATTTTGCACACATGTGTGTGCGTGCACGAAATCTT
This sequence comes from Larix kaempferi, assembly GCA_027924585.1. Taxonomy (NCBI): domain Eukaryota; kingdom Viridiplantae; phylum Streptophyta; class Pinopsida; order Pinales; family Pinaceae; genus Larix; species Larix kaempferi. The sequence continues at coordinate 1,820,549 of BSBM01000649.1, read as the reverse complement.
ATGATTTTTTACATAATTTGCAAAACTAAAACTACCCTTTTAAAGAGGATGCGTTTATCTGGGGCTTGTGTATTTTTTCAAATTTTTTGGATGTGTATTTTGAATGTTGTGGATTTATCTTTGAGCTCAATCGAAGTTGTCGACATGGTTTTTTAGGGCAAGTTTTAGTAGAAATTTAAAAACAATAGACATATTAAGATAAAAATTCATAAATTTTATGTATCTAGATAGAGGATTCGTTGACGAATCCAATGGTTTCAAGTTCGTTCATTAATAAGCATTTAATGCCATAGTTCAACTATGTGGAAGGCAGACAAACATTCCATTCTGCTAAGAAAGGGGCTCTCGGCCTGTATTTTAAGCCCTCGATCGAGCTATTTGCTCGATCAAGCTTTTTCAAAAACCTCGATCAAGGGCTTAACAGAACCTCAATCGAGGGTTTAACGATACCTCGATCGAGGGTTTAATAAAACCTCGATCGAGGTCTTGTTAAACCCTCGATCGAGGCATTTGCTCGATCGAGCGTCTGTCAAAAAGGCTCGATCAAGGGTTTGTCTATGTAAAAAAATATATAAAGCAGCCAAGGTGAAACCGCGAAAGGAATTGGCAACAATTAATGTTGCCAACTACCCTTCCCTCCAAAAAACAACAACGAACCTGTATATAACTAACAAAGAAGGATTCACAAAATACAATTTACTTCCTTTCTAGTTTTTTTTTTTCCATTAGAGATTTAACAATTTGATCTTATGTAATTAGAGATTTGTGAATTTGATCTTGTTGAATTAGAGATTTGTCATTTTCATATTGCTGAATTAGACCTCATTAGACATGTAAGATATATTTGTAGGCATAATTCAAGATTTCATACTAACATTTTATTGTTTGTTATAATAATTTGAAAAAAAAATTGTTTGTTTTCATTGTAAATTGATTCATGTAAGATTTCTTTGTAGGCATATTTCAAGATTTCATACTAACATATTGTTGTTTCTTATAACATTTTGAAAAAAAAATTGTTTGTTTTCATTGTAGATTGATGGGGAATAAAAGAAAAAGACAAGGAAAACATGCTAGACAACAAAATGCCAATGAAGAACGTGAGTACAATAGAGAACGAATGAGACAACAAAGAGCAAGGTTGAGAGAAGAAGAAGATTCACATTTGGTGCAACAAATTCCAATGGAAGACAACCAAGGTAAATTATTGAATTACATGCTATCATAATTTAAATATCATGCTACATAATTTACAAAATTAGTAACAATTTTCCAATAAATCTAACTAAATTTCATAATTTAATTTGTTTCATATTTATTTGTAATTATATTCTTATTTATTTCATCAATTTGTTATTTAAATTTCAAAGTTTGCAACAATTTTTATGTTAAATGAACAATTTTCAAGTGGTTTTAAACCAAACTTAAATTAGAACAATTTTCAAATGAAACATGTAAATTTATATTCTATTTTCATGTTAAGATATGAACATATTTTTAACTATTTTCAAATTATTTCAAAGTTGCTAACAATTTTCAAATTATGCTTCAAAGTTGCTTTAAAACAATTTTCAAATTATTTCAAAGTTTGCTAACATTTTTCAATTTTATTGTCCAACAATTTTCAAATGAAATGTACATTTAGATTCTATTTTCAAGTTAAAATGTATGTACATATTAACTATTTTGAAATTTCTAAATTTTATTAACAATTTTCAATGTTATTAAAATAATTTTTAAATTAAATGTACACTTAAACACTATATTTTCAAGTTAAATTGTACATATTTAGCTAATTGCAATTTTTTAAGTTACTAACAATTTCATATTAAATGTAATTTTAATTCTTGTTTTGTTAGAAAATTCGATTTCAAAACAAATGAATGAATATTTTGAAATTTACATGTTTGATAGTTATGTATTAATTAGAATTTATTCAATTTGAAAACAAATGAATGAATATTTTCATAGTTGTGGTGGTTGGCAATATTTTCATAGTAATGAATATTTGAATACAAATGAATGTTCAAAGAGCTATTTAATTATAATGTTTACTTTAAACAAAAAATCATCTATCACATATATTTTTATTTGCATAATATGACATATTACCATGATAAGATTAATGATTAGAACCATATATTTTGTTAGGACGAATTGGAAATAATTAAATTTGCAATGTTTGCAACCTTGAATTGATATGTGAAGCATTATTGATAAAAAATCCTTAAATTGCAATTTATGATAAAATTACAATTTCCATTTAAATGTCTATTGTTGAAATTGCAAAATCATCAACTAATGAAAATGTTATTTTGCATTAAAAATTATGAATTTTCCCTCTATCATATCACTACAATGTTTTTAATTAAATATCGTATTTATCTCTAAATCAATGTTTTTTTCCCCACATTTAGAGTATAATAGGTATGTTATGATGGGTAGAAAATCAATCTCAAATTTTTATTTCACTTATATACAACATGGGATGCATGATGTTGTCCTTGAAATTCTAGGGTAGAAGTGTTGTAATCATTTATTCTTTGCATGGTGATTTGCAACTTGTATTTTAAATATTTATTTATTTATAAATTATACCATAAAGTTAAAATAACATTTTTCTTGTAATGTAAAAGTAAAATAGACATAAATTGCATAACGAAAATTTGCCCACAATTATATAATGTGATGATTGTAAATGATATTAATTTTTATGCCCACAATAATTTTTATCAAGTTATTAATAATTATCTTGACTTAAATATATATAGTTGATTTTCAAGTTACTAGCAATTTTAAAGTTAAATGTACAAGTTACTACAAATTTTGCATCTGTTGCAAGTTCGTATCTAGGAATAATCCATGTCCGCTTAACTATGGGAAGTACTTGGGCATAAGCCCTAAAACTCATTGTGAGGAGTACCACAGGAACCCCAACGTAGCTGGCCCATTGAGAAGACCTGCCAGCAAAAAGGGCAACGACCCCTACCTGATTGACTAGTTTCCACCCATGAGGTAAACCAAAAGCTGTCGTTTGTAGCCAAGCGGTTATCAATTTTACCTGAGCCGTGGAGTGAGGGGTACTTCCCCAATACGCAAGCTGTCAGACAGCATTGGTGGCCGAGTGAAACACATGAACTGTTAGGAAGCCTAACATACCTGGGGTCCATATCTATTTTCAACTGAACTGTTGTCGATCACTTATGTTAAATTTTGAGCATTAATTCACAATACTCTTGGATCTTTACTGAGAGAATAACATATACAGTATATCAATGCATAACAATCACAATAAGCATCACAAGCATCACAAGAATCAAAAGAATGAGAGATAAGAGACACAGAGTTTTTCGTGGGGAAAACTCTAAGGTGAAAAACCCCACAACTTCCTCAGAGATAGAGAGAGCATTGGCTCAACCAAAGTACAACCAAAAATACACTTGAGATAGTCTCCTAGTAGCAGATGATCTTCCTCCTCACTAGTGCGCCACTTTCTGAGTGAGAGAAGTGTGACTTTCCGAATGATGCAAAATAGAGATCTCTCGATCTCTATTTATACTTAACCTATTTGCCCAGTTACACTATGGGGCCGACTTGTCTATCTAGATACATCCACAATATAATATATATTTCAGGGCCGACCCCACACATGGTGGTCTAATAACCCATCGGCAAGTACACACACTTGCGACACTTGTCAATCCACATGACAACACTTCCTTATAGAGGAATAACACATCTCTAATAAGGGTACAATAAATATATATGAAATATATAGATGAAATACATTCCGAAGTTACATATACATCAACACACCCTCTTAACTAGGAAGGTATTTCTCGACACAGATCTGCTAGACAAGTCTTCTTCTCGGGATCATCGTCATCGATGCATCGTCATCATCATCGTCACTGCTGCTGCTATCTCAACCAATCTCTAACTCTACTCGTCATAGGAAGTTCTACAGAGCTAGTCTTTTTTCATACTAGATGTAGGCCCACCACCTGTAGGTCTTCGTCATCACTGGCCATACTATGGAATCCTCAGGACTTATTACGTGCGTCACAAAACCTCGAAAGAGCATCGCAGGATGTTACGAGCACACAGCTCTACCTATAGGATCTCCCAGGGCCATATTATATGTGACCTCACCACAAAACCTCGCAAGAGCATCCCAGGCTGTTACGAGCACACAGCTCTACCTATAGGATCTCCCAGGGACAGATTGTATGTGGTCACCACAAAACCTCGCAAGAGCATCCCAGGCTATTACGAGCACACAGCTCTACCTATAGGATCTCCCAGGGACATATTATATGTGGTCATGGCAAAACCTCGCAAGAGCATCCCAGGACTTATTATGAGCACACATCCCAACCTATCGGATCTCCCAGGGACATATTATATGCCATAGGACAAAACCTAGAAAGAGCATCTGTCAGATATCTCAGGGCCAGATTATATGCCATAGGCAAAACCTCAAAAGACTATCTGCAGATCTCCTAGGGCCAAATTATATGTCCTCCCAGAGCAAAACCTCGAAAGAGTATCAACCTGATCCACGGCCATAGAGTATCAACCTGATACTCACCATACATCATCCTAATATACACATGATCATCCTGATCATCATCACTGCAACATCCTGCTGCATGTCATCTGGAGCAACATCCTGAAGCTCGTCATCCATGATCATCCTGATCATACAATGCATCTACCTGATGCATACCAAGTATCTACCTAATACATATCATCATACATGATCCACCTGATACAAATACAAATACATGATACATATCACCATACATGATCCACTAGATCATACAATGTATCCACCTGATACATATACAGATACATAATCCAGGCATCCAACATGATGCATATACAAAATACATACAAATGATCCTACTTGATCATATCCAGCATCCAACATGATGCGTACATACATATAAATGATCCAACTGATCATATCCAGCATCCAACATGATGCATACATACATATAAATGATCCAACTGATCATACAAAGCAGAAACCAGAACATCATCCTGATGCTCATCATCCAGCGCTTACATCCACAGCCATGTGGAGGATCCTCCTTCCAACATACTTGGAATGGCTAAAGCAAATGTGTCCATCACTTCTTCCTCGAAGTTTCATCAATCTGAAGAACACCGAGCCTCTCCCTGAAGTACTCGAACTTCACCTTGGCTAGTGGCTTCGTCAGTACATCTGCAATCTGCTCGTCCGTCGCAACATACAGGAGCTTCACAGCTCCTCTCTGCACTGTATCCCTGATATAGTGATATTTGATCTCTATGTGTTTCGACCTGTCATGAAACACTGGGTTCTCGGACAGCTTCACACAACTCTGGTTATCACAAAAGATACCAGTAGCATCCAACGGGAGATCAAATAACTCAGACAGTAGCTTCCGTAGCCATACTGCCTCACAACTAGCTGAACAGGCTGCAACATACTCTGCCTCAGCTATACTCAGTGCTACGCAGGACTGCTTCTTGCTAAACCGAGAGATCACACCTGATCCCAAACTGAAGCAGCACCCAGATGTGCTCTTCCTATCTGCAGCACTGCCAGCCCAATCTGAATCAGCATAACCCTGCAGGTTAAACTTTTGATTCACCTCATACTTGAGCCCATAATCCACTGTACCCTTCAGGTACCTCAGAACATGCTTTACAGCAACTAGATGAACACTCCTCGAATCTGTCAAGAACTAACTCAATGTGTTCACCACAAAGCAAATATCTGGTCTCATGTTCGTCAAGTACATCAAGGACCCAATCATCTGACGATACATAGAGACATCAACTGGCTCAGATGAAGCATCACATAGAAGCTTCAGATTTGATGCCATAGGTGTGGCCATGGCCTTGCAATCCATCATCCTGAATCTCTTCAGGATATCTACTGTGTACTTCCCTTGACCAAGGAAGATCCCACCTGCACTCCGCCACACCTCCATACCTAGGAAATAATGCATCATTCCCAAATATTTCATATCGAACTCGGCAGCAAGCTTCCTCTTAGTATCTGCAATCAGTCTGTTATCTCCTGTTACAAATAAGTCATCCACATACAGGAGTAGAATCACAGGATTCCCTTCCTCAACCTTGTAGTAGAGGTTGGAATCCGCTTCACTCTTGGTAAAACCCAAACTAGATAGGAAACTGTCCATCCTACCATACCAGGTTCTGGGAGCTTGTTTCAAGCCATACAAGGCTTTCTTCAATCTACACACATATGACTCCCTGTCATGTATTTCGAAACTGAGTGGCTGCTCCACATATACTTCCTCTTCAACTACACCATTCAAGAAAGTAGTCTTGACATCCATCTGGTGTATTTTCCATTTCATTGCTGCAGCCAGGGAAAGTACTGTTCTGATGGAAGTATACCTAGCTACAGGTGCAAAAGTTTCTTCATAATCTATTCCCTCTTTCGGAGAGAAGCCACGAGCTACGAATCTTGCTTTGTATTTCTCTACACTGCCATCTGCAGCATGCTTGATTTTGTAGATCCATTTAGAAGTCACAACAGACTTCTCTTTAGGTCTTGGTACAACATCCCAAACATCATTTTTCATTATTGATTGGTATTCCTCAACCATGGCATCCTTCCATTCTTTCTTTTCCGCTGCTTCTTCATAACTGAAAGGCTCTTTGTTCATAATGTCAGAGAGTAAAGCAACATAGTTGGTATGTGATCTGGTTCTCTTATTTGCTCTGTGTTCTTCTTCTGGAATGTCAAATCTTTCTGCATCTTGAATGAGTTCTCTAGCCCATGCAGGTTTCCTCTTGTGAGAGTTATCCTCACAGGGTGGATCTACAGGTTCTTGCGGATCTTCATACTCACCAACAACTTCTGGAATTGCTTTAGTCATGGTAGTGTCTTGAAATCTAGTTTCCTTAGGTTCTTCATAAACTTCGATAGGTGCCTTCCTTGATTTGATGAATGCTGAGTTTCATCAAATGTTACATCCCTGCTGACATCAATCTTCTTGAACCCTGGAAAGTATATTCTGTAAGCCTTTGAGCTTTCACTGTAACCCACAAAGATACCATTCTTTCCTAAAGGATCTAGTTTGGTCCTCTTTTCCTTTGGGACATGAGTGTATACTGGACAACCAAATATTCTGAGATGGCTGACTTCAGGCTTCTTACCAGAAAAGACTTCTTCTGGAGTTTTATTGTCCAATATCTTGTGGGGTGTTCTATTCTGCACATATACAGTTGTTCTAGCTGCTTCTGCCCATAGATGCATAGGTAGATCCTGGTCATGTAGCATTGCCCTTGCTGCTTCCATGATTGTTATGTTCTTCCTTTCTGCAACTCCATTCTGTTGAGGATTATAAGGAGCAGTCAACTCCCTCTTAATCCCTGAATCACTGCAAAGCTTTTTGAAGTCACCTGAGGTGAATTCTCCACCATTGTCAAATCTGAATGTTTTGATCTTCTTGTCAGTTTGATTCTCCATCAAGGTTTTGAATTCCTTGAACTTATCAAACACCTCATCTTTGTTCTTCAAGAAGTATACCCAAGTCTTCCTGGAGAAATCATCAATAAATGAGACATAGTAAACATACCCACTCGTAGGACCGCATACATCTGAGTGGATGATTTCCAGGATGTCTTTTGCCTTGCTTTCACTGCTTGGGAAAGCCTTCTTGATGTTCTTACCTTTTGCGCATCCTTTGCAAACACCTTCATATTTGGTCTTGATTTCAGGAAGACCCTCTACAGCCTTGCTTGCAATTGGAAGTGCCCTATAATGCATATGAGCAAGTCTTCTATGCCAAAGTTCACTTGGCTCCATGGATTCATGTATCATGGCATGTTCAGGTTGACCTTTCAACTTATACAAACCTCCCTCTTGCTCTCCAATCACTACTACATCATCGACTGTTTTACCCTTTGGCCACATTAGGACTTGGCGATCCACAAATGCAACCCTCATACCTTTTGCATCCAATGTAGAGATGGAGAGTAAGTTCTTCTTGAGCCCAGGTATATAAAGGACTTCTTTCATCTTCAAAGATTTTCCAGAATCTAGGTTGTAGGAGGCTTCACCACTTCCTTTGATTGGGTATTGATAATCATCCCCAAGTTTCACCTTATGGGGTGATTCATGTTCAGATAGATTCACAAAAGACTCCTTAAACCCAGTCATGTGTTTGGAAGCCCCACTGTTAATCAACCAATCATTACAACCATGGGAGATAATACCTGTGAGAGCATAGATTAGAACATACTCTTCTTCACTTGATGAGTCATCAACACTATCATCACTTTCTGCCCTAGCCTTCTTCTTTGGAGGTTCATCATCCTCGACAGCATGAGCATGGAACTTTCTTTTGCTGCCCTTCTTCTTCTTCCTGGAGTTGTTGTTATTATCCCTTTTGTTCTTGGGACAATATGAAGCAAAGTGACCCTTCTCATTGCATGTGAAGCATCTTAGATCCTTCTTATTCTTTTGATAGGATCTCTTGTAGCAAGAGTGCTCCTTCTTGGGCTTGCTTCTTTTGGTGTGAGCTGCAAGAGCTTGATCTTCACCTCCCATCTTTTCCTCACGAGCTACAAGTCTAGCTTCTTCTTGAGAGCATTCCTCCCACAGTTTACTGAAAGAGATCAATTTCTTTCTTGCACAGATTCCTTGAATAAATGAGTCCCATGACCTAGGTAGGCCATTCAGGGTGGTCATAACAACTTCACCATTGTCCACTACTTCATCCACAGCTTCAAGTTGCTCCTTGATCTGAGAGACCTTGGAGAAGTAAGATTGAATGGTTTCTCCATTCAACATCTTGACCCCTTTCAATTGATTCCACAGAGTCATCTTCCGATTTATGTTCTTCCCTTCAAATAGCTTGGTCAGAGAGTCAAACATCTTCTTAGGTGTCTTTAGAGAAGACACATGGGGTATGAGATGGTCTTTAATAGAATCATCAATGATTCTCTTTGCCTTGACCAAGTTCTTCTTATGTAATACCTTGGCCTCTTTATCCTCTGGGATAGGGATGTCTTCTTTTATATATGAGTCCAACTCATTCTCTTCCAGGATTAACCCAATCCTATACTTCCAAGCTCAGAAGTTATCAGCCCCTTCAAGCTTATCCTCAAGCTTGGTGTGGTGAGACATCTTAAAGAGTACTTCAAATGGAAATAGAAAATATTTAGGTCTTACCACTTGAAATGTTGAAAACTGGATCTGGTCCCGGATTAGGGTTTGTCGGAAAAACCTTAAAAATTCAAAATGTGAATTTCAAATTTTTGAAAGGATAGAAAGATGTGCCTTGATGAGCTGATCAGCCTGGTGCATTTAGAATTTGAGATCAGCAAAGCTTTACCCTTCAGATTTGTCTTTTTGTCCTCTCGGGTTCACTAGGGAGAGCCTTGAATTAGGGTTTGAGTTTCCCGGAGATCTACCCAGCCAAAAATCTCGATCCAAAGCTCTAAACTTCGATTTTTGCAAGGAGCTTCTAGCTGTGTCTTCAAATTCCAGAAATTCCTATTTTTGTGGAAACCCTAATTTTTAGGGCCAAATCTGAAAATGCTTAGAATTGAATTCTGATTGGACAGATAGATTCTCCTTGATGAGTAGAGTCAATCTACTATACTGCTTTTCCAAAATTTGTGGAGAGAAACCCAATAAACAAGAAACTCAAGTTTTCGTCACTGCAAAATGTCTTCTTCTCAGGTTAGCTCTCATACCATGTTAAATTTTGAGCATTAATTCACAATACTCTTGGATCTTTACTGAGAGAATAACATATACAGTATATCAATGCATAACAATCACAATAAGCATCACAAGCATCACAAGAATCAAAAGCATGAGAGACAAGAGACAGAGTTTCGGTGAGGAAAACCCTAAGGTGAAAAACCCCACAACTTCCTCAGAGATAGAGAGAGCATTGGCTCAACCAAAGTACAACCAAAAATACACTTGAGATAGTCTCCTAGTAGCAGATTATCTTCCTCCTCACTAGTGCGCCACTTTCTGAGTGAGAGAAGTGTGACTTTCCGAATGATGCAAAATAGAGATCTCCCGATCTCTATTTATACTTAACCTGTTTGCCTAGTTACACTATGGGGCCGACTTGTCTATCTAAATACATCCACAATATAATATATATTTCAGGGCCGACCCCACACATGGTGGTCTAATAACCTATCAGCAAGTACACACATTTGCGACACTTGTCAATCCACATGACGACACTTCCTTATAGAGGAATAACACATCTCTAATAAGGGTAAAATAAATATATATGAAATACATTCCGAAGTTACATATACATCAACAACTTCCACACCGTTTCAAATCCAACGTCGGCATTGCAGTGTTCGTCCGGGGCTCATACAATGCAGAGGTTAAGATCCTAGTGGGCGGCCTTCACTAACACCTCGGGCTTTTGGTATAACAGTTCGTATCACTTGAGCAATTTGAAATTTCAAGTTACTAGCAATTTCAAGTTACTTGAGCAATTTCAAATTTCAAGTTACTAGCAATTTCGATTTTTACTTATAACAATTCTCAAGCTAAATGTATTAGTTGGAAAATTCAATTCACATGCAATTTTCAATTTTTCAATTTTTCAATTTCCACATCAAATTTCAAGTTACTGGCTATTTTAAAGTTCAATGCACAACTATGAAGTAACCAATTTTCAGTTTGTTTTAATTTACATGTTACGCAGGGAGAGATTATGGTCAGACATCACATCATGGTGATCAAGAATCACATGACCCTGTGCCCCCTCATGATCCTGATCAGCCATCACATGACACCTTTCCCTCTCACATTGAAAATATAATTGGGATTTGCAGTCGGGTTGGAAGGGGTGGAAATTTTCTAGAGGATTGTGCAGTTGTTTCTGCACAAGAAGAGATTGGGAACTCGATCCCTGGTCGAAGAGTTAGAGAGCATGTCAATAACATAATCAAGTCATATTTTGAACAACATTCAATGATGGCACAAGCTCAAATCCTACATGGGTTGATAAAACACAAAAAATTGAAACGTGCCACAAAGTTGTTGAGTTTTCAAGATGTTAAAACAAAAAAGACATGCCAGAATGCAATAGAAAATATAAGAACTGCATTATCTTCATTTGGAAAATCAAGAAACAATGATACCCGAGTTGCTTGTAAGGAAATTACAACGGCTGTTGTGCCACAAAGCACCTCAAGAAATCGAATGGTATCAACAATGGCATCATTGCTCAATGTTTCAAAAAGAACATTGCTCAAATATACTAAATTCAGGGTCCGGATAGATGAAAGTGATGAAGCTGCTTGTTGGGCTCTTATTTGTAGGGAACCCTATCGAGATAGGATGGTAGCAGGCATTAGAGAGAAGGTGATAGAGTTTTGGGATAGTCATTCTCGTGATATTCTAGATCGAAAGCATGTCCTGTGACAACGTTTATCCAGAGGCATTTATCAGGAGCATTGTAAGCATGTGATGGAGATGATGGGAGTTGCACTTTACGAGGAATTCCAAGAAACCAATCGTGGTGTTCAAATATCATTTAGCATGTTCAACAAATTGAAACCGTGGTATATTAGGCCGAATACGATTCGCAACACTTGTTTCTGTCGGTACCACGTTGAATTTCAACTATACTATGACACATTTCTGGATTTTTGCAAAAGGCACTGGAACGGTGTACTAGCTCCTCACACAGTGCGAGATTTTATTTGTATGATACTATGCAACAGGAATCCTGAACACGTGTTTTTCAATAAGAGGTGTGTAGGTGGGAGAAAATGCCATGAATGCGGTGATTTGACATTGTTCCATAGGAAATTTCCTATCAATCCAACACACCATGGATTGTCAGGTATCACCGTTAGGTGGAAGAGGTACGAGTACGTCACCATGAATCCAACACCTTCTTCATCTGTGCCATCCAAGAGGATCGACTTGCTCGATGATGAGATTCCTGTTTCAAATTTCATGGAGAAGTTTCAAAGTCAAATTTATAAATACATAAAGCACTCCCATAGGTCCAGGTGGCAAGCTTCAAAATTCATACATTCCCGTGAGGTATTTGAGCCGGGCACAATATTATCAGTGGTAGACTTTGCGGAGAACTACACCTTTGCTCCTCAGAGAGAGATACAGAGTGAGTACTATCACTCCGACTAGGTGTCTATCTTCGTACATGTGTTGTACAGACATGCTCAGGAAAACATTGATGGTAGGGATAGCACTCCCCAGTCACGTGAAGTGATCAAGGAGTACCATTTTTATGTTAGTGATGATCATGAGCATGACACATTGTTCATTCAACACTGCTTTGGGTTGATTTATGATTCATTCAGGCAGAGAGGCGTATCATTTACTGAACACTGGATTTGGTCAAATGGGTGTGCAGGGCAATTCAAATCAACACGCTCATATTATTGGTTGAGTCGCCTGCACAAACAGACAAGAATCTGACACACCTGGATCTTTTTTGAGACAGGGCATGGGAAGGGTGAACATGATGGCGCAGGTGCATGTGTGAAACGAGCACTTCGGAGGTACCAGATGAGTCGTGGTGCAACCTGACTCAAATGCTCCACTGAAGTAGTTGATTGGTGCACACGTCATTTGGGACATCAGGGTCGCGAACAAGCAAGGCCGGTGTGCAGGTAATAAACTCCAAACTCAATTAATAAGCTAATAACATTCAATATCAACATTTCCAAAAGAACACATGTACTCGATAGGAATTTACATATGACAAATTGAATTCCATGCAAGTTCTTATGGGATGTTGCCCTTGGAGATGTTAATAGATCCATTCCATCGTATTATGACACCATCCCTAGTATGAGGGAATTGCATTCTGTTCGAAGTAAAGATATGGGGGACATATTTTCCATTGAAACAAGGAAGTATGCCTGCTTTTGTGATTTTTGCATTGATGCAAATGGATGCGGGCTTGATCACTGTGAAAATGATTTATATGTCAAACCATGGAAATATGTATCTCTTAATCCAAAGGGCCCACATCCAATTACAACATGGCAAGAGATGCACACTGAAGAAGCAATGGTCTCATTAGATCATGATCGATTTTCCGATATGGTTAGGGAAGATATAAGAGTCTTCATTAAGTTAATTAGTTCATTATATCTTACACATATACAAATGTTGTACAAATTTGCACATAGGACATTTGAATAATATTTGTAATGTATCTTGCAGGTGATGTATTCATTGTCATTGCACCTGTCCACAACCAAGAAAATGTTGCATACTATTTTATGCGGTGCACGCAAATAAAGAGTAGATTGGTGCGACCCTACCAAGATGGGGACTTCACATACCAGGTTGGAGACATGGTTCTAATGGGACACTTTTTTGAAAAAGTGAAAAAACAGGGTGCTCACATTATTTATAGAGATTTTATGCCTGGATATATATCATGTCAATACAGTCATTTGGTGGTTGCAGCTCAGATACCTCTAACAGAAATCAAGGTGAAGAGAGGTGATCCAAAGAGATGGAAGATGACAGAAGCTGACCATGATCGTATTATGGAGACTTGCATTCCTATAGCCCATTGGCCAGATGAATGAGTTACATGTATGCCACTTGCATACATGTCAGAAGTTTTCATGTTGTCTTGTGTAATATTTTTTTGGAGATTTTTGTGGAGGTTGTTTTATAAATGTATTTTTGTATCTATGCTTAATATCAAGAATACAAATACCGGATGGGAGGCTTTTGTGAAATTTGGGTCGTGGTGCTCCAATGTGAATACACTTGAACATGTACAAGTTCTAATTTTAGATTTTGATTTCAAATACAATTGTAATGTAATTGAGAATTTAAAATACATCTATACAATGTGGAATGGCAAAATTTAAATTTTGAATTGTACAATGTATTCTAATTTTAAATTTTGATTCCAAACTTGCAAAATTTTATACATTATAATTTCCATGTTAAACCAAAATCAATAAGCTTATGTATTTTAGGTTTTAGGTCACTAAATAATTGCTTCAACTAAGTAAAATTCACGATGGCCAAAACTTAATTTCTATTTTCATATTTATAAGAATGGAAATCATGTGAAATGAGTTTGGGTAGCTTGAAAACACATAACTATCATAAGTACCTTCAAAACACGAGAAAAAAGGAATTGAGAGATAACTACCATGGTTAGCATGCAATGCATGCCCACTTAATTCAATTTAGGAGTATGATGATTAAGGCATACATTGTTTATGCAATTGAGAGTCCCCACACCTTCAAGGAAATTTATATGGCTCTAGACTTTATCCTTAAACCTCTAGACTCTTCTATGTCCCTTGTATTCATATGTGACAATGCTCTATATAATAGATACTCAATGTTGTCACCTACCTTGAACTTGAATTTGATCATCGATTACCATTTTGTGCAACATTCTTTAATATATGAATTTAGAAAATTTTGGGCATTATAATTATTGTTTGGACCACACATTTTTTGTGACGTGACTACAATCAATCCATAGTTTTTAATTTTTCTTACTAAGGGAAATGAAGGGCACCAAAACACTCCTTCAAGTTGGTTTCCTTCCAAAGCGATTGATTAATAATTAGATTGACCTTGCTAGTAGAATTTTTACATTCGTGGGTGACATTTAGTTATGGTGATTTGGTGGTTGAAAATCCCTTTGCTTGACACTTGTTATAATTCACATAATGAATGTTCGTCCATATCATCAAAATGATTTGTAAGGTTTTATCATAAGTAGTTGGGAAGCATAGTCTCACAAAACATTATTTTGTTTGTTGATGTAAGCATTCATTAACTTTACATACTCGCATTCAATTTAAAAAGTTATTTCGTACATGTTGATGTGAACATTCAAAATACAAGCATAGTACATGGAAATGTAATAACTTGTACATGCCTTCATATATGCAACTTACCTAGTTGGATCAAATGGTGTCATTATCTCCATTTGTCATCAAAACATAAATCATATGAAATAGTTGTACAAGCATCTGCTATCAACATATTTCCATTTCTTATATTAACTAGGTGGTTATGCCCATTGCCAAGAAAACAAACCATACATTTATGACTTTAGATTAGAGCACACACTTAAAAGAAAATAACAGAAAGATTACCTACATACTATATAACTTGTAATTATATAATTTTGTCTCGAGGGATATTTCACACTCTCAATGGACAAAAACATTCTTATATACAACAACACATTGAATTTTCAATTGAAATTACACATTAAATTTTCCATGTAATTGAATTGGAATGTGGAAACTGTAAGTGAATTGTAATGTGTAGACAACATAATGCAAAATGTCAATTTCAATTTTCAATTTCAAATGTATTCTAATTTTAATTTTTTATTTCAAATACAAAATTGAGAATTTAAAATACATTTATATACAATGTAAAATTGTAAAATTTAAATTTTAGATTGTACAATGTATCATAATTTAAAATTTTTATTTCAAATGCAATTGTAATGTAATTGAAATTGAACTTGTACATTGGAACAACACATTGTATTCTCAATTGAAACAACACATTGTCTCTAGACCCGGCTCGTCAGAACCTTCGCGGTCCTCATGTCCATAATCAGGATCTACCGCCTTTCCGTTGCCCTGTACAATTTGAAATTAATTTGAAGTTAAGATTTACAACATAAATCTTGAAAATTAAGAAATAAAACACAAATTATTTAAACTGAGAAATAATATTCAAACACAAATTAAATTGGAACATAAATTATAACTTACCCCGACTGGCGGACCAATAGATGGCTCACTAGCAAAGAGTTGATCCATGAATGGGGTCCCCTGCATGGATCAATAGAATACAACTCCCTTAAGTATTATTGACCATTCAATTTGCGACATTGATATGATGTAACATGAAGAACATATATACATAATTGTACAAAAGTACACCTGTCGTGTAGCGACACATCTATGATATAACTAAAAGTATGCATCTTACGCTGACTCAGCATACCGGAGTAGGTTCTCGCAATCGAAACTCCTGAGCATGTCACTAGAGACATTCTCTATCTCTGGCTCTGCAGGTGGAGGGGGTGGTCTAAATGTCTCTCCATGCGCAACAACAGCAACACTGCCCAAGGCAGTGAACAATGAGTCTGCAAGGTCATCTCTAGCCTCTGCAGCAAGCTGGGATGATTGTGCCACATCCCCTGACCTGATAACTGCCTTGTCTGGAAGCGGTATCAACCTCGGAGCGGGTGGCACGAAGGCAGGGTCTCTCCGAGCTCCAGGACGTTGGTAGGAGCATCCCCTACCAACCCCATAGAACTGGGACCCTGTGCTAGTGTAATCCGGGTGCATGTCCAAAACAAACTCTGCATAAACATGTTTTGAAAAGTACAATGGGACCTGGTCATGGTGGGGGAACATGCCCCGCGCTCCCACGAATCTATCATATATATGTGGTGCAGCGACCTCCAACTTAAACTCCCTGAGTCTAAGCGGTTGACCGGGGGCACGGTCATGAGGGATGTCGAATAAAGCACCCTTGATGTCATGCCCTCTTATGGCAACTTCGACATCCTCCCATTTGTGGATCCCAATGACACCATCTCTCCTCCTCTGGCATGAATGTCGCCAAATGTCACTGAGAGGTCCTACCCTCCTGTAGAGGGTCAACATCTCATCAGTCGCCGATAACATCATCGACAAAGATTGCCATGTGGGAGAATCCTCCCTCAAAGTGCTCACACATGAGCTCACCCACTCTCGCTGGGAAATGATGTCAGCGAGAGTGATCAGTGCAACCTCATCATCGTACGATCCCCCTGATGGGGCACCTGCGATCCAAACCAAAACACAAATGTTACTAAAAATATATATTATAAGTTGCAGCTGAAATTCAATGCATTATATACTAAAAATTTCCTGAAAATGTGCTAACAAAAAATACGCACCTGATGCACTTGTGTCTTGTTGCACATCCTCCTCCTGGGGATCCGCATGTATGTCGTCGGGATGAACCGACACACTATCTCTCCTGCTACCCGCCACCAGTGGCAGCCGACCCCGGCCTGGCATCACTCCTCGATGAACGAGAGCGTTGCCAATGGCCGCCCTGTCAGACGATGTCAGATCCTCTCGTGCTTCGCGGAGCACGAAGCACCGAATCTCTCTCTTCAGGACTATCTGCATCACATTTTAATTTCTAATTCTAATTTTCTTTCAAATTTTATTCCAAATTTCACATTTCAATTTCAAATCCTATTCCAAATTTCACATTTCAATTTCAAATTCAAATTCAATTCAAATTTCAAATTCTATTCCAAATTTCACATTTCAATTTCAAATTCAAATTCTATTCCAAATTTCACATTTCAATTTCAAATTCAAATTCAATTCAAATTTCAAATTCTATTTCAAATTTCACATTTCAAATTCTATTTCAAATTTCACATTTCAAATTCAATTCAAATTCAAATTTCAATTTCAATTTCAAATTTCAAATGCAATTCCAAATTCAATTTCAATTCCAATTCAAATTCAAGGCCACCACTGGAAAAATAGAATATAACCGTAATGAACTCGTAGTGATATGTATCTAATTTTTAAATTTCAACATAATTTTTAAATTTTAACATAAGATATCATGTATATAATTATGTAAAGAATTAAAAAAAAAATGTTATTATCTTATGTTTAGTTTTTTATTTTACTAATCTCATTTAAAGAAATGTTATTGTTTTTATGATTAATGTTTTTCATTAATTTCATCTATATATAATAGTTTTTTTACTAATTACATTTAAAGAAATGTTATTGTTTTTATGATTAATTTTTTTCATTAATTTCATCTATATATAATAGGTAAAAGAATCTCAATATTATATATGATTGACACAAAATATCAAACCTAGACATGGATGGAATATTTACGTCAAATAAAAGTCATAATATAATAGTTAATCATAAAAATCATATAATCAACACATAGAAATATTTAATTATGACACAAAATATCCAACCTAGACATGGATGGAATATTTACGTCAAATAAAAGTCATAATATCATAGTTAATCATAAAAAATCATATAATCAACACATAGACCATATTTAATTATAATTAATTGTGATTAATTATAATAACTCTGTAACTAAAATTTTACCTTAGTCTATTCGTAAGCAATCATTATTAAATATAATGAACTTTAATTAAAGTAATTACTTGAAACATAAACCATTATAGTTTATTATAAATTTAAATTATTTCTTATTTTATTTTAATAATAATAATTTAATTTACCATATGTAATTTTTTTTATGATATTTTCTTGTCTACAAGAGAATTTCTCTCCACAATATGTCTTTATTTTATTTTTATTTTTATACATAATTATTGATAGTTTTTTTTAATAATGTAAACAATATTAATATTATCATATTTATAAAATGTTTCCTATTTTAATATTAATAATGTTATGTTAGGCCACCTGATCATCTAATGACGTTAGGCCACCTGATGTTGGGAATTTTTCCAAGCTATCCATTATGGTTCCAGGCCAATTTATCTTCATTGATGCTCACATTGTGGACATACTTTTCATGGCCTGAGAGGGGATCCTATTTAGGACAATTTGGCAAGTTGGTTATGGTTATAGTTATGATTAATAATATATGATTATATATTATTAATATTCATTTTTTAATTTTTTATATTATATTATTAATTTATTAAATATTATTTTTTTAAAATAAATTAAGTAAAAATTAATAAACAATATATGATTATATATATTATTAATATTTATTTTAAAAATTTTTATATTATAATATTAATATTAATATATGATTTTTTTTTAATCTTCTTGGCGTTCTCGGAGAATTGAAAAAAAAATTGGCGGCTGCTTGCAAATTCACATACCAAATAATTTTTAAACAAATAAATGCAAAATAAATTTAAAATCCTAAAAGTATTTCAAATTTAAAATAGTTTTGGTTTTTGTTTTGAAATGGTTTTCTGTTTTAGGTTCAAATGGTTTTTTTCTTTCCATTCTCTTGGCGTTCTCGGGGGATTGAAAAAAATGGGCAGCATTTCGGCTTGTAAAATCACATTTTAAAATAAAACCGGTAGCATTTATGGGGTGAAATGCTACCGGTTGATATAAAAACAAAATTAAATTAAATAATTTAAACAAATAAGTGACAAATATCTAAAACCCTAAATCTATTTCAAATTTGGTTTTTGTTTTGGTTTGAAATGGGTTTTTGTTTTGGTTTGAAATAGGTTTTTGTTTTAGTTAAATCAAATGGTTTTCTTTTTCAATAAGTTTGGTTTCAATGGCGGTTTTCGGTCTCAATGGCGGTTTAGTTTAATTGCCTACATCCTAACCATTTCTAAAAAACTAAAATAAACCTAGATTTGATAAAAATACACAAATTTATACATAAAATAAGAAATATATATATATATATATATATATATATATATATATATATATATATTAAACACAAAATGAATGGTAGGATTTCCACCCACCTGGTGGAAGAGATGACATGGCATTGCTGTGGGGAGTTCGCGTCATTGTGGCGTCACTGTGGGTCGGGCGTGTGCTCGGTCGAGGTCCTGGCTCACTGTTCTCTGTCTCTGTCTCTGTCAAGCACGAAAACAGGGTCGGCCGGGCCCTATTTTGTTTTGTTTTTCTCTGTCGCATTCCCTCAATTGAGCAAACCCTCGATCGAGGGTCAAAACCTTGATCGAGGGTTTGCTCAATCGAGGGTCTATCAACGCACTACCGCACGAACACTTTTGTTTTTTTATGACGGTTAGAACAAACCCTCGATCGAGGGTCTAACCAAACCCTCGACCGAGGTTTTGCTCGATCGAGGGTTTGGTTAGACCCTTGATCGAGGGTTTAAAACATGCTCAATCGAAGTATGTTAAAGCCCTCGATCGAGGTAGTTTTAAACCCTTGATCGAGGGCTTGAAATTATCTCGATCGAGGTTCCGAAAAATGAATTTTTGCCTTGCAATTCACCAAAAATGGTGAACCACATTCGTGGATTCACCCAAATATCTTATCAAAAAATTGTCAACTTTGACATTTTCCTCAACGATATGAAACTAATCAGCAATATCATGCATCCCAAAATCTTCATCGAAATTGACATTTTCTGCTGGTTGGCTCCCTTCCCGGACCCTCGATGTGTTCTTCCATTGGGTCCTCTACTTCTGAAAAATGCCCAAAGTGATCTTTTTCAAACATCCGTTTTAAAGGAGGTTGAGGCTCTTTTGACATATTTGCCACAAGTGACTCACTAAATTCTCCTTTCTTCAAACCAACTTCCTGCATTTCATCTGAAAGAAATTTCATAGCATTAATTCTTTGCTTGATATAATTGCACTGTAGTAGATCATTCTCAATGGATATGCAATTTCTTTCTTTTTGTAATGAACATGTTCTTGTTGTACCTAATCAACACATACAAAACCAAAAAAGTTAAATAACATAATGAAACATAAATTTAAAAAATATATATTACTGAATTTAGATTA